>JAHHUM010001449.1:0-554167 GCA_036173005.1 Crenichthys baileyi | reverse complement strand
TTGATCCTGCATACCCTGGTTCGACTGTGTTAAATAGTTTTCTTTGTCTGCATCGTAGGTTTTGTGTAAAGTCTGTGCATAGCTCATATAAGGATGCTTTCACATCAGGATAAACCAGGGGACTCAGTTTAAATGAGTGGGGAAAGCTAAAACATTTTCACAACATTATTTGGTTTGCTTCACATTCATGCTACATTTCTGAAAGCAGACTAAACCACCTTCACATCGTCACATGTTTACAACCGCTTTTTATTTTGGGCGCCATTGCACAAGGAAGGAAAGATCCATCCCCTTCAGGCAGTTTGATCACAGCAAAAACAAACAGTGGAGCAATACTAACTTAATGCAGAGTATACATTTCTTTGAGTTACTTTGGTATTTTAACGTATATGCGTTTCACGGGAAGCTGTCCAGTATGAGCAGCAGACGAGTCAGTTGTGACTCAAAATCCTCCTCTGGTAACCTGCACCTTGGAGCCGTATTTGTTTGGTTTGTTAGAGGTGCAAAGATGAAGAACACAGTGGTCTCCAAGTCATGTTCTTTTTATTGTTAATGCAGGTCAAAAATCATCATAATGTCAGCTGACTATACATCCAGCCTTCTAGCAGCTATCATTTGTTTCACATAAATGTAGCGTTACGGCTATAGTTGTTTGCACCTCTGGCAGTAGACTTGATGGCAGAGTATTTCCACCCATCAAACCTGCTGCTGTGTACATAAGTTAACACAGGAGATTTACTTCTTCTCTTTGGTTCATTAGATGCTTTCACATTATAAGCGTGCTGCACCAGAGTCCATTGTTAGGCAAACCAGAATTTGCTTGTTTGGATAAGCTACTACACCTGCGTAAACCAAGCGGATTATCTGATGAAACCATCTCCGGTTCGTTTGAAGCAGACTAAATAGCTGTGGTGTTAAAGGGGCCTAAGACTCTCCTCATGCACTGTTTCCCTATGCACTGTGGAGATGAGTGTCAGCCTACCTAACAATTTGGTTCCGTCCTGATCCCAAACGGACCGTCTATCCGTCCAATGAGCTGTGGGTATTTTGTGCCAGACAAAACAGCCAGTGCCTGCGTCCGAGTGGCCACCTGTCTAATTTTGTGCAGTTTGTGCTGAGGTTCATCCATCAGTTCAGCTGAAGGTCGAAACTGCATGTCTCAAATCAGCAGGCAGGTTCCTTGAGATGTGAAGCTGCACATTTCAGACCTAAACTAAGGCTCTCCATCCTTTCCATTCTCTGCTGTCTCAGCCTAGAAGTTACCTCACCCTGAGAACCTTTAACTTCCTCTCTCTCCCTTCCCTCTTAGATTAAAGTTAGGCATTATAATTCAGAGTTAGACACAAATGCCTTTGTTTTTTACTTCTGTGAACTTGATATGATTCTGGTATTTCTAAGCCTTTTAATCAGTTCTCTTTATTGTATTTTTGAGCGCTTTTCCCTTGGATTGTTATTTGTTTTGTGTGAACCGTGTTGGTTAGAATGGGAATTTGTTTGTTAGATGCTTATGTTCATTTTGTTTGCCTGGTTGGTATGTTTGGTTGTGAGTGGATGTTGGCTCAGTGACAGTAAATGTAATTCCTGATTGCATTGGTGATCAGCTCTCATTAAGTTTCCTTTTTGATTTGACATGCTAATATTTGCATAGAGATTAAATGATTCTGAATCCTGTAGAACATACTGAGATCTTCCCATGTTTCTTTCAGTGTAATGGAGTAGATCGATGGAAAGGAAGCATTCATCCTTCAGACTGATTTCCAGAAGTTATTACTGATTGATATATAAACATCAATATAATATGAGCCAAAAATGCATCAAAATGACCTAATGAAGACCAAGACCACAGTTAATCTACAGATTAGTTAACGTCTCAGTGTGACCATCAGTTTTTGAATGAGAAAATGTAGAAATTGAATAAGAAATTGATAAGAACTTGCATTTTTTAATAACCAGATCAAGAAAGCTTACAGACAGAAGGCCCTGACCTGCCATCCAGACAAGAACCCAGACAACCCCAAAGCAGGCGAGTAAAACATTTTTATTATTTTTATCATCTCTCTCGTTACCTTTTCTGCATTCTGATGCCCAAACTTGTCATTGTTCTGATGAATTATCTGACTCTGTCTTTTAATGAAATAATGTATTTTAAACTCCAGTTTTAAATTCCAGTTTACATGAACGTATTATCAGGATGAATGTTAAATAATTCTTTTTATCTTTTACAGACTCATTCGAACCAAACAGTAATCCACGCAGGGCCAAAGTTATACAATCACTCTTAAATATATACATGCACCTTGACGGATAAATGTCCTTCAGCAAGTTGCAAAGAACCTGCACACTTTTTATAGCCATCAACAAGCTTTTTGCACAATTCTGGCAGGATATTTGACCACCGATCGTGTCAGAAATGGTAGAGGTCAGTTAAATTTGTTGGGTTCTCAAAAAGCTCTCACCTTTTGAGCAGCCCAAAAATGATCAATGAGGTCAACTGCAATCTAGATGATTAATTCTAGCCTGTTTTACCCTTCAAAAACAATCTTTGATGTGTTGTCGATCCTTGTTTAACCCCTACACCTATTGAGGTGAACGTGTTGAGTTTTGAAGGATTACTACTGTCTGTTTTGCTGATATGTCGAACTGAGTGAATGAAATAATGACAGAGGAACACATCCAAATTCTTAAACTTTGCATCAGATCAACAGCTAGATGAATGAAACTTAGACACAACTCTGCGTTTCAACAAAGCAGTGATCCCAAACTCACATCAAAGCTGGTTTTGAATGAAATAAAGCAGGCTAACATGAAGCTTCTGTAAGAGCCACAACCTCAGCCCTGATGGGAATTCACAAACTGTGCTTAAAATTGAGGTTGGTGCCACAAAGAGTGGTCTAATATCATGGCATTATTGTAGCAGGACCTTGTTGATGGCTACAGAGAGTCTGTGATTTCTCTACAACTTGGTAAGGGACATTTATCCTAACATTAGTGGGTCTGTATGCATTTGCCTGTATATGTATATTTTTGTGTGGATTTAGAAAACATGCAGTGAATTCAAGTTTGTTTTTATTAAATTAATTGAAATAATATGCAGGTCCTGTCTTCCTTTAGTTTGAGTCGGTCTACACTCTGCAGCAAGGAGCAACGAGTTTCAGTGTAGCTCTTTGACAATAGGGGTGTAAAAGCACCTTGCACAGAAGGCTGGTAATGAGGTATGCGTTTGAGGGAGGTTACTGCGGTTCCTGGATTGGTTTAGACAATTCCTGATCATGACAGTAAAAAAACTGGAAATTGGTACGGTTAGGAGGTTGAGAGGAATAATACAATAGCAGGGGGTTGGTTTCTCAGAAATGGAAAAGAAGTGGTTTGGAGTGCCTCAACACTTGAACCCGCATGTAGACAGACTTGGCCTCTAACACACGAAAGCTGAGCTAGACATAGAACTCGTCCCCCCCTAAGGGGGTAGCTTCATGCATGCAAGAGGTGACTTATGGGTTATTTTTCTTCACCAATTAAGGATACCCCTCATAAAATCCCTGATTTTAAGTCAACCAACTATGTTGTGACACTCTGAGCTACCTTTTAGGCATAGCAAGTCCCCCCAGTCCCCTAGTTGGATTCATTTGAGCCATTTCTATCCATGGAGGTAACCTGCCCTCGTTTCTTAGCTGTATGATCTGCAGAGCCTTCTGTTTGTGTGTGCTGCCAATCCCCACAGGGAGTAGCAGTATCAGCCTGTTAGGCCTCCAATAAGTGAATGTTTAAGCTTGGCCAGAATGGTGCAATGGTGTAGAATGAGCCAGGGGGATTTGGGTTTCCTAGTTGTACATTTATAAGTGTGTGTTTGTGTTAAATGACAGCTGGAGTGGTCAGAATTTGAGGTTGAATGAAGAAAGGTCAAGACAATCTACGGTTTATCAATAGAGGAAAGGGGTTTTATAAGATGTGACTTGATTTTATAGTTTTTTTCACTGTAAATCTCAAATATTTACCATGGCTTCTTCCATTTATTTTATAGCGGAGCTCTTCCACCAGTTGTCCCAGGCTCTTGAAGTTCTCACTGATGCTGCAGCCAGGGTGAGACCAACAACATGTTTTTAACCTGTAAAAATCATCCTGATTCACCCTCTCACTGTCAGACAGTTCATCCTGGCAACTAATGCTCTTGGCAGGCTGCCTATGACAAGATTTGTGCTGCCAAGAAACAAGCTGAAGAACGAAACAAGAATTTAGATGATAGAAGGAAGAAAATTAAACTTGGTGAGTATAGATTTGTTACTGTTTAACTGTTATTGCCTATAAGTATACTGCAGGGTTATGACGGATGGATCTGTGTGTCTAATTTTTCAGACTTGGAAGCCAGAGAACGACGAGCAGAGGCTCAGAGCCAGGAGGAGGTGCGAATCACAAGAACACTTGAAGAAGAGGTAAGAATATCTAAAGTGCCTTCAGCTGTGTGAACATTTTGTCACGCTAAAACCAAAGAATGTCATAGTATTTTATTGTGATAGACCAACACAATGTACTGTGGTTTATAACTGCGAAGTGGAAGAAAAAAAGTACATGGTGTTCAAATTGTTGTACAATTAAAAATCTGAAAAGTGTGGTGTGCATTTTTATTCAGCCCCCTTTGCGCTGATAATAAAATCCAACATAACCAACTGCCTTCAAAAGTCCTCTAATTTAGTAAATATAGTTTATCTGTGTGCAATTTAGTCCCAGTATAAATCCAGCTGTTCTGCGAAGGCGTCAGTGGAATGTTAGAAAATATTGGTGAACAAACTGCATCATGAAGACCAAGGAACAGATAGTTAGGTATTAAATATTATCTCAAGGTGATCTACGGCTCAGGAGATAGAATCTGTTGACAGGACAACTATTAGTTTTGTGCTCTGGAAATCTAGCCTTTATTGAAGAGTTTTAAGAAGAAATTCATCAAAAGTCTTTCAGCTTTAAGTGAAGTAAAAAGTGGTTCTATAAATTTTTTGCTCAGGGGGCCTGAATACAAATGTAATACACACAATTTAGATTTGGATTTGTACAAATTTACAAATCAGGTACCCTGAAGATCTTGTTGGAATGTGACAAAATGTGAAACGTTGACAGGATAGGAATGCATTTACAAGACTGTACAGAAACCTTGAGAGAGTTAATGCTTCCCCGAACTTAGGGAGAGGATGCAGAAGAATAAAACTTTGACATTTAGGAATGGGACAGAACACAAGCACTTACTGGAAACTATATATTCAGATGTATCCAGGAAAGTCTGGAGCACAAGCAGGTGCTTTATTCTGTTCTTTGTCAAATGCTTGTTCCTGATTGAGTCATCCAGCCACTTGGATAAAGATCAAAGACCTAATCTGAGAGAATTTTTATTTTCAATCTTCGGTTATATTTATCACTGTGTCCATTAGAGGATTTTGCAGGATTTTGTTCAGACTGAAACAGATAAATGAGAGATGTGTGTTTGATTTAATGATTAGTGGCATTTGATTTATGCACTTAATGTTTGAAAATATGGGGGAATATTTCTTGGACAGGGAATGTAACCAATTTGTTCTTCATCAGGACGTTATTGTTTTAAATTGTAAAGTCGAGTGGTTTAGAAGTTTATAAAAAAACAGACTAGGACACAAAACTAGCTCAGCTTTAGAATGGCAAAAGCGTTTATTTCAATATGTTCTGTCTACGAAATATGCATGCAGGTTTGTGAATAATACTGTATTGTTTGTGTCTGAATCTAAAAGATCGCCCGCTTAAGGGAGGAGGGATCCAGACAGCTTGAAGAACAGCAGAGGCTCATCAGAGAGCAGATCCAGAGAGAAAGGGAAGCAGAGCAACAACCAGGAGACTGCACTCACAGAGGTTCAGTTACTTCTTGGATTTAACCCTCACCGTGCTCATCCAGGGTATCATAACTGTATATTATATAACTGTAGTGTATTAACGTACTGTTGTTATAAATTCTGTTTGATCTACTATGCACTTTTTACGGCGCTAAAACATCAGTTAGATGATTTTGTTTTTCCAAGCCGACCTACAGTGTCTCTAACCACAGCAGCCACCATTCTGCCCCTGGCTCACCAAATATTATTCAAGCAACGAACAATAACAATAGCTGAACTTATATGAGTGGAGGTCTATTTTAGTTTTTTGGCAGGAACACAACTTGGCAAAGTATCATAGGAATGCAAAGTACCAAACGCACACAGAAATGCCCATCAGACCTCATTCCTTGGTAAGCTTTTTCTTTGCTATTAAAAGCTGTCTAGTGTTCTGGAGATGTAAACCTGACCCTCTTTTGTGGGTGTGCAATTACTCGTACATAGTCTCTATATATTTTGAGTCCCCTCTGTTTGCACGCACTCAGGCCTCCTCTGATCAGAGCCCTGTCTCCACGAGCCAAACCTTCACCACGTGGGAGCCATTTCTAAGTTCCTGTCTTTCAGCACGAGTCCCTTGACGACTCTCTTGAGTCCCATATTTCAATTAAGCAGTTGTTCCTTTGTCTTTTTTTTACTTCGTTGTCTCAAAATTTCCTAATGCTTTTTCTAACACTTAGGAGGGGAGAGATATTCCCAGAGCAACATAACCCCCAAACTGAAGGTAAGACGCAACAGCTATGGGCGGTTTTTGGAAAGAGTATACGTTTAATACAACCTTTAGCCATTTGTAATTTATTATTCAAAGACCACATTACTGTCTCATCACTGAGCACATATGTTGTTCTCACTCCATTTCCTCCAGATTAGGAATGGTGCTGTCAGGGGACCAATATTTATGCCAAAAGAAGGCTTATTATATTTCCTCCTGGAAAAGGCCCTGTTCTGTGTGTGTTAACGGATGCAGGGGACGTTAGCTAATGTGTTTACACACCAAACCTGGTTCTAGTAATTGAAAGCCGTCTAAAGCAGGAATACTCCGTGATGTTTGTATATTCAGCTTGAAAAACAAACAGATTGACAGAATCACAAGGCATTTTCACAAACATGAGAACATTTAGGCGTATGTCCGTTACCTGAGTTCATTTTACAGTTAAAAGTTATTTTCTCAGGTTCAGCACCATGCAAAAGTGCTTTTGGACTATTCCACGTTTTGTCACTTTGCAGCTGTTTGCTTCAATGTATTTTGTTGGGTTTTTCTCTGATAGACCTAAACAAAGCAACACATAATTGTGAATTTGAAGGAAAAGAATGCAACGTTTTTCAAAGTCGTTACCAATAAAATCCTGAAGAGTGTGGCATACATTTATAATTAGTAGGCCTGCAGAATATATTGCAAATTTATCGTAGTCGCAGTATCACTGTACGCAGCATGCATATCGCGAAGAACTGGACTGCAGTAAATGTCAGCCAGTTATTTAAGTAGCATGAATTCAGACTCCTTATGCCTGTAATATATTTGGTGACACTTTTGTTTAATGCAGCCTAAAAAGTTTCAGAAAAACTAAAGTGTTGGTAGGGTGTTCAAGTCATTCAGAAACTACAACTAAGTTGTTCGAAAGCCTAAACAACTGATGTTGGTTAGAAGCAACATTTTCAATAAATCTTGTTTTTCAGTTGGAAATATTCATTTTTTTCAGTAGCTGGATCATTATCTGGGGTTTGTGTAAGTGATTTTTGTTATGGACTTTGTGAAATTATAGAACTTATCAAGACAATTTATCTGTGACGAGAAAATAATGGACACGTAAATCCCACAGCAGAAAGACATCAACACTTTTTAATTATTTTTTTTGTTTTATATGTTATCGCAGCAATCAGCAATGTTTTCACATCTCGTATATTTTTCTAATATTCAGCCCAATTATTCAGTCCCTGTTTTTTTCTGACACCCCTAAATATAATCCTACGTAACCAATTGCATTTGAAGTCCCCTAACATGGTGGACAGCTCTGGGATGAACCTGTGGAGCAGTTTAAAGCATGATTTGGTTAGGAAACAATATCCCAAGTTTAGAACATTTCACAGGTGATTACTCAATCCATCATCTGAAAATGTAATCGCAGTATTACGGTTTAAAGCCGCAGTAACAATATGCATTGAGAAAAACACATATTTTCCCGAATTTTCTTGTCTTTTTCATTATTACAATGTTGCTACAACTTTTGAGTTTTAGCATCTCAGCCAACATCTATTTAAAGTGAAAATTAACTGAATAAAAATTGCATTCAGATGAGGATCGTATTATCGAGAATGCGAATGCATGGGGCTTGAAAGATAATATGCAGGGCACATGCTGCATCAATCAGAGAAGAAGGTCATTGGTAACTCTGGCGGAGCTGCAGAGAATCTGTTGAGATAAATGCAGGAAATCTGCCTTTTTGTGAAACATATAGGGGACACATCAAACATATACTCTGGTCAGAGGAGACCAAATGTACTGTTTACATCAAAAAAACTATGGGTGGTATAAAAACCAGCACTGAACAGTACCCTGAACACACCATGTCTGTAGTGATATATGATAGTGGCAGCATCGTGCGGAGACAGGGAAGCTGGTCAGAGATGGTGGGAAGGACAATACTGGAAGACAACCAGTTTGAGGCTAAAAAGGCCCAGTCAAAGTCCAAACCTGAAACCAATGTAGAATCTGTGGCAAGACTTGAAACTTGGTGTTAATAGATGCTCTGCATCCAATCTGAGCTTGAGCTGCTTTGTGAAGAAGAGTGGGCAAAAAGTTTAGTCTCTAGATATGCAAAGCTGGTGGAGTCATACCCCTAAAGACTTGCAGCTGTAAAGGCAGCAAAAGGTGGATCTACAAGTATTGACTCAGGTAGACTGAATACAAATACACATCAGTTCTGTTTAGATCTTTATTGGTAAATACATTTTGTAAATCATCTGTTTGTTGCTATTATGTAGAATCACAATAAAACATGTTAAAGGTTGTTTTTGTAACATGACAATATAAAAAGTTCAAGTATAAAAAAAAGTAAAGTATAAATACATTTGTAAGAGACTGTATGGGGGTTTTCAGCCGTTACGTCATTTAATTCTACCCAAACATTTTCTAGATCTGGTTTTTCTAAACCTAGGATTACCTATATCAAAATGTGGCTGAAAGTACCCCTCAGTGTTCAATGTTTATTTCCATTTTTAGTGAAATATGTCACGGAATGTTCAGCAAAAATATATACTATCATCCCGACTGGCTTTAAAATACTGAAATTTATTTAGACATTTACCAGGCCTTGAAACAAACTCCAGTCATTTGCCATTTGGGTCTTTTCCACTAATATCTTCGCTATTTGTAAATTTATTTAAGTTATGATCAAAAACAGCAGTGTTGTCGGCTGGAAACATCACATCATACAAATACTTTAGCATCTAATTTAAAGATTAATGGTTAAGACGGTTATCAGCGGGTAAAGAGAAACTGCTGCTGGAAGGGGGAATGAACAGTTTCAACAATAATTATTGTCGAAATGCTACTTGGACTTGAAAATTCCCAGAAAATGTGTTTCTCTGACAGTGAGCAGAGTGCTGGAGCCAAATCAACCCCCTGTGCTTTCCATTTATTATGCAGTTCTCAGCAGTTGCCATAAAACTGGCCAGCTTCTTCTGTGGTTTGTCTGTGAATATGAGAAGTTGCACAATATCACTTTCTTTAGGAGTACGGGAACTTACATCAGTATTTAGTGACAATACCTGAGAGCAAAAAAAAAAGAAAAAAAGAAATCCTAATAAATTATGTTGCTTTCTGAGGTTGCTTTCATGCCGAATTGAATTTTCAAGAACATCGTGTATCGGCAGAAAACAGCAAGAAATATCTCATGTAAAAAAAAAAAGCATGACCTGAGCCCCTGGGGGGTCAACCTGTGTAGGGTTACATATGAATCATTGGTCAAGTGTTCTGGTGACTCACCATGCAGTCTCTGATGCACGTACCCATATGAGAAGTTTTCCCCATTTGTGCATCACCAACAGGTACGAATGGAAATTGACTGCAGGTTTTGCAGGTTGCTCAGTGCTGATGTCCCAGGAGCCTAAGATATTCTTTTTCCTGTAGCTTCAGTTTCTCTTGGATTTCTTTCATCGAAGTTGAGCCTGTCTGACACATTGTCCTGCAGCAGAAAAGAACCCCACAGCATGATGCTGCCGTCACCCTCCCCATGTCTTTTTCTCTGCCAGACATAGCAATTTGCAAAGCCAAAGGTTAAATTCTGGTCTCTTCTGACCAGAGCACCTTCTTCGACATGGATGCTGTCTCCTCCACAAGCTGTGGATCCCTGCTGCTCCTCTAGAGTTACAATGGGCCTATTTGCTTCCACTTTACTTTTGCTGTAGTTATACAGCGATCACATTACTCAGGCGGACTCTATTTACTGATCAGTTGAATTCTAAAGGCAGTTTGGTATATGGGATTTTATTTAGAGGTATGACAGTAAAGGGGGCTGGTAAATATATTGTATTTTCTGTATCAATAGAATAAAGCAAGAAATCTGTTATATGTAAAGAGATACGCATGACTGAGCTTGGGCATCAACCTGTAAAGGATTCTGTTGAGTAATAGTTTAGTAGGTGACTCACATGACCATGTGAGAAGTTTCTCCCCATTCGTGCAGCACCAACTGTTATGAATGGAAATTGACTGCAGGTCCTGCAGGTGGTTCAGTGCTGATGTTCCAAGAGCGTAACGAGTTCTTCCTGCCATAGCTTCAGCCTGTCCTGATGGTTTTTAGGTCTCTGTTTTTCATCAGAGCCAAACCTGTCTGGCACGGTTCGCCTCCTCTGCAGCTGAGTTGAATCAATTGAGCTTTAGGGATTATCCATTATTGTGCACTTATTTAGTTCTTGAAAGTGATCATGACTAATATTGGCCTCCTTTTTTTTTTGTTCCAGTTAAAATGGAATTGCAAGAAAGACGACGAGATGAATGGAGGTTATTCTCAAGAGGTTCTACTTAAACTACTTCATAAGGTGGGTGTCCTGAAAATTATCTTGTGCTGAACCGTTATAAGACTAATAATTTTTTGAAATCCCAATTTTCATGCTCTTAGGGCAGAGCTTGATTTGAACAAACCTGCACGCAAACGTCCACCCTTATTTGAGGCCTGCATGACATCAGTGCTGTAGATTGTTTACACTTCCCCTTAAACAAGGCCCATTAAGTTTTGTTGCAGTGAAAGTGCTGAGGGCAATGTTGTTGTGCCCTTTAAAAGCCACGCACGGCATTGTCTGTACCCCTCTTACCAGGCGATTAAACAGTACCAAGGGAGGCTTTAGGAAATGTGTTGCTCTCATGCAACCCGCCACCACCACCTTCGGCCACGATCTGTCAGGAGGGCTTTTGGTGGGGTGCAGGTTGGCCTCAAATTAAGATGGGGCAAGTGTCAGTGACGTCAAGCTGCCCAGAGCAAAGCAGCTGAATTTGTTCTCGTCACGCATGCAGTATGATCTTAGGAGGGAGTAAAACTGTGGATATAAAAGAAATTTTGTTCCAGTTTTGAATTTTTAGGCAAAGGGGAATGTGTAATGTTTTTGATGGCAACCAGTAAGTGACAGTTAATGGTTTGGATAAGCAGAAATAGCCGCTGCTCTCTGGGAAAATGAGGACGGTTATGAGTGTGCATGTATGCGTACGTGAGTGGACTTGTGTACTTTGGCTGCCTGGAACAATAAATCCTTCTTTAAAGGGGCAAAAAATATGTTAAGATATTTATATTTGATGAAATAGAAGCCTTTTGAGAGTCTCCTTTGTCACTATTGGCTGGATTTAGAGTGTCCTCGGCAGGGATTAGCATTCCTGGAGTTTCAAGTTCCCAGAAAGCTGAATTTTCCTTCCTTCTCTTTGCTCCCATGAAAGGCTAAAACAGGGAACAGGTTAATGCCGAAAGGCCTTTCGTTAGAGTTGACAGAGCTAAACTAACCATGAAGAAATCTTTTCTATGCTCTAATACTGTCTTAAAGATCAATCATTTCATTAGTCTTTATTGCCCCTGTCCAGCCACCGGTGTAAGACAAAATATGCATTTTTGACTCATTCCTTATTTACTCTCTGTTTACATGTTTACCCAGGAGTTGAGAAGAGGAAAGTACTGATTACACTTTACCTTCAGTTTATTTTCCATGGATTTTCCTATGATCACACATGCAGTAGATAAAAAAAGTCTACCCACCCCTGTTAAGATACCAGATTTTGAGATATAAAAAAATGAGACCAAAATAACAAATTTTTGAACTTTTCCACCTTTAGTGTGACCTATAACCTGAAAACCAACTTTATTTTATATGGAGAAATAAAAAATTATGTGGTTCTTAAGTGTACACACCCTCTAATAACTTGGGATGTGGCACTGTTTATAAAATGACGACAACATTAAAACATTAATTAAAAAAGCACTCTTTAATAAACGTTCAGCTGTTCTAGTTGGCTTTTCTTAAAAATGTATTTGTCACATCTTAAAGCAAAAGCCACAGAGAGCTTCCAAAACATCAGGGGGGTCTTTCTTTCAGAAGATAGCAGTCAGGAGAAAGGTACCAAAAAATTCCCAATGCATTAGATGTACTGTTCAACACAGTGAAGACCGTTATAATTAAGATGGGAAAATATGGTGCAACATTCATATTGGCAAGAACTGAAAATCCCCCCAAAATTGTTGAAAAAACACGATGAAAACTTAACTTATCAGGGAGGCTGCCAAGATGCAGCATTATTAAAGGAGCTTCAGGGATTTCTGGTCTGCACAATACATCCAACTCCTGTGTTCTTCATATGTCTGGGCTAATGTGTAAAGTGGCAAGACAGAAACATTTTTCTTACAAAGAAAAACATCCAAGTCCGGCTAATTTTTTCAAAATACGTTTAAAGCCTGCAAAAAACATGTGAGAAAATGTGGTATAATGTGAAAAAGGTGAACTGTTTGGCTATTATTCTACAAGATGTGGTTGTTGCTAAACACACACACATATGAGAACCCTACAAGTATACCTACAAGTAAGCACGGTGGTGGCAGCATCATGCTATGGAGCTGTTTTACTTGATATAGAACTGGAGTCTTGGTCAAGGTGGAGGGAATTATTAACAGCTTACTGTAGCAGTCAGTGTGCGCACAAAACCTTCAGACCTCTGCAAGAAAGTTGAAGATAAAGAGGAACTTCATCTTTCATTATGACAACTTAAACCATGAATGAAATTAACAAAACAATGGCTTCACCAGAAGATAGTTTCTAATGACCCAGCCAGAATCCAGACCTAAATTTGATTAAACATTTGTTGGGTGATCTTCATCTGTCATGCTGAAAGACTCTGACCCAAAAAGTGCTGTAATAACATCAAAAGGGTCAATCAAGTATTAGATTAAGGATGTGCACACTTCTGCAACCATGTTGCTTGTTTTTTTGCTTTTCCCTGTTTTTGTCTGCGTAGAGGTTATAGGTCACATTAAAGGTAGAAAAGGTTCTGAAATCGTCAATTATCTTGGTTTTATATACAAACGTGACATTTTAAGAGAGGTGTGTAAACTTTTTATCTCCACCATATTTTTAGGTGAATGTATGCGACTCAAACACACAAGCTAACATTATTTCTTTTAGCTAAAATTTAATTGATTGCTAACCTGTATTTCTCAAGTGTGTGATATTCAGCAGTGTTTTGAATCTTGAGTCTGCATATGTTTTTATTTTCATGGTTATGGATTATACTGTGAAAGCAAATACTAATTCAAATGTTCTGCATCTTTCCTTCCCTTCCACTTAATGCTTTCATCCTCCTGCTGTGTCATCTAGTACGGGGATGTTTTAAATGTGATCGTATCAAGTAAGAAGAAAGGAAGTGCTGTTGTGGAGTTTGCATCTGTGAAAGCAGCTGTAAGTACCGGGGGCTCGCACATTCACTGTTCTGGTTAGAATCTCCTAAGGAAACTTTTTGAATAGAACCACTTTAGTTCATCACTTGCCACAAAGTCTTAGAGCACGTTTTGAGTTTGATTGTTACTAGGAATAACATCTGTCAGACTTCCGAACCTCAAGAAGATGGCTTTGACCTAAAATGATCCCGTGTGCTGATTGGAAACATCTAACTGAAGCACTTGAGTCATTGTTCATCGTCTGGCTCCTGAGGCCCCTTGTGGTGTTGGTGTTCCTATGTTTGTGGTTTTCTCTCAACACAACATTTCTGTCAGTCTACGGGGTTTGGACAATGATTCTAGCATTTCCATGGCTACAGAGCCTTGCAAATAGTATCCATACCCCTTTGAACCAAATCACATTTGTGTTCAGCATTTTGCATTTGCATTTGTGTTCAGCCCCCATGTATCAACAATACTCTGTTCTTAATTGAATATTTGCTCAGATGATTTTTTTAGTTTGGTGCTTATGCTCCCCTGCTTTCTTATCCTGCCCTGGGCAACCCCCCATATACGGCTTTTATCAAAAACCACCCTTGGGTGGAGTCTGTTTACTAATTAGGTGATTTTTAAAGCTAAGTTGCCAAACTGGATTTTATTTAGGTGTATAATAGTAAAGGGGGCTGATGACAAATGCATGCCACACGTTTAAGGTTTTTTGTAAAAATATTTATGAAAACATTGCATTCTTTCCCTTTTCAAATATCAACCTCTAACTGGTGGTCTTATCTGTCCTGAAAAATATATAGAATTTTCTGGTTATAACATGAGTAAATTAAAGGTTTAAACTAGAACTCCCAGGGCCGTCAATTTGACGGTTTTGAAAGTTTGACATGCCATAACTCTGGTTTATTAAAACTCTTGTCTTCCTGGCATCCTGACTTTTTCCAAACCTGTCTTGTGTATTCCTATGTCTCTATTTTAAAAAATAACAAAGTAAATAAAAGATCTAAGTATTTCTACCTCTAACTACCACAGCCGCTATTTTGACGGCCCTATTATTTACATTGATTTTTTTTTTCCGAGGTTGAGTATATGCGCGAGCGTTGCTTAGCAACCGCTACTCTAGAACGCAATCAGATTGTTGGCCTCCCACAAATGGCTTCTAGAAAGATATTTTCTGCTCAAGAGACATTGGAAATGCTAAAAAAATTACATGATCGTGATTTTGGGGTCGAGAGGGATTCTGACGGCTCTTGGTCAGCATTCAGTTCCAGTGACAGCGGGTCAGAGAGTGGAGCTCCCCCGGCTAAAAAAAAACACGAGTCGTCCCATTAGAAGGAGGTTGTGACGCATTATTTCAAGGTAGTAAAAGACTAGCCTATGTAACAATTTTATCATTTTAGGCTATAGTTTACAGATTAGTAAACTAATAATATATAAACTTTAGAAACAGTGCCACAATCAGCGCAGGTTCATAGATAGGGAGACGAGCCAGGTGCCCAGTGCCCAGCTATAAATCCAGCTCACTGGCAGGAGAGAAACTAAAAAACAAGGTACTGATAATGGAAAAAGAAATAAACAATAAGTTAGGTCATAGATATAGTAGCCCAGTAACAACAACCTATTCTGCGCTTTACAGTGTTTTCATTGCAAAACGAGCGCACACCTGGGAAGGAGGAGGAGATAGGGAAGGATGGCGCTGTGTGGACAGTGGTAGGGGAGGAAGAAAGTAGAGGGAAGCGTCAGAGCCAGAACGCGTTGACAGAGCGCCAGATCCAAGATGCCCAGACCGCATTCCTCTGCTTGGTGGATGCCGAAATGCTCATCCACATTTACGGCTGCAGGGTGGCTGAGGCCAGCAGAGTTTTAGGAGATGAATCCTCCTCAGACATAAGTGTGGTTGAGCTGAATGCATTTGTAGCACTAGTTTATGTCCGCGAAGTGAAAGGGGGGCGTAACATGGAGCTGTCCAGTTTTTGGTCAGATTGGTAAAGCTTTTTTCTTAAATGTACCCACTACTCTGTATTATTTTTCAGTACTATATATAAATAACAATAAAACATAATAGGTTTTGATCAAATACTATTATTAATTCTTGTCAAAAACAAAATTTTATAGCGTTAATGCGATGACGTCATCACCTCGCATCCAGAATGCTCGCCGTCAAGTTGACGGGCTTGGGAGTTCTAGTAGTGTTAGAATTCTGGGAGTCCTAGTGTTAAGTGGGACACGTATGCAAGGAACTCTGTACTTTAACTGCAACAAAAACATTCTGTCTTTTTTATTCACCAGTTCTGTAGTTCTAACCAACATTTAGCATATATCATTACAACTCAAAGTAGAAGTTGAATTATTGCTAATAATATTCAAATATCTGCTTAAACCCTGTTTTAGGAACTGGCTGCTAAAAATGAAAGCGGTCTGAGTGGTAACCCCTTGAAGATTACATGGCTGGAAGGACATCCTGAGTTTGTTGCTGCACCATCTCAATCTGGCCAGTTCGTTTCTTTACAGGTATTGTTCTAACACAAAAATGTGTTTTTGCAATTCCCTTCTGGTCTCATAGAGCATGCCTGCCGTATGTTACCAAATATTGTCGGTTACTTTGCCTCCAAAAAAATATTAACTTCCCTGAAAAAACAGTTATGTAAATGTTCAGATTTCTTTCATTTTTATATCAACGGTGCAAATGTTGCCCCAGCACTTGCACTTCTGTTCTTTTTGGCCTCAATCATTGTGGTCGGGTAACTGGACCTCAGTTTATTTGTTTTGGAGGGTTGAGACGGTGGCCCCACACAGGTTCAAAGCGCCTGGTCGGGCGCTCATTAATCGGACTGACTTGGGAGAGCCCAGGAATGCTGCGCTTCACGCTGCAGCCAAGGGGAGGCACTGTGCAGTAATGGTAGCCAAACATGTGAGACTGACTGTCAGTATAATTTCCAGAGAGGTTTTTGTGTGTTTGTACTGGTATTTGTGATTAAATAGTTTTTCAGACTTTAATCCTCAGGTTTAAGGTTTTGTTTTACTCATATATATATATAATATATGATATATATTATATATATATAATATATATATATATATATAGACCTTATGGATTTTATGAAAACAATTTCTGCAACCAAATCTCAAAAGTGTGATCAGACCTTAGGAGACTTCATAAGGGGTTGATCAACCAATCAGAGAAGGGTTTGGGGTAGCAGTAGCGGAATCTCAGGTTAAACCGAGAAGAGGAAAAAAATGCATTGCTATAACTTTTTCACAACACTTTAATTTGACTGAAAAATGTCAATTATCACTTTAGATATAATGCTACCCCATGACTGGGTCAGGTTGCACGTTCACTGTTTCAAACATGCATCACTCCAGTGAATAAATAGACATTATGTTTTGAAAATTTTATGACTTTCTAAATTAGCTAAATTAAGTATTATGCTATGATATTCATGCGAAACAAATGTAAGTATGTTTTAACAGGCATTTGGACAACTTTTTAAAGCATAAAATCCCTCATATTTGGCAATTTCAGGATGCCACTTGCAGGAATAAGAGTTTATTTTGGCTACTCTGTTGGTCTGGCATGGACATCTCAAAAGGAGCTACAGAAGAGCTGTTCTTTTAGGGGAAAGGTCAAATCTAATCTGGTCATGTGTACTACTATCTCCTAGAATGAAATGTCCTTTCATCAAGTCAAGTCAAGTTTATTTATATAGCGCTTTTCAGCAACAAGGCACTCAAGGCGCTGTACATCAGAATCATCTGAGATTTGCTTTTAACAATTTAAGATTTATTCAGTTCACACATTTTCCTTTCAAAATTCTTCAGCTTCACTGTGACTTTTTTTGTAGGCTTTTTTTCTGTGTCTGGTTTTTGGCGAACTGTATTTCAACCCTCAGCCCAGTGTGGGGTGTCAGACCTCCTACAAGGGGTTAGAATCTGAGACTGAGCCTGCACACTGGGGCTTGTCATACTAATCTTTTTAAATGCTATCATGGTAACTTAGTTTGCTTCACTTACATCCAAACCCGATTGCTTCATACTTTTTAATCTTTTTTCCCTGCAACCAGTATGAAAATTTTATTTTGGTTAGGTAAATTTTCATTTGGCCCTGAATGCAAATACCAGATGGCTGTATAGCTATTATGAATCGATCCATAGCTGGTCTGGAGTCAGTGGAGATTAGGTGCATTCTGAATGGAAGATAGAAATCCAGAATCTATCTAGGATGTACAAATCTGATCTCTCCCTGGTTTTGCTTTTGCCATTTTCTAATCACATAGGATCAGAGTGGGACTTTCTTCTTTAACCCCCCCCAGTCGCAACACAGTGATCAGCAGGTCACAGTCTGACTAAAGGGAGCTTAAAGACACAAATGACTTCACCCCCAATTCGAGTTCCTTTGCTTCTTGGGTCAATAAATGCATCTGGAGACAATGTGGTTTTTCTGATGAAGCAGGTGAGCCATGACAAACTGTCTGTTAAGATCCATTTCCAATAATGTCCAATACGTACATACTGAAAAAACCTTAAAATTTCTTCAACAAGAACAAACGAAACAACTTTATTCCTACTTCATTACCTGCTATAGTTTCTGAATAAAGCAGAAGAGATGTGAAAAGTCATGCAGTAGGTCACGTCTATTCAAGAATATAAATGTCGACGTATTAATCAGGGCCCTGAAGAAGGAACAGTTATAACTCTACAATGTATTTCCATAAACTCCAGGATGCAGAAACAGGGGTAGGAATTAATCTCACGAATACTGGCTCTATTAGGCCTGAACTCATAAAAAGGTGAAGCTCCTCCCCAAAAAACTTTGATTTGAATCAATTTGTTTCAGTCCACACATTCTGTAAATACCCCGAGGGCTTTGCTGTATTTTAATAACAGTGTTGAAACGTTTTTAATGCACAAAGCGAAGAGATGGCATACTATGATTGATCTCATTAATTCCTGTCAGGAAATCACATGTTTATGGTTCCCTTTTCTTTTCTATAATGTTTTGCCTTGTAAGTTAGAGTAAAATAGTGAAATCTCATGTGTTCTGCCTGAGTTGGCAAACAGGTGAGGAAAAAGTGTTTTATGAACAGTGTTAGAAGACCACTGGCACTTCAATTAAAGAGGTTGGATTGTTGCTTTAAAATATGACCTTTCAGAAGCATAAACTCGAATTTAAAGAGAATTAAATAGTTATGGTTGTCGCTCATTATTTCTGTTTTTCTTTCTCAAAATGTTTTGCCAGTTAGCTGGGACAGAAATATCACTTTGCTATAATGAAAACTTGCTTTAATTTCATATCCCTTACTTTTCTTTATCTTCTGTGGTTTTTTCTCTGCTTTCATTTACAGTAAAAGAAAGTTGGATTGCTTGCAAATTTTGTCTGTATCAACAGTGCTAGTCAGAAGTTTACATACACACATCTTCAGCATGAATGCTGTATCAATGTGGTGCTTGCAATGATGTATTTGAAGCATTTTATTCCAGGGTTGGCTGATAATACTTCGTACTTGTACTTGAACTTAAATGGTTTTTACATGAAAGACCTAAGTAAATAAGTTAGAAATTATTTTGGATTTTCTCTAATCCATACAAGGTTAAAAACATATTCATGAACCATTACTAGGATTTGGATAAATGTTCCTTAGCAAGTTCCAGATTAACTAAATGTTTTTTGTAACCTTCAGCAAATCTCTAGCATATTTCCAGATGGATATTTAAGCACTTTTCTTTATAAAAATGTCAGAGTGGAATTAAAATAGTTGGTTTTCTGGTATCCAGCTTTTAATCAGACTGAACAGATTTTCCTTAACAGGGTTAAGGTCAGAGCAAGTCCAGAAACTTTCTCCTGCACGCTTTATCCATTCCAAAACCTGTTTCAGTGTGTACTTTGGATAAAGTTGAAGAACTCAGAAGTTGTTCTTCTTCAAGCGAATCAGGCCCCTAGCATAATGAAACCACCACCGTGCTTGACAGTTGGTATTGCGTTGTAAGGTGTGAATTCCTCATATTGAGTCCCCCAAATATCAGTGTTCTCATTGTGTCGGAATAGTTCAATCTTTGTCTCATCTGACTGAAAGACGTTTGGTTTCGCCATGTAGGTAGCAGCAAATTTTAGTAGAGCTTGTAGGTGTTGATTTTGGAACAGACACATTCTTAGTCATCTACCTCTCAGTTTTTATGGATGATAAACTGACTTCTCTATGAATGATGGCACTGTTGTCTTTAGCATTGTGACGTTTATGATGGGCTTGAGCCTTTTTAGTTTTTGGGTTCCTAAACATTCTAACCAATTTCCTTACATCTTCGATTGACAGCTTTCAACAGGTGCTGGAAACTTGGACAGGTGGGTGTTCTGACCGGACATTGAACCCAAACATACATCATAACAGATCAGATTTTTTAAATAAATAAACCAGGCTAATATCAACCTAATGTAATGGCCCCTGCTTCAATCCTTTAGAAAGTTTTCTCTGTGCCAGAAAACCAACATGTTTAAAAAACTCTCCATTTCTGAAAATAAAAGAGTGGTCATTTATCCAGCCAGAACTATCCCAGCACCTTATTGGTGGCTACAGTAAAGGTGTGGTTTCTCCACAATATGCAAAAGGACATTTATCCAGATATTAGTGCAGGTCTTTCTGTATTTTTGAGGCTGTATGTAAAATTTTATATATGGAAGTATGGAAATCCACAAGTAACTCTTGTGCACTTAATTCTTGTTTTCATTAAAGTTGTATATGTTCCATTCATTCCATTCTGGAAAAATAAATGGTTCAAATGCATCATTTCCAAAATTAACATTTATGTCAGATGTTTCTTTGTCATATATTTAATCTTCAGAAATTAACATTTAGGAAAGAAATAGAAATAAGATAGATTTGAAATAAAGCTGCAAGTATTTATTTTAAAGGTTATATTGTATAAAAGTACCTCTTTAAAAATATTGGTGGTCAGATACGACAAATTCAAGCCAAACAAACTGTAGCTATAAATTAAATCTGTTCTAAGAGGGGTTCATGCTTGCAGCTTCAGAAAGAGGATTCACACATGTGGCCCACCGTATGGATTACACAGTCTGACTAACAACTATAGACTGTAACTGTAATACTTCCACAGACATCTGCCTTGATGCTTGGGTCTCCTGGGAGATGATCTCATCATTAATCACTGTGTTCATGGTTCAATGTAGGATGCCATATTATTTAAGGTTAATGCATCACGCAGCATTTAAATCAGTGTTTTATATGCCTGCCTCCTCCATCTAGTCCTAGAGTCAGCTCAGGGTTGTCACGACAGAACCAGATGCATCAGATGAGCTATTCTTGGACTGTTTTTCCAGTGTGCTGGTTTCCTACTGCCTGAAAAGTGTGCTCTGAGAAAACATGTCTGGTGTTTGGAAAGGATGCTTAGTGTGTGGCCGTGCGGTAGGCATACTGAAATCTGGCCTGAACACTTTCCGTTTGGAGATGATTGTGTAAGAAAAAGAGAAGCTCCTTGGCTTATGCTGAACAATAATTAAATTATAGTAACAAACATGGACAAAAATATGTATATTACTGTTTAGTTCGTATAGTCTTGGATAAGATGTGAAAAGAAGAAAATTACGAAGTTCTGACTCATTTCTTAGAGACTCCATATAACGCAAACATAACAGGGCTGTGGGCTAAGTGCTTATTAAGTTGCAGCCACATTTACATTTGGGAACGCTAGTCATATTTTGTCACTTTACAGCCACAACACAAAGATCAGCACAAAGTAATGCATAATTAGGAAGTGGAAGGAAATGCCAAGTGTGTCAACATCTGTGTTCTGCCCCGTTTAATCTGATTCCCCTAAATAACATCCAGTACAGCCAGTTGCCTTCAGAGGTCACAAATTGTTAGTAATTTGAGCTCCCTTGAGCTGCAGAGATCCTCAGCTCAGGTGCTGAGAATCTCTTGACTTTTATCTTTTTCCTTTTTTTTTTGTTTCTTCTGAGTTTCAGCAAACCATCCGTTTGCAGCTTGTTGTGCTGAGAAGTCAAGTACATATCAGTACATCCTTGTGTAAAAATGCCCATTCAGTTTATCCACAAAACAACCAATGGTGGAATCTAAATGGAGTGAATTTTTTTGCCTAACCAACCAAAGAACAGAATGGTAGATTTTTACAATGTAAAAAAACTTTTCTCATAACATGTGCAACAAACAGACATATTCAGTTAAAAACTGAAGGCACAAAAACAGACATACAATGTAGAGGTATCCAAACATAATGCTGATTCTGTTTGGACTTGTGTAAAATTCTAAATCTACTGCTTGAAGCTGGACTTTTGTGGTTTGTGCATTTCCCAGCGTGACCTTTAGGGTGCCAAATAATTTAACTGGTCCTGGGCTTGTCCCACAGATTATCCTGTCTACCCCCCACTAAAGTATAAACCAAGGAAAGTGGACCTTTGATGTCTGCACAAATTCCCACTTGGATTATGTGTGAAAAAAGGCAATGCATATACATGAGATGCAGCATGCATTTGCTCAGAAGTTTGTGTTGAAAACTTCATCAGGACCTCTGCTGGAATAATGGCTGTCTCTGGCCCCCCTCCCTCTCCAACTGCATGTATAGACGTATAGTGTTACCCGTCGCCACTTTCTTTCTTGAGCGCCACCAGCCAGTCATTGCACTCTGATTTGCAGCTAACAAAACAGCATGGGCTGCCATTTCTTTCTTCTTATAAGGTCTTGGACCTGTGGCCTGGCTTGGTATGCTGCCCAACCTGCTACCACTGGCTTGCTTTCATTGGAAGCAGAGCTAAATGTTTGTTTTCACTGTACTGCTGGGAATGAGAAATGGGGGGTTACCTTGCTCTAACTTCGAGTGGGGCCTCTAGGATGCGTGCGGAGGAAAAATTGCCCTGTGCACACAATAGACGGGCAAGCACGGCAAGAGTCGAGACATCACAGCTCAAGGACCTTGGATTTCAGCCTCAGCTTTCTTTCCTTAAACACAACACCCTTAAATCCTAACAGCTGCTTCTAGTATTGTGTGGTTTGGGGGACTATAATAGTGGAAATGTAGATGAAGTTTAAAATGCCTACATATCAAACAGTGTTCATATGTTATCTTTACCATTATTTTGTTGGCAAATGCCGGTTACCATAATGTTCTATGAATGATTTTGCATGTCCTCTTTAGAAAAACAAGGTTTTCCTGTATCACATATTTTCTTTGCTTGTGTGCCAGTACAGCAATTAAAGACATTATCCTGTGTACCAGCAAATATACAAGATAACCTTTACTTTATCAAGTGGCCTTGTTAATAAAATCAGGGTTGTCTTCAAATTAAGTCATGGCATTCTTCTCCATCACCTAAAACCTTTAATATCTCACATTGATTCAGTGATCAGGTTTGTCCATCATCTGGAGACCATTGCTCAGGATTGAATGGGTCCATATCCAAACTGAATGAACATCCACTGTCCTATGACCAAACTGACAAACCGAATGACAAGGTCTCTGTAGACTCTTCATCCCTATTTGAGCCTGTGCTGGCCTCATCCAGGCCTGCAAAATAAATCACAAGCTAGTTATTCTGGCCTTACTACATTTTATCATGTAGTCATGGTTATTAAATCAAGGTATCCCAAGAGGACCAGAGAGTTAAATTTCTTTTCCACCATCCAATGTCTTACTAAGCTCAAGCATTGAAGATTCTTCAGTTGTGCAGTTTGTCCATAACCCGGAGAACATCTTCCAGGATCGAGGGGCCCAAGTCCAGACTGAAAGAAAACCCACTGTCCTCGTTGTTAAATCCATCAATCTGGTCACAGCTCCCTGTAAATTCTCTGTCTCTATCAGAACCCACGCTGCCACGTCCGGGCCTGCAAGTCTGATTAGAAGCACAGTTATTCCTTCTTTCATCCTCCTCCTCGTTTTCACACTTCTCGTCTTCTTCACTGTCCATAAGAGGCAAAGAGCTACACTTCTTCCTCTTCTGGTCCACAGACCACTCAGGGCTCTGCATGCCCCCTGTTTCATCCAGATTCATACGTGGGGGTTTTGGTGGTGGCTTGCAGTTCAGGAAGAGGTTCTGCTCGCTCTTGGAACTTTGTCGGAGCAGGCCGTGACCCATCTTAAGGAAGGATAAATCTCCAAAACTGTCAGTTTGGCCATCGGTCCCAATGTGAGAGACGTGGCGGAAATCACCGAGGGGTAGACTGATCATGTTCACAGACAGAACTTCTCTCCTCTTTGGGTCCCTGCTGGACCTGCGACTAGAGGATGGGTTTCTGTACAGCGATGATTTAAGTGGCATCCTAATGGATTTGCTGGAGCTAGACTTCCTTCTCTGTGAGTCCTGAGGTGGTGACACAGCTTAAATGCATAAGGCCATCTGAAAAAACAAAAAAGACAATTAGGACTTAGCTAATGGTAGTCTGAAGCAAGTCCGATCTTGTGCTTCTTCTGGTATTCAGCACCAGATGTAAGCACTGAGCTCTGTTGTTGGGTTTAATGAGAATTGACAACCATTGTTTAGAGACTGCACCTGTTGGACTTGATCTTAGCGTAATGAAATTCAGTATTATTTGGCAGCAGAGGGATGACCGAGCAAGGCTTTGAAGCCTTTGTTTATAAATATTTATTTTCCAAATCCTAGATTCTTCCCATAAGTGCAGGTGTGGTCTTCTGCATATCCTCCAGAGGAAGTCTATTAATCTACTTAAGAATTCCAGTAACAAAAGCAAAAAAAACATGCAAACACCCAAAGCGTAATTGTTAAGTATGTTGGATGCCTTGATACAGTTTTTAAAGGAGGAAGTATTTTTCTTTCAGTAACAGTCAGAAATAAAAGTAAATTTGCTGTGAAAAAAACAAATTTGTAGAATGAATGAATTAAATCATTATTTGTAGTGACCTCAGAAGTTCAAGTTAAGTTAAACTAGATACAGATATTCCTTAAACAAGATAACTTATTTGGCAAAATCTCAGGGTTCATATGCAGTCTGGAAAAGCATGTTTTTCCAGACATTTTTCTTTCTTTAATTTTTCTAATTGACCAAAGTCTATTTATGCAATTGGCACATTATTTTTTAACTGATTTACATTAAATGCACATGCTTTATCTTGATTTCACCATTTTATCCATCACTATTTTGCTTTTTAACTCACTGGCTTTAAGGGATCTCATTCAAAATTTTGAAAGGTGTCATTGAACCTCCTGATTTCGACCTCAACTTTAAGTTGAAGTTTAATTTTAAGCTAGGTCCAAAATACGATACAAAGCACTAAAACCTGTTTTTTTCTTTTTTTTGGGAGGAATTTTTGTAAACAAGATTTAAGTACCAAAACCGACAAACCTGGTTTTAAGAATCTGCATTTAAGGCTTGAAAGCTCTTTTATTTATTTGACAACTGCAAGAGTTAAAGATTTTGAAATGGAGCTGATTTAAGTCCAGATGCGTCTAAAGCCTATACCACACTATAAAAATCGAAATTCATGTTCAGTTTTCTGTTGTCATTAAATTAATAGTTTGTACTTCAATGTCCAGAATAAAAAAAAAATGCAAAAGAAAATCTAAAAGACAGAGTATGGAAAATAAGTAAAATGTATAGGAACCTTGTTATGTTTTAAATCTATTTCTGTGTTTTGACTTATTTACATCAGACAACGTCTTACATAAAAAAATGATATTATAGCATCCGTCAAAGGATGAAGTCGTTGCATTTTGCGACCTGTAAGCATTTTATTTGCAAAACAGAACCGGATTCCTCAACTCCAGTATGTCTATTCGATAATCTCCTCGCTGTTTATTTTCCTTACAGTCTCCCGACACATTGCTTTGCCCACCTTAGCTCTACATTCGTGACTTGAAACACTAACTCTGTAAATTTGTAAGCCACTTCAACTAACATGCTTCATCAGCCCGTAAAAGGTTTTACCGGCACTTTAGCAGCAGCAGGAGGTTGAGGAGCACGGACACAAAAGCATTCCTTTCCAAACATGTCAAGTCGACCAAAGAGGAGTGTTACGATTCAGCTGTGAGGAAACACCTCGCCAAGTAGAAAATTAGCTCATTAATACAGATTGACCAAAAAAAAAACCCATCAGTTTTAACTATCTCTTGTTTTTTAGATTAGTTGCTTTCCTCAGTTGCAGGTTCAAAATATATAATTTGGAGGGTTTCCTCTACAAGCAGCGTTTCTAGAGTGATTGAGAACAATAAAACAGATAAATATTGATGACTACAGAAACTTACCAGTTTTGGCGTAGTAAAAAATACAGGATATTATAAGCCCACACATGCACACCCGCCTCAGCCAGGAATCTAACCTGTTTCTAACTGCACTCCCTGACAAGCTTTTCATCGACAAGATGGGACTTGTCATCCTTTAGAGACCAAAGCTTATTTCACAGCTTAAAAAAAAAGCGAAACAAGTTGTAGTCTACTCCTGAAGGAGATTAAGGAATGTTTCATTTAGGATGCATTACACTGCAAAGAAACAGTTTCTTACCTTTCTCAGCTTTAGGGAGGACTTTTAGTTCTTAGGCAATGAATCCTTTTATTTCAGTCAGCTTAAAATCCAGCCGGCTCTGCAGAATTTCGTTCAGGTGTGTTGCTTGTGAAATACCTCCTTACGTAAATGATAAACCAAAGGAGATCAGAGTACAAGGGCATCCAGGTGAAGGCTTTGCTTGTTTTTTTAACTCTGCTTTTGAGAAGTCAACCCATTTCAGAAAGTCCTCAAGTCGTCGGAATACACCATCCTCACTGCAGAGCAAGTCTGCCCTGCAGTCATCGGTGTTACAGTTGAGTTTTGCTGTTTGATTGGCTTCACCGTTTACCTGTGGGGGAAGTAGGTGGAAAACAGAAGCTGCTCATTTTTTCCATCTGTTACTAGTAAAGATTAAATCTTTGCTGGTTGGTTTAGTTCAAAAGAATGTGCTTGAGAGAAAAAGAGAGAGAACAAGAGAAAGGCCACAATCAGTGTCTACTGATTGCATGCTTATCAAAGGACGTTGTAGTTGGTGAGCAAACAGGTCAGCCGCAAAGAGGAGGGGGTTAACTGATCTCTAATCTCCATGCCATTGTCCCTTTTCTCTGCTGATTTCCGGTTTGCTTTTTGCTTGTGAAAAGCCCCACAGTCCACCCCACTCCACAGGCTCTTCTGCCTGAATGGAGGCCTTAGGCTTCTATGTACAATCAAACGGCACGCAGACATGTCTGAGCAGGCACATTGGGTTTCACAACAGAAATAACCGGTTGCTTTTCCAATTCTCACGCCTCCAACATGTTATCTTTGCCCTGGCATGGTAAGGCTGTAACAGACTGTAAACTGTCTCAAAACAACACCTTTGTTTTCTGCTCTGCTGTACTGATTCCAAATAGTAAATGGCCAGAGGTGCATTTCCTTTTCAGCTGTACAACAAGAAAAAATGATGTTTCCATGCAGGATTTCATAAACATATTGACTAAAAAAACAACTATTTCCACATCAATATCCGCCTCACCTGAATGTTCGTAGGTAGTGAAAGTACACATATAAAACCTTTTTTTATTTACGGTCTGACATTAAATCATCCAAAACCTTTCCTCTCTGGGGGTCTGTTAGATTGCCAAAATTTGTTCCATTTAGTAAATCCCAAAAATGATGAGATAGATTATTTTATTTTTTTACAAACCTGACTCTGTTACAGCAGTTTTGTTGGAAGCAATAGGCCATAATTCTAGTAAACTATTGTGGAAGGTTGCACTAAACATTTGATCCAAGTCCTGCAGGGTAAACGGCAAATCTGCCAAAATCTAAGGAAATGTCTGTAAACCTTCTAAATAAAAAGGTCCTCTAAAATTCTCTCTGTCAATATTCTTGCATTTCACGAAAATAAATAATTTTGCCAATCCTAACTGAACTAAAACAGGAAAAGTTGAGCCTGAATTAATGCCAGACAATGAGAATAAAAATGGTATGTGCCTTTTTATGCAGTGTATGTAAACATCTGGTTTCAACTGTAATTTTAGTAAAATATTTGCAATACGTTGAAGCATAAAGAGGAGAGTCTGTGATTATCCTTGTGCACAGCTTTGCCTTGTTTTTTGGTTTTAAATATGCATGTTATGAAATCCTTTTCTCTTCAGTATTCCTTTTAAATTCATCCAATAAACAATTGCCGTGCCGGCTTATTCTCTCTTCTTCTCTCGCTCTGTGCTCCAGTGCCAAAACAGTCTCCAAGACCAGACACCATTACTCATGCAAATTTAACCATAGCATCTAGCCAAGTCTGAAAAAGAACATTTCGGAGCATCTCACTTCTAAGAAAAACATCCCACTTCCACCTACAACCACAAAGCTGCTTTCATGCTAGAAGACAATCAGGTTGAAGACTGTTATCTGCCTTATTTGGAAGTGGCTTCAGAAGACCTGCAGTCTGACCGAAGCTGGGCTTACTCTGTTAGTGGTGCTCTCATGCTATGTACCCTCCAGGCTGCTAGATTTTGCCTGGGCTACATTTCTGAAGCCTCTTTTCTAAGGCTTGACCATGGTGGGCACGGTGGTTTGATGCAGCTACGCTGGGTCTGAGATCTTGTTTTTTCTTCTGGCTGCAGAAGAAAAAGTGTTTCCAGATATTGCTTTGACTGATGCTGGAAGCCCAATGTGAGGCTTTGGTGGATACTCCCCAAGCCTTTTGTTGTGTGTTCTCCAGCTTCCGCTGTGCTAAGACTCCCAGACGGCCACACTTAAAGAGGATTTACTGCTTGCTTTGTCTGATTTCTTTTAACTAATACATTGTTTAATCGTGTCTGAGATGGCACACATAGCTTTACTGACTCATTCAGCCTGTATTGTACTCATGATTCTCCTAGAATTTGTTTCTTATACAGTGTCGAAACTTTGTAGTCTTGCTGTATTTTGATCTTAGCAAAGGTCCTGAACATTAAAAGCAACAGATATGCAACTTTTGATTTCTGCAATGCCACTGCAATTTTTCTCTGAACCGTTTATTCCTTTGGAACTAAATGAAAAAGGTAATCACATATATGCTAGAACTTATATGAATCAGAAAAGCAGGTGTAATGATATATCATGTTATTGTGGTCATTACTAAACACGAAATCTTGTTTGAAGAATTATTGTGTTAATTAATACAGACAATAAGTGGTGACAAATGGTGCATTGGCTTCAACACATTCAAATGCTCAACAGAGGGAATCAGGTTAACACAAAGCAGAAGTCTTCAATCCAAAGAAACATTTTGAATTTTAGTTTGATACTTTCAGTAATTTCAGCTTTTTTGAGAGCCTTCAGGTTAAAGACTGTTCTTCTACCAGTTGGATGAACTCATTTGTTTTAATAAGGAGTCTCTTGCAATCAGAGAGCTTTTCCAGGAACCAAAGGACGTGAAAGAAGTAATTTAGCTTTTACAAAAATACATTGTTGTAAATCAAGCGAGGTCGAGGCCCTTCATTTCATATTTCTATGATTTTCAAAGCCCATCAATCAAAGAGAGAAATTCCAGGAGTTAAGGTCTTTGTAGCCATTTTTCATTTTATTGTTTATTTCTTCTACTTCTACAGATTCCAAAGGAAATCTCTGACTCTATATAGCAGATGTCTGTTCTGATTAAAACAATGACCACCGACGAGCACATGCTGAACCCAAGCTCATATATAAAAACACAATGCTCCAATGCTTTAAAAACTTTTGGATTCACAATCTGTTTATATCCTGATATCTATAAACAAGCACTACACTCCATGCTGTTTTACACTGAAGGTGTATTCATGGCCTTTTTCACCTTTTGTCACGTTACGTCACGTATTGTGGTATTTTTTTTATACGGTATAAATGCCGCTGTTCTGTGAAGGCATCAGAAGTTTGTTAGAGAACATTAGGGAACAAACAGCATAATGAAGATAAAGGAACACAGCAGACAGGTCAGAAATTTAAAGCAGAGGTTGAGTTATAAAACCAAAATCCCAAGCATCTCATGAGACTCTGTGCAACTCTGCATCCGGACAGGAGAAGTATGGCACAACTGCAAATCCACCAAAACATGCCTGTTCATCTACACTGACAGGCTGGAAAAGAAGAGCATTAATCAAGCAGCGAAGAGGCCTGTGGTAACTCTGAAGGAGCTGTAGAGATCCGAAGCTCAGGTGGAAGAATCTTCAACATTAAAGCTACTAGTTGTGCATCCCACAAACATTGCCTTTGTGAAAGAATGGGAATCTTCATTCTTCAATCTACAATCCAAAACACTTGTTTTACATTTGTTGGTCTAACAAAGAAAATTCCAGTAAAATACATTAGGGTCCAACTTTTGGGGTTTGTGTTTTTGCTAATTTAGATAATATTAGGTACAAGTGACATGAGAGGATCAGGTTGAGGCTTGGTCTTTGAGCCACTGCAGCGGCTCCATTTTTAGCTGTTTCAGTCATTGTGCTGAACTCTGAAAAATATATTTTTCATAAAAAGTGCTACGTTGAGGTATTTTAATTACATTTTTCCCCCTTCTGTCACAAGGCCTGTGTCGTAAAAAAAGATGATGTGTTGGACTATCACTCTCACAGGCTTGCAAAACACAAAGAGCTAAATACACGAGTCAAAATTTGAGCCTTAGTCTCTTAGGTGTTTGTTCTTCCTCAACAAAAACTGGATTACTTGCTCAACCTTTAGAGTTGTATGTCTGCTGAGTCTTGAAATGAGTAATTCATTGCTGTTAACAACGGTTACGTTTCGTCTGCGCAGGAATGTCACTCCTTGTGTTGCTCCAGCATTTGGCATACACACACACACAGACGCACTAAAGATATCTCAATATAAGTGTGTAAGACTTTGGCTCCCATAAATCACATACCTCAGGGGTTGTGACGCGCGGAAACACACGCTATGCCACCGCACACACACACTGTAGATAAATAGTCCCATGATTAACCTGACCACAGTGCCTTACAGACTGACATGTTGGCCTAAAACACAGAAAAGGCTTCTTAGGGGGAAAAACCTCATTCTTCCCTTGGAACTCTGTCCAGTCGCTTCCTGGCACAATTGTTATCTACATAAAGCTCTCAGATTACTGCTGGTATCAATAAATGATCCACTATTTGGTAATCTGTCAGGCTGCAGTGCTCCCAGCATGGAATGACAAATATTTTAACAAGAAATGCTCATCAAACTCATGCTCTAACTTGTCATTTTTATCACATAGACACACTGAAACAGTCGCCTGTGCTTCACATACAGCCAGAAGAGTTGTGTAATGTGAAGTCGATCTGACAAGCCGTGCTAGGGAAACACAGTGGCCACCTGCTCTTTGAGAGACTTCTTGCTATGTGTGTTAAACTGCCTGACTCACAGAGCTCATGCTGTTCAGGATGTCATATCGGACCTGGGGTCAGACGGGTTGGGGCTGTTAGATGATGAGATCAGCCATGTGGTGATGTCACATAACTAATCTTCAGATTGTTGCTTTGTAAAAGAACATCTCAATAAATTTGAATATGAAGGTTAATTTATTTTAAAAAGTGAAACTTGTACATAGATTTACTTCACACAGTGCTGTGTTTCAGGTGTTCTATTTGTTTTCATGTTTATGGCTAACCGCTAATGAAGACCTACATAATTCAATGTCTCAGAATATTAGAATATTACATAAAACCGATTTAAAAAAAGTATTTTTAATACAGAAACCTCTGCCTTCTGAAAGATGTATGTATGTGTAGTATATGCACACAATGCTCCTTTAGCATAAGTTACTGCATCAGTGCACTGTGGCTTGGAGCCAAACAGCCTGTGGCACTTCTTATCAAATATTTTTTTAGTACTTGTTTTTAATTTTTTATGCTACTTACTTTCGGCTGAGGTGTTAAACAAGCGCAGGTTCCAGCTGGGGCTTTACAGACGGAATGATCCAGTTGTTGCCATGTCCTGGATACGTCTGTGTGTGGTGGCTCTGGGAACGCTTCCTCCAGCCATGGTCTATTCCTTGCACAGGTTTTTCTACCACACTTTTTCTCCTTCCACAAAACCCTTCATCAATATTCCCTTTTTAGCAATGACCTTTTGAGGCTGTGAAGAAATGTCTGCTGAACAACAGTCAAGTCCACAGTCTTCCCCTTGAATGTGTAGGCCATAACATAACACATTTCTGGGTTAAAAATCCTTCTTTTTTGGGTGGTGTTTTGTGGTTTCCAACTCACCCTGGGTTCCAGCATTACAGCATCAGACACCCACACAGGCATGCATGGATATCCGTGTTTAGTTATAGGGTGATGCACTGGCCAAACATCTTAATTGTAAGTTAACTCCCCAGGCAAGGAATCATCCCTAGAAGAGATTCATCACATTTCCCATTTAGCACCTGTTATTAATCAGAATTCCTTAAACACTACTGGACAATATGTTGGTAAAATGTTATAGAGCTGCGGTCTTCCTGGGTGCAGTGTAGTATTGTATCCAGTAGAGGGCATGAAAGAAGGATGTATTTGGTTCGTTTTTATACATGTTTATGTTTTATTTAGCTTGAAGATGCAGGAGTTGTGGCATTTGCGTGATATTTCATAGTTGCGTGCCAGACAAGCTTGAGTTCACATTGTTGGAATGATAATAGCAGCTTTCCTCAATCCAGGGGTGGTGTGGAGGGCAGCTTCCCTTCACCAACCCTCCGCTCTCTTTTTCCTCCTCACGTTTACCCTCTGTCTCTCTGCAAATGGATAGTGGAGTCCCCGTGATGCTTTCCAGATGTCTCAGCGATCGGATTGACAAAACACTACCTCTGCTCTTCAAATTGTTCTCATTCATGTCCTTTAAAGCACGCACACACCCGCCTACTTTGTCCTGCTTCTAACTGTCTTGGTAAGGAGACATTTTCTTGGCACAGAAAATAGTTTTTTATATAATCCTTCCTTTTAATGGATGGCTCACACTGTAGAGAAATAGCCACTCTAAAATGTGATATTGGTCTGTGTCACATCAGGATAAAATGGATGTCCTAATACAGAGCTTCCTTTCTTCATTAGAGTTGCACTTTTTCTCTTTGTGACGATACAAACACTTTTCTATGTTGCCTTTGTTGCCAGTGCAAAGATTTTATGATTGTTTCATACTGCATCTATTAAATGCCTGTGGATGCAATATTTGATTCATCCCAGTCCAAGAGTACTTTTCAACTATCAAGCAGATTTTAACCCTTAAAAGAAAAATAATCAACACCATAATAGTTAGGGCAACTGTTAGGCCTCTTTCCAGTCCTAATGTTTAGGTAAAATGACTTCAGGCTGCAGAATTTCCCTGTCACAGCGTCTTTCTGGCCAGCTATCTCATATCTGATCTCTCTGTCATGCTGCTGGTAAGTGGGATGAGTCTGTCTTTCCTCTGGACCCACTGTTCACCTAAATCAAACAGACATCGAAACCTAACAAAGCTTCTTTTATTGTCTTATATTTAAAACAGATATTTGGCTTTTTAAAATCCAAACCAAAAACCGTGTCTTTTTAACTCGGTCTACTATACTAAAATAAACCCTCCTTGCCTTATGTTTCAACTCTGTGTTTTCTATAGGGTTCCCTTTCAAATGAGCGTGACTATGAGACGATAGTGATGATGAGGATGAGGCAGGCCGCCGAGCGTCAGAGGCTCATAGAGCAGATGCAGAGAGAGGATGATGAGGAGGCTGCAAAGTCCTAGCACCAGAAGATCCAGATGGGCTGTTTTAAGCTTTAGTTTCATAAAGCATCCTGTGTTTTTTGGTATTGTTTTATTGTAACACGTGGTGTGGAAAATAAACCCTTCTAATAAAATAACAAAGCAGTGTTTTCATTTACTGTCTTGTTTTCCCTCTTTATATTGCATAGAAAGCATATCACAAGGAGAGAAGACTGTAATATTTGGTTTGGAATTTAATTATAAAACATTAACATCATAAATGCAGATTTTTTTCCTTGCATAGAAACTCAGATTAGCCTGTTTCAGGGGTTCATTTCTGGACAAAGTGCAGGCCTCTCCATTCTTCATCGTGCATGAAGATGAACTTAGGCCTGTGTTGTTAATGCAGGGTCACAGTGACTTGATTGATGATGTTACTCCGGTAGTAAGGGGTTGTTATTGTACAATTTACAAAGTGTAGGGCAGTTCTTTATTGACTAGACACACCTGCCCACATGTAACACCAGCACCACCAAAGGCTCGTGTGGTGATAATAGTGACTGATGCATCGCGTTCTCCGTGACGTGTCCAACATCGATGGCGGCCATCATTTCTGCTCAACGTGACGCGACTTTCATCAGAGAAGAGTCAGTGCCGTCTCCTTTGATTGTATAGGCCACGATTTCTCAATTAAAAATCTATTTTTATTGGTCTTGAGCTTTCTAAAGTTATTTTCCCCCACTTATTTAGTTGAAAATGTTAAGAGACTGATGAATTTCAAGTTTTTTCTTAATCTTTGTCAGTATAGCTTACAGCTAATAAAAACCCAGCCGCCGTAATCCGAAGAATTCACAGAAATTAGTACTTGAAATATCTAACAAATTTATGATTTTCGTTTAGTGAGCGTTATTACTGAAATTAATGAACATTTCAATGTTATTTATTTAGATTCATCTGTACGTTCTGGTTTTTCATCTGACATATTGTCAGATATTGAAGGAACGTTTACTAATACCTCGCTGCATGGCATCTTACGGTGTGTGTGTGTTTAGTTTTTTCTTGTTGGGTTTTAAAAGAGCCAGATGTGGCAACCTGGGCAGCAACACAAGCAATCAAAATAGCTCCATGATGTCATTTTCATCAGTCACCAATTCTGTGGCCAACCGTGACAAATTATTACCTCATTACTCGAACCAAACAGGTTTTGATGTAAAAATCTTTCACCCATTGCCTGCATACTTAATCAGCTACTCCAGGATATAAGTGAGTGGCATTCCAAACCGCAGACGGTGTGATTTGACTGTGTGGAAATCATTTCTGCCCCATGTTAAACCAGTAATCAGGCTGTGATTGGAACACTAGGTACGCTTTTATGAAATTCTTGTGGCCTCATTGTAAGAAAAAAGGGGGCTCACTCTGGAGGTTCTCTATTTTAGATCTGCTGGTTAGGATGATACTTCCTCTAATCTGTCTGTTTGCCAACATTTTCTCATAACTGAAGAGGCCTTAGCTATTGATTGGGCTCTCAGCATGTGCTCTGCGCTTGATATGTTGCTGTAATATTTGCACGTGATCTCTAAATGCTCTCTAAAGTTCTCCAAACTAGGGCTTATGATCAACGAATATGCTGTTAACTAAATATCTATGCTGTTTGTGGTTGAATTCTTCAACCATTAAATACAGTAACTAAGTAGGTTGACACTTTAGACATAATGTTTGTTGCTTTTATTTAACCTTTAAAATTTGATAAAGTATTGATTCACTTTTGGTCATATTTTTAAAACTAAATTTCACAGATCATAAGACAGCTGTTATTGTTGGAGAACAATAGAAACAACAGAAAATCTTCCAAAAATGTAAACAAATTATGAAACAAAGAAGTGAAAAACACAATGCAGGCCTAAGTTTGTATGTTCCAGTGTCATGTCTAATTGATTCTCTTGTTGTGAGACATTTCTTCTAATCTTTTTTTCCTCACAAAACAGTTGGGTGCTGTCAAACAGAGGTGTGCATTACTTTTATACTTATATATTATATATATATTTTTTTCGTGTGTAGGTGCACACAGGAACACTGCGTCTTCCCTTGTTGTCACACAGTAAGGAGGTTCTGTGTTAGAATCCCAGGCTGGTGTCTTTCTGCATGCAGTTTGCAAGTTGTTCCAGAGGATATGTGGGTTCTTTCTGGGTTCTCCAGCTTTTTACTACAGTCCAGAAATGCTTGGCTAATCGGTCTCTCTAAACACTCCCTTAACACTCCTAATTATCACAGTACAAACAGTCCTTTGTTATATGAATATTACACACACTGATATTGCACCCTTAACCTCCACTTATTTTTGGATAAATGTTTCTTAGCGAGATGCAAAGACAACACACGCTTCTTGCAGTCATCAACAAGCTTCTGGCAGCATATTTGGTCACTCTTTGATCACTCTTCATTATTTGAAGTGGTGGAGTTTATTTAAATTGCATGATTTCCATAAGTCCATAAACTTTTGAAAGGATTTGGGTCGGCTCCTTGCCAGAAGCCTAATGTTGGCCTGCTTTATCCATTTCTAAATCTGTTTTGATGTGTGCATGAGATATTTGCCTTGTTGAAACTTTCAGCTGTCTCAAACTTTCACTTGTCTGACCTAAACTGTTAACATCAGGTTAAAGGAAATAGGTCAGGATGTTCAACAATAACCCAGGAGCACACAAGTCTCAAGCCTGTCAGAACCTGGGAGACGCTGGAACACCAGTGCCACTGTGACGCAAGTTTAACATTAGTTATACTGATGCATGGCACAAATTGAGTAGAATAATGAAGGTGGATTACCTTTGTCAAAGTTTCCAAATTCCTCTTAAATCAAAAGCTAGATGGTTGACATCTGGACACAACTTAGGAACAGGACAATGATCACAAACACACATTAGAACAGGTTTTGGAGATAAAGTAGGATAAAGTAGGTCGGTGTTGATCTGTAATGAGAAGGACCCTGATCCTAATAATCATTTTAAGAGTGGTCGAATCTCCAATTAGTCTTATGGCACAACTTTGATAATGGCTTCAAAAAGTGTGTAATTTCTTGCTGCAGTTTGGTAAGAAACATGTAAACATTCATGGGGGTGTATGTATATATCTGAGCCTGTATGTATAACTTTGATCCTGTTTGGTTTAAAGGAATTCAACAATAAATCCAAATGTGTACCCAATTGTTGCTTTAATTTAGGTTCTATGCTGTATAATTGTTCCACCATGGAACGAGGACGGCCCATTCATGCCTATGACAAGTGTATGTGAACTTCTAACCAGAGTTGCAGTTTTGGCTCTTAAATCTAAACACAATGAGACAGCAATTTTTTACATGTGTATTTACCAGATTCTTAGCAAGGAGGACTACATATCCTTTAAACAAGCATCAAAATGTTGTTTTAGGATCATTTAAAAGCTGTTTTTGTTGGAAGACTTTCATTGTTGAATGATGTTCACCTTACGCCCAGTACTCGATGTACTAAACAGCAAACAGGCCCCTACTTTTCCGTATTTTTCTGTTTTTGCAGGACCTAAAGCCAACTTTTTGCAATAACATTTGTGTTTTTGCTCTTCTGGGTTTCAATTTGTGGACTTTCACTCCAACTCTCTTCTTGCTGGATCATGACAGGGGCTGCAGAGCGTGCTAAATTTAAGAGCACACTTTGAAATATGTGTTCTGCCCCATAATGTTGACCCTGACAGATTTTGATTTGTTGTTCCTAGATATTTCACAAAAATCTTATGCAACATGTGAGATCCTTCAGAGTTGAGATGCTTATTTCTGCTCTGCGAAGCGACACGCTACCATCTTTGACACACGTTGGGTTAGGCCTTGTTGTGGTCACCATGAGTTTTGTAACAGAATACTCTTGCTTGGGAACATACATCTCGCCAGAACAGTCTGTTATTCCTCTCTCACTGGCGTAATGGTGTGTCTACTGCGCTTTCTCCTGTCATTGTGTTATTTAGGAGCCACATGGAAGCTTCGCAACAACCAATCCAGTCATGCATCCCCCTGCCACTCCTGCGCTGCCTCTCCACAGTTCTGTTACACAATGTCCAGCTGTGAGTGGTGTGGTGGGAGACATCTGCTCCTTTCCTCCTGCAAAATCCCCTCATAACATGGTTTTGTTTATGTGTATCCTTGTTCAATACCTCAGCAACGTGATAAAAAAATCTGAAACAGAGGAAATAAAGTCACAGGAAACACATTGACCACCAAAACTGCCCAAAGCCCGCAGCAGTTTGTGCTGCTGCATGCAAACCAGCAGGGGAGGATGACCTCGTCGCAGCATCATTCTCAGGAAAGATTTATTATCTTCATAGCATCGTAGCAGTCAAGTCTGTGGATGCTAGAGGTCAGTTTCCTCTTCGGCCTAGATGTGGAAGCTATTTCTTGTGTTAGGCAGCAGGTCTGGTTAGAGTTTGGGTGTGAGCTGGCTGGCAACGTATCCGTGCTGCGGGTTAGTGATCCGGGCTGGCCCGGATACGCGCTGGCAGACCTGGGGCTCTAATGAAACCACCCAGTGCTTTTTGGCACCCAGAAGCTGGCTCTGTCATGCCTGAGATGCAAATGTCTCATTCCAAATCGTAAAGGATACTTTCAGGGTGTCATACATGTTTATCAAGTTCTGTATTTGATGAGTGACTTAGTAAACGCTGCACGTACAACTCCTTACAAAATTATTAATATTCTTAGAAATTTGTCACGTTTTATCATGTTACAACCACAAAATGCAATGTATTTTATTATGACACTATGTGATAGAGTAACACAAAGTGGTGCATTAGTGACATGAAAAATAAAATATATATATGTTTTTTAAAATGTAAAACAAAAAAAAGACAATTGTAACAATTGTGTCTGCACCTTTGTCTATTCTTTGGAAAACAGTTCGAGCTCAAATATAGGATGAAGAGGATCTAGGGGATTTAGGTCCAGCCTCTCCCTCTCCTGGCTGAAGAAAATCATCCCCACATCATGATGCTGCCACCACCAAGTGTTGGTTGATCAGGGTGATGTGCAGTGTTTGTTTTCTTCCACAGATAGCATTTTTGCTCACAGGGCAGAAAGTTCTGTTTTGGCCACATCTCACCAGAGCCCTTTCTTTTACGTGGGACTTCTTTCAACAATGGCTTTCCTCCTGCCATCATTCAAAAAACAAAAGATTAGTTCATTTTATGCTAAAACGTTACGTTGACGATTATGTCACCTGAGCTGCAGAACTTCCTCAGCTCCTCCAGAGTTACCCTGGGGATTCTTGGCTGCTTCTGTTCTCGCACTGTCTGTCAGTTTAGGTGTACAGCCATGTTATTGTAGATTTGCTATACTATCCACATTTTCAGGTGATGTATTGAACAATGAGACTGAACTGTGATATGTTCAAAGCTTGGGATATTGTTTTATAACCTAACCCTGTTTTAAACCTTCACAACTTTATCCCTGACATGTCTTCCGAATTCCTGGGTTTTCTTGATTGTGTTTGTTTAGTAATTTTCTTTAACAAACCTCTGATTTTTACACTCATTTCAGAAGGTTACACTCATGCTATTAAGATTTATGACACAAACAGTGAAAAATGTAAGTCTTTATTTCTTATAATTTTGACAACTATGGCTTACAATTAATGAAAACCCAAAATTCGGTGTCTCAGGAAATTAGATTAGTACTTAACACCAATTTTAAAAAGGCATTTTTTAAAGTATTTATTGGATGTATTATGCCCTACATAATCATGGGGAAGACTGCTGAATAGATAGATGTCGAGATGCAGTCATCGACACCCTCCACAAGGAGGATAAGCCACAAAACGTCATTGCTAAAGAGGCTGGTTGTGCTGTATCCAAGCATATTCATGGAGAGTTGAGTGGAAGGAAAAAACATAGTAGAAAATGGTCCACCGCAGCCACAGCCTTGAGAGGATTGTCAAACAAAATTCAATGTTTGTTTTTGTTTTTTTCCTTTTCACGATATCCTAATTTTTTTAGATGTATTTGTAATTAACTGGCTTTATTCAGAGGTATCAGGGTAAAGGAGGCTTAATACATAAAAGACCCTTTGCAGATTTTTATGTGGAAATTATCTTCCTCTCACTTCAGAATTATGTGCTACTTTGTTTTAGTGTAGAGCATTAAATCCCAATAAAATACACATTGACATTTGGAAAAAAAGCTGAATCTTAACATTATTTATTCATAAACACAATGCAAATTCACTTTACAATGATCTTGGAGCACAAATACAACAAACTGAGTTTTTCCCCATTTGAGATATAGGTTCTTTGATTTCATATAAATAACCAGACAACTTTCAGCACACCTGCAGTAAACAAAATTACTACCAAAAGGTCCTAATAAATCTCTGGAAAATGCTTCCACTATAACCTCAATCTGGCAACCTGTTCGATCAGAAAACTGATGCAAATGGTTGCTTTCTTTTGTCTGTGCTTATAAATATGCCATAATGTAAAACAGGTGAGGAGTAAAACCCAGATCAGGCTATATTATGATAAATCACTTTTCTCCTTGTGAAGACACCATACCAGTGTCTGTCCTACTCCCGTCACCGACACCACGTGGAAGCCAATCTTCTCCAGCTTGTCCAGCACCAGGCGAGGTGGGTCGTCCACATGGTATTCAGAACTAAAATAAGCATAAACAAAGTAACACTGCCTTCCACAGATGTGGGATTTTTCTCTTTCAGTAAACTCTGCATTGAAAAGTACATGGCTGCTAAATGTTCTGGTACTCATTCACTTCCTTGCACACCTTGGTTCATTTCCCAGAAGGATTTGAATCATATTGCCAATGACAACACTTCCCTGATCTGTATTCCATCACCTTGAAGGGTTTACTCTAAGTCTGTGAAGCAGAAGCTTTCCTGAAACCATACTCTTTTGTTCAAGCCAGTTGAGTTGATCTCGGCTCTGCTGTCAATATGTGCACTTTAACAGCCAAAAAGAAAGAAACCACTTTTAATTGTCGGAATTGAGAAATATGGCCCTGTAAGAGCAAATTCTCACCAAACCAGCTCGGATCTGCATGTCTTTGGAGGTCGATATTAGAAAAGTGCCTTTAGAGATTACTTTTTTCTGTATGTTACATGTAGGCAGCGATATATGTAGTTTCACCGTATAATTTTAACCTCAAATTCTATCTGCAGGATGTCACAAGGCATCATATGTCTTCCCATTTGCAACACTCACAAATTGTTTCCCAGGATGGTGGTTTTTCTTGCACCCAGGTAACTCATGACAGCTGGATCAGAAAATTCATCTCCTACATTTGTTGGACCAGACTCCTGAAAGACAACAATTAAACACATGATATACAACAACATTATAATTTTCTAAAAATTTGGCACTCGCTGTTATTTGTGCAGACATGGCTCCATGTTCACCTGCAGTCCTCTAGCAGGTACAGGATAATAATCTGTAATAATATCAGGGCAGGCTAAAAATAGATGATCCAATACCCAGAGGCTATAATATTAGGCTGCTGGAGCTGAGCAGGCAAGGAATTAAACATGCATAAGAAAGAGACAGAGATCGTTGCAACATGTGCAAAAGTATTTCACACATTAATTAATCATTAATTAGCTTCTTCATATGCTAAAAATAAAATGAAATTTGAACTAAATACATTTATTTGGTAAATGTAATCGTAACCTTCTTACAGCTAATATAAAGTCAAAATTTATCCATTGTCTATACCAGCCTATCTTTCCATGGTTGTCGTGGTGGGCTGGTGAGTATCTTGACAGATCGCTGGTCTTTCAGAGACCCAAAATTCAGTTACTCGGAAACTTTTAATATTATCTAAGGCCATTTAAAATGTTATATTCAATACAGAAATGTTATAGCCATGACATGGCCTACACAATCACGGGAAACCCTGATTTTACAGTTGTCCAGCAGATAGTCATTGGCACCCTGTACAGAGAGTCCAAGAGTCTGGTGGAAGAGTGGAGAGGAACAGAATCCAAGTTGATTGAGGTCTGGGGTGAAGTTTCTACTGTCAGTGATGATTTGGGGAGCCATGTCAGAGGACTTATGCTTCTCTCTGCTGACAAGCTTTAGGAGATGCTGAGTTCATTTTCCAACTGGCCGTGGCTCCAGCCCTTGCTGCCAAAAGTACTTGAGCTGATTGGGCAACAAACTGGCCTGACCTAAACCCTATCGAGAACCTCTTTGGTTTTGTCAAGAGGAAGATAAGAGACACCAGAGCCAACAATAGATAAGCTGAAGACCACAAGTATAGTAACCTGGGCTTCCCTAACACCTCAGCAGTTTCACAGGCTGACTCTTCCATGACAGACATTAAAAAACATTTTTTATTGGTCTTATGTAAATAAAATCCAGGGGTTTCATTAGCTGTAAACCTATGACTTGAAATGTGTAATGAATCTATGCAGTGAACGAGTTTCACTTTTTAACTGATCAACGAAATAAGTTAACCTTTAGATGATATTCTCATTTACCAAGATGTACTTTTATTTAAATGTGCAATTCATTAAGGTAATATATCAATATCTCAATGTGAAATTCCATAATTAAAATTTGGAGTTATTTTATTGGAAAACTAAATATTTAATTATTTAGTGGTTTCCATGCGGCAGTGCACTGTGAAAGAATTTAAACATTTTCCTCAGCTGGTAAAATAGACCCTAAAATTTGACTGGTTAACCTGCACAGCTTGACCAATCACAGGAGCCATGCTCACTGACTTAATGTGTAAATTCATTATTCTGTTGTAGCCTCCAACCAGGGAATAATTCAATAAATATTGACATAATTATATATCTGTCTTGGAGATAAAACTGCAATTTGATTAACAGCATATTTAATAAATTAAATACAATATGTTTTTAATTTTAGGTCATAACATTTCACTGTTGTTTAAATTGTACCACCTCCATAGCTATGGTATTTGCTTGTCTTCTTTCCTCTGCATGCAGAAAATACGAGGCTTTCTGATAAATATGAAGCTCAAGTCACAACTGTGATTGATAAGTAATACCTACAGTGTCGCAGAAGCTAATTAAACAAAATCCTGCATTGTCCAATCCAAGCAATGCTTCTGTAAAGGCAATGCACGAGTTATTTATGCGGGATATATACACACCAGTCGGATCTGCGTGCTGATGAGCATGTAAGGCATCGCCGCCTGTTGGCTATGGTCCTGTGCTCCCCTGGGAATGACTCAAGAGGTGTCTTCAAAGACGCGACTGCCTCTGCACAACTTGCGCTCTTGCTGTCAGCTCTGCGCGGAATGCGGAAACACCCACCGTGACCGACCAATCACAGCTCACCCTCAGTCAGCTGTAGAGACAAGGAGTGTTGCTCAACACCACCGCGAGTTTATTGACATAGGATGTGGTGGCCAAGGTGCCAGAACAAATGTTTCGTTAAGACCAGTTTTCATGCAGATTAATTAAAGTTGTGTATTTTTACCTTTTCACTGCAAATGTTTTCTGTACAAATATCGCCATGGAAGGAGCAAATAACACTTTTATGTCACCAGGACACATAAGTTTACATAATATGTACATTTTCTTTTTATTTTAGAACACTGGCAAACTAAGTGCAATATATTTGCTAATATATTTGCTAGGGGTTTGTCACTGTACCTCCCAAAGATGCATCCATTTCCTGTCAGAAAAGTAAAAATATTTATTCTGGAGAATCAGAGTAAAAGGAAATATGTGGATCAAAGGAAAGTAACAATGGCAGGGTGCCTGAAAACAAGTTTGCCTAATAAAAATGTCCTATGAATGCCAAAAGAGGCTGATTGATTTTTAGTCATGCCTTGTTTGTTGTGCTTAGGGGGAACTAGTCATTTAAAGCTGTCATAATCTGCCTGTGTTTGGGGTTTTGAGTTTGAGTTTCCCTGCAGATTTTTTCCTCCCTGTTTATGTTCTTTAGTTAGTTTCATGGTTACTTTCTGTTGCCTGTCTTGACTCCCTGCTCATCTGTGTTGATCGACCACCCTCCTCCAGTTGCCTCTTTTCTCTCTCACTCCAGCTGCTCCTGATTTTCTCTCTGATTAGCTCCCCTGGTCCATTGGTCCATTACCCAACCTACCTCTGTATTTATTCTCTCTAGTTTTCTGTTCTCACCACGGGTTTGTACTGCTGATTACCTGCTTGCTACCCTGTTTCTGTGTCTCGTGCCCTGCTTTGGCTTGTAAGTTCAATTCAATTCAGTTTTATTTATATAGCGCCAATGCACAACACATGTCGTCTCAAGGCACTTCACAAAAGTCAGGTACATACATTCCAATTAGTCCTAACCATTGAACAGTGCAGTCAGAGTTACTTATTTATTCAAATTGGATAAAAAGTTTTTCTGTCTAAGAAAACCCAGCAGATTGCATCCAGTCAGTGACTTGCAGCATTCACTCCTCCCGGATGAGCATGTAGAGACAGTGGGCAGTCACTGGCGTTGACTTTGCAGCAATCCCTCATACTGAGCATGCATGTAGCGATAGTGGAGAGGAAAAACTCCCTTTTAACAGGAAGAAACCTCCAGCAGAACCAGGCTCAGTGTGAGCGGCAATCTGCCACGACCGACTGGGGGTAAGTTGTTCAGTTTAAATTATTAAATAACTTTAACCCACCCACATGGCTCTGAAGCTAATGATCTGCACATTGGTCCCGGCCTAACATGACAGCTAGAGGTCAGAGTTTTTCTGAGAAAATCAATCAAAGATGTTGACCAGCTTCCTTCAAACATCCATTAAGAACACTGGCTCTTTTTTAGATGTATTTAATTTTAACAAACGAGTCTGGGGTAATTAAATTCCCGTCTACTAGGGGATCCTAATATCTGTGTACAAAGAAGGATTCTTCATAAAATGGTGAACATTATGGAGAACCCTGAGCATCCTCTTCATGAGACTGAGTGTCTTCAGTCAGAGGCTTCTTTAGATCTGCCGTAAGACAGACTGCTACAGAAGATCCTTCCTGCCCACAGCCATCAGCCTCTACAACGGCTCTTTGAGGAAACCTGTATAACTTGGGCCACAACGACATGTAATTTACCTTTGGGATGAATAAAATATTTTTGAATTGAATTTGAATTGAATAGATGTTGAGTTTTATATCTCACAGATTTTGTGGTGAAGCGGACATTAAGATGACTAGGAGGTGTCCTTTAGGCCTTATACCAGTACATACTGGGCACTCACTCAAAGGCAGTAAGGACAATTAAGATGACATCATGTGATATTTGCATATCAAATAACTATTTCCATTGTGCCTGTACTCTGTCTCACTCAGTAGAGGAAAGGAGCAAGGGAGTTTGTGTGTACATCTGTTGGAAAAGCAGCAAAAAAGCACTGCAACTCAGTTCCCGTCTTATCTTTTAAGGAGCCCGTCTGTCGATTTGGTTCATTTGTGGATGTCACAACTCGATTACATATTGTTGTCACCTACAGAGCAACATGTCCAGGTCAGTTTTTCCTTTTGTTTCGTTATTTTGTTGTGTTTATTCAAGATAAAATCTCCCAAAAAGCAGCTTCCACCTACAAATGTCTCTGTGGACATCACACACAAGCACATCTCAAAAGATTTACGTTTAATATTTTCTGTCACTCATTTCAGAAAGTAAAACAAATTTTTTACACATAGAGTGAAATATTTCAAGCCTGTATTTCTTGTAATTTTGTTGATTATGGCCTCTGGATGAGCCATAATCTTATGGTCTCAGAAAATTTGAATAATGTATAAGATTAATAAAAAACCCAACAACAGATGTCAGGCTTCTGAAAAGTATATTACTTTCTATGCACTCCATACTTGGTTAGGGGTCCTTTTCCGCATTGATGAATTACTGCATCAATGCGGCATGGCATGGAGGCGATCAGAGTGTGGCTCTGCTAAGGTGTAATGGAAGCCCAGGTTCCTTTGATCTCAGCTTTCAGGTAAGCTTCATTGTATTGTTGGTGGGTCTGGGAAACTTCACACTGGACTTCGAGAGGATTCTTTGTCTCTCCACTTCTACTCCAGACAAAGTCCTCTAAAAAGAGGACTTTGGACAATTGAGGATTGATCATTTTCTCTTTAGCCCAGGTAAGATGCATCTGACATTGTCCATGGTTTAGGAGTGGCTTGACACAAGGAAAGCGTCATTTGTAGCCCATTCATCTATGCGTAGTTTTTCTTGATGTGCTGATTCCAACTTCAGTCCACGCCTTGTAAAGCTCCCCCAAATTCTTGAATAGACTTTGTTTGACAAACCTCTCAAGGCTACAGTTATCCCTGTGGCTTTGGCACGTTTTCCTACCACCCTTTTTCCTTCCACTCAACTTTCGATGAATATGTTTGGATACAGCACTCTTCGAACAACTAGCTTCTTTAGCAATGACCTTTAGTGGCATACTCTCCTTGTGGAGTGTGTCAATGACTGTGTTCTGGACATCTCTCAAGTCAGCATGATTGTTTAGCCAACTTTTACTGCCAGATCTTTAAACCCTAATTACTGATTTAACATTTGAATCAAAGGCAAAAAAGGACCATTCAGAAATGCCCTGTCCAGCAGTCATTCATGAAGATATAATCTTTACAAACTGTTTGGCGTGAATTGACTTGCTTTTTTTCTGATATTTGATTATATTTTAAATTAATTCAGCGTATTTTTGCTACATAGCACTGATTCACAAAGAACATTGTCTCAAGGAAATTTATGGAAAAACATCTGGTTAAGTCTCTACATAGAAATATACAGTTAATTCAATCCTATAATTTAGACAGATTTAAAGTTTTAAATTACATACACACCAATGTGATTCTTGCTCTTAAAGAACGTGGTCAAGTTCAGTTCATTTTTCAAATTGGTAAAAAGGGTTTCTATCTAAGCAAACCCAAAGGATTGCGTCAGTCATTCAGCTTTATTAGCTGGTATGGATATTTTTTATGTGAAACATGGTCATTACTATCTTCACCTTTATTAAATGTTACAGTTTGTTATCTGTGTATTCATTAAGAAGGAATGTTTAGCGAAGCATGATGCTCAATGATTTCAAAGATCATTCAGTTTTTTAGTTGTTCTTGTCACCTCAGTGGTACATGGATAAGATAATTAAAAAAACATATCTACAAACTTGATGTATTCTAATTTATAAGGTTTATAATTATAATACAAATACATGTAAAAATATTTGTCTAGTGTAAACATTTTAAGATGGTGTTAACAAACAGAAGTTTCAAAGAATATTTTTGACTACTGTTTTTACAACTATAAAGCAAAAATAAGGTTTTTCTACATGACATCTAGATTGGTTGCCATTGATTGCCATTTGTTCAAGTTTACACTAGTAAATGTTGCAGTGACTGATTTCTGTGACTGAGTGCTCACTGCTTTCTACTTTCAAACAGCCTATCTTTTCCCTTTCATGCAGTTTTGCGGAACGTGCACTTAATGTTTTTATTTATTTATTTTTCTTTTTTTACCACTCATGTAGGGCCTTGGGGTGCAGGGGCGTCATTGGGGTGCCGCAAGGGATTTCCATCTTTGCGGTCCCTGGGCAGCCTGTGCCCCAATTTTATTGTACAACTTGGACACTCATTTATAACATTTTCATGGCATTCATATGTAGGGCCTTGGGTGTGAGTGTGCTCAATGGCACTAAGAGGGAGGGTATTTTATTACCCTAACCTCTGGTGCCTGCGCTCACCTCTAAGGGTTAAGTTGCATGTAGACATTTAGGGTTCTGGGTGGGGTGGGGGGGGCGTGGCAGACCCTCTTCCCCACCCATTTTTCTTTTTAAATGCACACTACAACAACACGCATCTACACCACATTTGAGCAGGTGGAGGTAGGCTTGGGGTCTTTTCCCACCCTCGTTTGCTGTTTGCCGTCTGGGGTCGGAGGCCGGGAGAGGGAGCGGGCCATCTGGTCGGGATCTGGGCTGGGGTTGAGGTTCGGGTCTTGGGGGTTGTCTGGTGCTGGGGCTGACTCTTCAGCCCTCTCGGGATCATTTGGATTGCCTTGGATCTCGGTCCCTGTCTTCGGTGCCTGGTCGGTCGCTTGGGAAGGCGTCGGGCTCCGGCGAGGGGGTCTTGGCCGGGCGGTGTGCAGTGTTCATTGAGATGTAGCTTCGCTTTGATGGAGGGGCTGGCCAGATTGCTTGGTGCAGTGGGGTGTGCCGTGCGGGAGCGTGGGTGGCCGGCAACCTGGGGCTCCTCCGGGTTTTGGGTGTGGGGTTGGCGGGGTGCCAGGTCCTTGGCGTGCTGTGGTGGCCTTCCTCCAATGCTTCCTTCTGTGGCTCCTGCCCCTGGCCGGCCGCAGGGCTACAGTTGGCGGTCAGGTGGGTGGAGTGGCGGAGTATGCCTTGTGCCCGCACTGGGAAGACTAATGAGATGTGCTTGGCCTGGAGCGGTTAGGCCTGCCAGTCCTGGTTACCTGAGTGGTGCATGTTTCCCTCTCACGGACTGATGGGCTGGGGCTGCTGAGGGTGGCCGAATGGTTGGGTGGGCTTGGCGGTGTGCTGCTCTGCTGACTGTTGGGTCTGGGAGGGGATCAGGGTGGCAGGCTAGGGGGTGGCGTGGGGGACTGCAGCGTTTGGGGTGAGGGGGTTGTGCCCTCTTTTTGGATGTGGGATCACCGGCATCTGGATCGGCTGATCGGCAACGGTAGAGCTGAGCTGGATAATGTTTCTACCTGGGCTATTGTTTCAGTGGCAGTGATGCTGTGTGTCTGTGTGGTTGCGGGGGCGAGGTGGGGGACGCCGGCCTCAAGTGCTTGCCGCTTGCCGGGGACCTCTTGCTGGGTGAGTTTGTCCCGTCTTGGTGTGGGGCCAGGGGCTCCGTTGTGAGCTCGGTGCTCGACAGTGGCTGCCCTGTTGTGCCTGTGGGCGGGGAAAGGGACAGCATTGCGTGGGGCCCTTGACTTGCTGTTGCGGCACGCTTTGTGGTGGGGGTGGGACGCGGCGGGGGTGCTTGGAGCGGGGCTGTGTGTGGGTGTTCCTTTGTCGGCCTTTCGGGGATGAAGCTCTTCTGTGGGAGTGTGCCCATGTGCTGTGGGGGGATTCATGGCGTTTGGGTTCGGGGGCATGTGTTTGATATCTGTGTCCTGGTTGGGGGTGGCCCAGTGAGGTGATTCATGTCAGGTTCATTGGGGGTGGAGGGCTCATGGGGTTGGAATCGGAACTCATTGGGGGTTGGGACTATTTAATTCTGTGGCGGCTCTGGTTGACGGGCTTGTTTGGACCATGTAGGCCCCTCTTTTGTACATGGCCCCCTCCCTGGATAAGGATGGGGGTGGTCGGGGACTGGGATCGGGGCAGGGGGTAGGGGTCCGGGCCGGGGCGCTCAGGTTAAGGCACGAGCCCGAGCTAGCCCAGACTAGGTTCAGGTGCTGGGGCGGTCTGCCGGTCTCCACCCCCAGAGGGAAGGGGACCACCTCCTGGTTCCGGGGGCTGGTTGTCCCTATGGGGTATCGGCACCTGGACCTGGGAGTATAGAGTATGTATGGGGAGTGTGAGTGAGTGTACGACGTCCATTGTTGTTTCTCTTTACGTAGGCTGCGTGGGTGTGAGTGTTTTTATGTGTACACATGAGGGTGGGAATGTGTGATTGTGTGTGCCTGTTTTTTGTGTCAGGTTGGGTCTTGGGCTGCTCCCTCTGGATCAGTTTAGGCCCCCATTGAATGTGGGGCCTATTCCCTCCCTGCCACACTACCTGCCGGTGGTTGGTATCTCTGCCCGCTGGTGTACTTGTGGTTCTCGGTGTCCGGGGCTGGGTGCTCTGGTGTGTGCTGGCTCACTCCTGTGCTGGCTCACTCCAGGGGTCCAGGCCCTGCTTGCCAGGGCCTGGACCCCTGGGCTCGGTCAGGCCTCTGCTTGGGGAGTGATATGTCCCGGGGTCTCGGGTCTCTGGGTCCATGGCTGGATGTGCTCGGGTGTAGACTGCTGCCTGCGGGGCCTGTGGGCTCGTCGCTGCAGCTCCCTGGGCCTTCTGCACTGTGGCTGCTGGGTGGTTCCCCTTGGATTCTCCCCTGCTCCTCTCTGGGGGGGTTGCAGTAGTCCCGGCGGTGGTTCTCCTGGGGTTCCTGTGCTCTGGGGGGCCTTTGGATGTCTGTGGCTTGGATCTCCTCCATATCTGTCCTAGGTCCAGGGGGCGGGTCTGTGGCTCCTCAAACTCACTATTGCATATTGCATATTTTTATGGAGAAACCTTGTGTGCACAAGCGAGGTCACACTCAGACCCACAGGTGTTTAGACTCAGGTGTTAACAGATATACAAATGTTCTATATTGAGCCGCATTTACAACTAAATACATTTTGCATTCATAAGTACCGTGCACTTTTTGGTAAAAAAGCTGTTAATATGAATGTTTCTGCAGGTGTAGAAGCAAGCAGGGTGTTATCTTGTATTCTCTTCATCCTTCTTTCTTTCCTCCATTCTATTCTCCTTTTCTATCCCTTTTCCTTTTTGCCCCCCTTTCTCTCTTTCATGCTTCTTTTTTTTCCTTTCCATTTCTGTCTCCGTGTCTGTAACAATTTAAATAATCCCAAAGCAGTTTCTAATAAAGGTTCTTTTTATGAAAATCAAGCAGAGCTTTAAAGCATTAGCTGTAATGCTCCACTTGTGAAAGTAGATCTGTTGGCCTTTTTCTTGGCACTCAGACAACTATTCTGAGTGCTTCTCTGCCGGACATGACACGGTAAAAAAAATAAAAATAAAAAAAATAATGTTTTTAATATAATTTCTTTTTAAATATTTTGGTAATTTCATATCTCGGACATGAGAGGCAGTTTGATATGATATGCTTGCACCTCCTCTTAGCTTTGCTGGTAATTTTCACCGGCTATTATAACATTCTGCATTACGAAAGCTGTAAGAACCTTATCTTCAGATGTCTATAGAAGCTGTTTGCCTGTACAGACGTGCAACATACCTAAACCAAGCACCAGCTGAAATTGCAACATGCTTTCTGAATAAATTGAGGGTTTCTTCAGTTCAGATGGCAAAGAATCAAATGAGGTGCTCCTGGTCACATAATTTGACTTTGGGTTCTGTAAGACTTTGACCAGTTAGTGAAAAGATTTTCAGGCCTTTGTCTCGACTTTAGTCTTTTCTTTGCATGTCATTCTTGAATGATTTTGTTTTCCTTGGTTACTGCAATGTTTTGTGACGAACTTTCATAAACTCCAGCCAATAATCCTGGCTAGGACTGTACACAGTCAAACGGATGACGTTGGCCACATTGCCTTCTCTTCTGGAAAATATTTTTGTTGATTGACAAATTTGTTTCCCAAGTCACCTGTCCTATGAGTTACCTTCTTGATTCTTCTTCATTTATTGAAAAAAAAGCTGCTCTCTATGGGAGCTGTTTCAAGTTGTATCGGTGCTTTTTAAACTGATACCCGGTTCTTCAGAAAAAAACACAGCAGTGCTGTAGCATTGTGACATGGCACTCCAAAACACAAATCAGAGACCCCTCCATCCTGAAAACGGAATGCTCTCAGTAAGCAGTCTCTGCCTGTTTCCTGTGCTCCTGCAGCCTCTTCCTGCACTTGTTCATGTGTTGCTGGTGATTAGAGTCTAAGGTCATTTCCTCTGTGACCTCAGGTGAAACATCCCTGGTGGGTTCACACGACACACTTTGACCTTTTGACTGGATCTTTGCATTCATCCTCTCAGCTAGAGTGCTGTTGTAGTAACACTTTCATCAAGTCTGAAGAGTCCATAATGAAAAAGCTGATTGATCAGATAATTCCAAAATTGAGTTTTTAGGCCAACATTGAACACAATATGTGTGGCAGAAATCTAACTCTGCACACACAGTGAAATCTGGTGGTAGGCAGCATCATGCTTTGGGGATGCTTTTCTTCAGCAGGGTACAGGAAGCTGGTCAAAAGTGCTAAAATGGATGAAGCTTAACACAGGGCAATCCTGGAGGAGAACTGTGGAGGTTTGCCTTCTAGCAGGACGAACCTAAACATACAGACAGAGCTATAATGGTTTAGATTAAAGCATATTCAGTTGATTGAATTGGCCCAGTCAGAATCCAGAACACAATTCAACAAATAATTTGCAGCAAGGCTTGAAAATTATTGATCACTGATGCTCAGCCTCCAATCTGACTGAACTTAAAAAAAGGATGGATGGAAATTTCCTCTCTAAATATGTAATGTTTATAAAGACCTGCAAGCAGACATGCAGTTGTAGTGGCAGCAAAAGGTGGTTCCACAAAGTATTGACTTGGTGGGCCTGAATACGAGATAATTTCACAATACAATACTTTGTGTTGGTCAATTACTGTATATACAATTGCAATACAGCAATTTGAAGTTTATGCTTGCAACGTGACAAAATGTGAAAAAGTTGAAGGGGTAATGCATCTAGCTCTTACACCATTATCTTTTCCAAAATCCAAAGATTTCATTCGTATTAATCCTGAACCAACAGAAGAGTTCTGACGCAGCTCCAAGTAAACATTCAGCAACAGAAAATCCTGCAGAAGTCCGTTTTAGGACGGAAAAGAAAAAAAGCTGGATCCCATGCAGAGCTATTTAATATGCCATTTGAAGCAGAAGAAAGGTATGCTTGATAGTAAATGTTATGTCTCCTAAAGTCTACTTCCCTGTGTGTAAGAGATCCTGAACACAACATCAAGCTTTCTGTGTTCAGTGTGTATGTGACATATTTACTTGCTGCGAATATGCGTGGGAGAAGAGCTGCACCTGGAGGCTGCTCTGCTGAAGCAATCGCTTTAAATCACAAAGTGGGAGCTGAATAGGTATAAATTATACAACAGGGCTGTTTGTGTATTTAGTGATTTACTGTAGGTGTGTGTTGGAAAGATTTTGCAGTATTCAGCTGAGGGTTTTAAGCTGTGGGAGAGCACAGACAGCGAGCAGCTCTTTGATAGATTTGGTGTTAGGGTTACACAGCATATAGGTTTACATGGGTTTAATGTTGATGAATCACTGTCGGTTCATTTCTTCTGCTTTTTATCCTTGTGAATTTATACTTATGTCTGCATCTAAGTGTGTAGTCTGCATCCCCTCTGAGGAGTTTTGCACTCCATCTCCTCCAAGGAGAGGCAGCCATGACCTCCTTTCCTGTTTTCTGTTGTCCAGATTACATAAAGTGTCTACACGCAGAGATGCCCCCCTCCCTCTGTCTTTCTTTCTTCGTTACCTCGTCTCGCCTCCTGTACTCTATCGTGCTGTGCTTACTTACAGACAGACGATACCACAGGGTTTAGCAATTGCACAACATGTCACAGCGGTATATAATGCCACGAAACATTTTGAGAGCTGTCACCAGGTTAGCATTTTGTTGAAAAACACCAGGATGTGGTTTCAGTGGTTCTGCAAGCAGGAAATGAGGTTTGTTTGGGGAGACAGTGATTAAGAATAATGTCATCACATATTTTGAATGACATTCATTTACCCATGTGTCTTTTCTCTCGTCACCTCAGTTGAGATCTAAAGTTTGTGCACAGAGAACAGCCTCATGGGTTACCACATGGGCCATTAGTACCAGGAAAGCAGCAAGGTACGAAATAAACAGAGAAACAAGGAACGTTTTCAGTAAAGCTTTAATGTGACAGCTTTGAAACATGGCTCGCTTTTCCTTCGCTTGTTTTCTGCTGAATTCTGTAGATTTGTAACAATAATTGGCACATAATGATGCCACATTTTCAGTAACAGACTAAGGTAGCTTTAAATGAAGAGAATAATTGTTCTCTTTGTTCAATGTGAGTCATGTTAACCTGGAATCGGATTTGCTCAGCCAGAAAATTCCTGAAACAGTTGTCAGACAGAAATCCTTTTGGATTTTTAACAACTCAGTGGCTCTTAACTGTATAATTTAAAAATCAGGTGCATTTATGGACCATTTACTTTTCCCCAGAATGATTCATTGTTAACCTTTTGTAAAATACATTACGGATTCCCTGAATGGCAAAACGTAGTCCTGCTTTAAACCTTTTTTCTCTACAACACATACTGTAGTTGAATCATATCAGTTATGATTCGACGTCTCTGAAACACAGTTAGGTGTCCGAGCATTTCAACTGTTGAAAACATCAAGTTACAGGAATTAGTAATAAAGACTCCCATATTACGACCCTAAATATGTTTTGAAATCTGTCTTGAATTTAAATATAGTTTTTCTTTAATACTTTGTATCCTTCGCTCTTCAGTAATAAACTGTAGTCTCATCTTAGTATGCAGATGCTCTGTCTATACTGAATGAATTACTTAGTTCGGCATAACGAATGCATGGATTGGCTCGAATGATGGATAAAGCTGATTATTATTTAAAATGGTGTATCTTAAAACACGTTAAACACAGGTTTAGTGAGAAGAAATAAAGCACAGTTTGTGAAACATCTATGCAGTCACGTCTTTAAAATTTGTGTGTCATTTGTAATGTGGCCTGTAACACTGCATGTGTTTCGTTATGAAGGGTGTTCTGTCCTTATTCCACGTCCTATAGGTCGACTTGACAAACAACTAACAACTTCAGTGAAAATCAGAATCCAAAGTGTAGCTAAAAAGCTTTACTTAAAAAAAAAACAGAAAACACATGTTGCAAATTGTGTATTTTTTACACACAGTATAGCTGAACACCTGTAAGTTGCTGTATTGGCTTTTTCCAATTACAACCAAGGAAATTTATATACATCTGCCATGACGGGGGGGGATTTTTTGTGTGCAGCTGCATAAAGACTAAATAAGTTACTTTTTACTTTTAATAGTCTTGTTTTTTATCCTATATGTTAATGGTTGCCTGACCATCTTGGGTTGAAAGTTCAATGATCTATACATCCATGTGAGAGTGCCCCCAAATAATTCAGATTTTCTCAGAAAACAAGTCCAAGTCCGCGGTAAGATCAGCCACTCCAGGCATTCAACAGTGCAGACAAAGCGTCTGCATTGTGCAGCAAGAGATTAAAGTCCTTTTCAGATCATGTTTTCACTCACAGCATATCACCACATGTTAAATATCTACATCAAATTCTGCTGATCAACGTAACTCTCAGATTAAACAGACACTGGAGGATCACCAGGTATCTCTGCTCTCTCTGTATGATGGCCTATGCTGCTGCTGCCTTTGTTTGGTATTATATCACTAAGTCACACCATTTCCACAATCCACTTTCATATAGCTTATAGTTATTATGGGTCTGTGACTAACTCCTGAGGCAGATCAGAATAAAAACATTTGTGGGTCAACGTCAACCCCCCCATTCTGCATTGGGACCTTTCTGGTCGCAAAAGATGATCTAAAAATGACTAACTGAATTTTTGTTGTTGGTAATTACTTAAAAAATAAACAAGACAATGTCACCATAGATACAAGGAGCTAACCAGCCTGGATGCTCGTTTCGCAATGGTGAAGGTTCTCCACAGGGAATTCCAAGCTCTGAGGGAGTCGTTGGAGTTCAGCCAGGAACAACTACCTTTACTCACAGCTGAGACCCAAATGTTCAGGGATAGCGTGAAAACACTTATCGCTGGAAAGATGCAGCTATGCAGAGAAAATAAAAAATTGAAGGAGGCCATCCTGGATAAACAAGCTCGGGCCACGCAGGAAACTCTTGTCTTCTTCGAAATCCCAGAACTGGCAGAGGAGGTCCCTGAATCCATGATCCATGAATTTCTCCGACATCAGCTGAAAGGGAAAAAAATATCACATTCCATCTTGTTCACTGGCTCAGAGGTGAGAAGCCCAATCACAACTGACCTCGGACAATTGTAGCAAAGTTTGAGCAGTACAAGCAAAAAGAGCAGGTCTCAAGTCGGGGCAGAGAGCTACGGGGAACGAATTTCAGCATTAATGACCAGTTTCCAAAGGAGATCCTCGATCAGAGGTGAGTATTATTCACCCAAGACACCTCTCTGTCACTCTTTTCTCTTTCTGTTGTTGGAACCCTAAGCCATGGATTTCAACATTAAAACTCCGGTACAAACTCTTCTGGAGTTTTCAAAATAAATTGCATTTAACAGACTTTCAGCACAACTTCAGAAGGGGAAAAGGGGGGTAATAGCAGACTTCCCATGATGCCACTGGCTGTATAAAAGCACCCCCTCTCCCACAAGCCGACCTCTCCAAGCCGGTTGACCATCGGAACAAGGAGTAGACACAGTGCGCTGAAGTCTTTTTGCTGGCAAAAAGACTTAACTCGTCAAACTGGATCCAAGAGTCTCATATGATCACTGATCATATGCAAAAGTTGAGTATTGAATGAATTGCTGTTTGTGTATCCGGTATTCATTCACGAACGGGGAATTAAGGCACCGGCATTGTTGACTTTCTCTCCGAGCCCTGCAGACGCACACGGTGTTCGAGAAAAGTCCCCAGCAGAGACGCGGTCTCTACAACCCTAGTGAAGCGGTTTTCCTTGCCTGAGAGAAGGACGACGGCGCATCACCGGTAACGTGCAGTTTTGTCCGGCCGACAGAACGGCCCCCACCCACAGCTTCGTTAGGTTAGCCGAAGGCTAACCACTTGTTGACTGTGGACGTTTCTTCAAACTTTGCCGCCCCGGACATCTTTTCCTCAACATGGTCAGAGGTTACGTTTGGGCAGAATGACAGTTAGGATGAAATGATCTAAACGTTTTTCATTTTATGAAGTTTGGTTTTGTTTGTGTGAAACTGCTATCTCAGTGCTCGCAGGCTATCTGCACACGTGATCAGCTTTGTGTTCTGTGTTTGTGTTTTTAAAGTTAAGACAAACTTTATTTAAAGGGTGATATTAAACACAGAGTGTTGCTCATAACTCGCCGTCCGCGCTTATGCATTTTAACCCTTTTATTGATGGAATTTTAAGTGTGTGTGTTTTGATTCTGGATGCTAAGCTATCAGCATCCTTTGTTAGCTTAACTGCTAACAGCCTATCCCACGTGCTTGCTGCTGAAGAGTATTTACCCAGAACGGTTTAGTTTTCAATCCAGTAAATTTCCCTAACATCATTTTACTACATTTGATAACTAAGTAAACACCATTAAGCCCCATTTCTCCAGAAAGATTTGGCTCTTTTCAAAGATATTTCCTTAAATAATTTACCGTTACCTTTTAATAATATTTCTTTAAATATTATTTCAATAAATAAAGGCAGCTAATGAGACACCGTTGAGAATTAGTCATCCAGAAGGTTGGTTTTATTCAGCAGATCATTCTTTAAAACATTATTTTATTAAAATAATATTTTATCTGATCTTGCATTGTGAATGGTTGTCTAAAGGTATGCTGATTACTGCCTAAGATGGTTCCAAGACTAACTTAACTTCATTTCCAGATTCTTCAAGATAATCCTTGGTTCTCAAACATAAACATTGCATGGTAATGTTGCATCACTCTTTTGGTCATGATTTTCAACCATCTTTGATCAACTTGTTTATATTGTACATAGCCCAATAGTCTTCGTCATTCTTTAATTCTGCTTGGTAGTTTAGTTGGATTGTTTTAGCATAGTAAAGAGTTTGTTGATTGAAATATGTTTGACTTTGAGTTGACTTATTTTTGTTAATAAATTCTTGTATTTTAAGAAATTGTGTGAATTCATTCCATGTGTGTACAGAGTTTATGCTGTTCAATAATGTCAGAGCTTGGCTCACACCTTTCAACTTTGGTCTAATACCATCGCCTTACTGGGCTGGTATTCACAGGACAACCCTTAACAGACCGAAATATTATTTGATAAATTATTAAAATATTAATATTAAATATTAAATAATATTGTCAGATTAATAATCACAACACTGTCACAAACAAACATGCACATCCACGCGCGCACGCACACACACACACACACAGACACACACGCACAGACAAATATTTCTTAACATAACCCTATATCTATACCTATAATCCCCCTCTTACCCCCAGCACCTTCTTCATTTTCTGTCTTTTTCTCTATTACATCTCTGCTTCTGGACTATACGTCAGGCAACCCCAAGCACTACCTATGATTTCACTTGGGTCTATTAGTTTCTATGGTGACATGCACTGTCCAACTTTAACTACACGTGCACAGCTATGGGCATACTAAGGTTTGTCACATGGAATTCAATTAAATTTTCAATTCAGTTTATTTATATAAATTATTTATAAATTCACAACACATGTCGTCTCAAGGCACTTCACAAGTCACTGGCGTTGACTTTGCAGCAATCCCTCATACTGAGCATGCATGTAGGAACAGTGGAGAGGAAAAACTCCCTTTTAACAGGAAGAAACCTCCAGCAGAACCAGGCTCAGTGTGAGCGGCCATCTGCCACGACCGACTGGGGGTTAGAGAGAACAGAGCAGAGACACAAAGAGAACAAAGAAGCACTGATCCAGGAGTCCTTTCTATGGGAAGGAAAAGTTAATGTTAATGGATGTAGCTCCTTTAGTCGTTTCACCTAGAAAGAAAGAACAGATAAACTCTGAGCCAGTTTTCAAGGTTAGAGTCTGAAAGAGAGCACATAGAGTTAGTCACAGCAAAAGCTCAGTCAATTGCCATGTCTAGGACAGAGAAAGGGTTAAACACTGAAAGACAGGGCCATGTGGATCATCGGTAGAGGGTGAGCATTAAGTTGTTGGCAGCAGAAGCTTGGACGATGCCCCTCTCCAGAAAGGTGTCACAGGTAGACACAGAGTCAGGCCAGGTGTAGCTTCTAGGAAGAGAAAAGAGAACAAAGTTAAAAGCTGAAATAACAGCAAATAATTCATAATTGTAGAGTAGTGTGAGAATGTAGCGAAGAGGGTGAAAGTGGTCATTATGTCCTCCAACAGCCTAAGCCTATAGCAGCATAACTACAGAGATAGCTCAGGATAACTTAAGCCACTCTAACTATAAGCTTTATCAAAAAGTAAAGTTTTAAGCCTAGCCTTAAAAGTAGACAGTTTGTCCATCTAGAGCCCACTGATAGCCATTGTTATACTAAAAACCACAACGATTGGGATACCTCTCTCTTTCAGATTGATTATAACTATTGGAAAAGAGAGGGGGTCATACAGGTAGCAGAAATGGAGGGTGTGTTTGCACCTCAACCATAACTGAGGCGGTTTAGGCTAATCCTGACTCCCCCTTACTCCATCCAACAGGGAGGAAAGAAGACGGAGGTAAAAATAAGGAAGATAGCTCAGGATAACCTAAGCCACTCTAACTATAAGCTTTATCAAAAAGGAAAGTTTTAAGCCTAACCTTAAAAGTAGACAGGGTGTCTGCCTCACGGACTAAAACTGGGAGCTGGTTCCACAGGAGGGGAGCCTGATAACTAAAGGATCTGCCTCCCATTCTACTTCTAGAGACTCTAGGAACCACCAGTAAACCTGCAGTCTTAGAACGAAGTGCTCTGTTAGGAACATATGGAACAATCAGATCTCTGATGTATGATGGAGCTAGATCATTAAGGGGTTTATATGTGAGAAGGAGAATTTTAAATTCTATTCTGGATTTAACAGGGAGCCAATGAAGGGAAGCTAAAGTAGGGGAAATATGATCTCTCTTTTTAATTTTCATGAGAACTCTTGCTGCAGCATTTTGAATCAGCTGAAGGCTTTTAACTGCATTTTGTGGACATCCTGATAGTAAAGAATTACAATAGTCCAGCCTTGAAGTAACAAATGCATGGACTAGTTTTTCAGCGTCACTTCTGGACAAGATATTTCTAATTTTGGCAATGTTCCGGAGATGAAAGAAGGAAATCCTAGAAACCTGTTTAATATGGGATTTAAATGACATGTCCTGGTCAAAAATAACACCAAGGTGTTTTACTTTATTACCGGAGGTCAATTTAATGCCATCTAGTTTAAGTGATTGACTAAGCAGTTTCTTTTTTAAAGACTCCGGTCCAAAGTCGACAACTTCTGTCTTGTCTGAATTTAGAGGCAGAAAATTTAAGGTCATCCAAGTTTTTATGTCTTCAAGACATGCTTGTAGTCTATCTAACTGGTTGGGCTCATCAGGATTTATGGATAAGTAAAGCCGAGTATCATCAGCGTAACAGTGAAAATTTATTCTATGCTGCCTGATAATTTTACTTATTGGAAGCATATATATAGTAAAGAGAACTGGACCAAGTACTGAACCCTGTGGTACTCCACAATTAACCCTGGAGTTTAAAGATGATTTATCATTTACATGAACAAACTGGAATCTGTCAGACAAATAAGATTTAAACCAGCCTAGTGCTGTTCCTCTGATCCCTACAGCATATTCCAGCCTTTCTAAGAGAATATTGTGATCGACTGTATCAAATGCAGCACTGAGATCTAACAGAACCAGTACAGGCACAAGTCCATTATCTGAGACTAGAAGAATATCATTAGTGACTTTCAGCAGAGCTGTTTCAGTGCAATGATGAGCTCAGAAGCCTGACTGAAGCTCTTCAAACAGGTCATTGCTGTGTAAATGCTCACACATTTGATTAGCAACTATTTTCTCAAGAATTTTAGATAAGAATGGAAGATTGGATATAGGTCTGTAATTTATTAAGTCACCTCGATCAAGTGAAGGTTTCTTAAGCAAAGGTTTAATTACAGCTACCTTAAAAGCTTGTGGTACATATCCATTTACTAAAGATAAATTAATCATATCTAAAATGGCGCTGGTAATCAGAGGAAACACTTCCTTAAATAATTTGGTTGGGATTGGGTCTAACATACAAGTTGAAGGTTTAGATGAAGCTAATATTTCTGATAACTCAGGAAGCTCCACAGGATCAAAGCAGTCCAAGCACAGATCAGGTTCTACAGTTACTTTCAATGTTGTCTCACTTGCTGAGGATGAAGTAATCATCTTCTGGAGTATATCAAAGATTTTCTTTTTAATAGAATCAATTTTATTAAAAAGAATCCCATAAACTCATGACTGCTAAGAGCTAAGGGAATGGATGGCTCAACAGAGCTATGACTCTGTGTAAGTTTAGCAGCTGTACTAAAGAGAAACCTAGGATTATTCTTGTTCTCTTCTATTAATGATGAGAAATAAGGTGTTCTGGCTTGGTGAAGTGTCTTTTTACACAACAGTAGGTTATTTTTCCAGATTAAGTAGGAATCCTCTAGGTGTGTAGAGCCCCATTTTCTCTCCAATTTTCTAACATTGTGCTTTAAAGTACGCAGCTCTGAATTAAACCAGGGAGCTAGCCTCCTATGAATAATTACCTTCTTTTTCAGGTGGGCTGCATTGTCTAATGCACCACACAATGATGAAGTAACACTATGAACAAGAGAATCAATTTGTGAAGGGGAAGAAACAAAATTATTGCCCTCCACTGTGTTTTTCTGTGATAAAGAGGAAATCAAAAGTGGAACAGATTCTTTAAATCTGCATTGTCTGATAATGATCTACTATAATGAAATTTTCTTTCAGGTGTGGAGTACTCAGTTAAATTAAACTCAAAGCTTATTAAAAAATGGTCAGACAGGACAGGGTTATGAGAAAATATTATGTCTTTGCACTCAATGCCATATGTCAGCACAAGGTCCAGAGAATGAAGACAAAGGTGGGTAGGTTTGTTAATGTTTTAAGCAAAGCCAATTGAGTCTAAGATAGCATTAAAGGCTATATTTAGGCTATCACTTTCAGTGTCAACATGAATGTTAAAATCCCCCACTAAAATAACCTTATCTGTATTTAACACTAAATCAGATAAAAGGTCTGAAAACTGATCTAAAAATTGAGAGTATGGGCCTGGTGGACGGTACAAAACAAACAGAAGTGGTTTTAGTGCTTTGCAATTTGGATGAGGAAAACTAAGGATTTTTTTTTTAAAAGAGTTGTAGCCATTGATTGGTCTGGGACTAGTCAATAAATCGGACTGAAAGATGGTTGCTACTCCTCCTCCTCGCCCAGTATTTCGAGGAATGTGAAAATTTAAATAATTAGTAGGAGTTGACTCATTTATAGTAACATAATCCTCTTGCTGCAGCCAGGTTTCTGTGAGGCAAAATAAATCAATCTGATTGTCACAAATCAGGTCATTAACTAGCAAAGTCTTTGAAGAGAGAGATCTTATGTTCAGTAAGCCACATTTAATTGTTTTATTTTTCTTCTTAGTCTGAGTTGTGTTTATCTTTATTAGATTTTCCTGATTTTCTCGTTTTAGATTATTTTTTAATCTATTCAATTTTGGCGTGGGCGAGACACTGTCTTAATAGGGTAATGGGTGGGTAGCAGTACAGAAGCTGCAGAGAGGAGTGTTAAACTACGACCTTGCTTCCTGGTCTGAACCCTGGGTTGTCAGAGTTTTGGAGAACTAATAAATTCGGCCAGATTCCTAGAAAGAAGAGCTGCTCCATCCAAAGAGGGATGGATGCCGTCTCTCTGGATCAGACCAGGTTTTCCCCAAAATGTTCGCCAATTATCAATGTATCCCACATTGTTTTCTGGACACCACCTAGACAGCCAGCGGTTGAATGACAGCATGCGACTAAACATGTCGTCACTGGTTAAATCGGGGAGGGGACCAGAGAACGTTTTGTCCAACATTGTTTTGGCAAACTTACACACCGAAGCAACACTAACTTTGGTGACCTCTGATTGACGTAACCGGGTGTCATTACCGCCAGCGTGAATTACAATCTTACTGTGTTTACGCTTATCCTTAGCCAGCAGTTTCAGGTAGGATTTGATGTTGCCCGTTCTGGCCCCTGGCAGACATTTGACTATGGTCGCTGGTGTCTCTAGTGCCACGTTTCTGACTATGGAGCTGCCAATTACCAGAGTTGGCTTCTCAGCGGGTGTGTCGCTGAGCGGGGAAAATCTGTTAGAAACGCAGACGGGTTGGTGGTGACCTGTGGGCTGGGATCTAGGACTATGCTTTTTACGTACCGTCACCCAGCCGGCCTGAGATCCCGGCTGCACAGGCTCTGCTGGAGGACTGCTACGGGGAGCTACCCTCGGTGGATCCGCGCTGGCTAAGGGGCCCCGGTTATCTGCTGGTTTTTCAACAGCGCAGAGCCGGGCCTCCAATTCCGACACCCTTGCCTCCAAAGCTACAAAATGCTACTTTTTTTACACGTACCATTATCACTAAAGGAGGCAGAGGAGTAACTGAACATCTGACAGAGAGAGCAGGAGACTCAGATAGAGAAACAGCAGAACGGGTAGCCATGGTGGAGCTAAAGCTAACGCTAAGCTAGCGACCCCTTACCACTAGAAAACCGTGTAAAACACGGAGAGTCCCCAAACGTTAAATACAGCAACAGAAAGTATGTGTTTTAACGTGGTTATGTATTAGAACAAGTAAGATATATCACAGTAGAGAGAAATCAGATCAAACAAGAGAGCCTTCACACACCAAACAATCCACAGAGTGCAAATAGGAAGTGACGAATACGCCTTACCACGCCTGTCCAGCAGAGGCTGCATGGAGCATGGAGCCGGCACCAGAGAGGAAAAGGTTTTACACTACCGGCAGACGTTGAGATTCATAAATTATCTGAAATGACTGTTTCCCAATTTGTTGCTGCTATAATTCTAGGCAAAGGGGAGCAGCAATTTAAATAAAAAAATATTAACTTTACAGTAAACAACAATACAATAAAAATATTTATACATGACCATAGGTTATGTATTGTCAGTATATATGCCCTAAATGTTGATGACCCCCGCATTGTTTCATACTTTTTGTCTGAACACTTAGATAGCTCACTTCTTCTTGGGGGCGATCTCAACTTTGGTCTAAATTAAGAAATAGACAGGTTGAGTACAACAGGGACTCAATCAATAAATATAATTAAACAGTACATGAGTGATTACTAACGTTATGATACATGGCGATATCTTCACACTAATCACAGAGAATATACTTCCTTCTCACATGTCCATCACTCTTACTCTTGTCTGGATTATTTCTTAGTCAGCAGCCCGTTGTTGACTGACATTTTAGACACTGAGATACATCCTATAGTTTTCAGCGTAGTAAATAAGAAAGAAAAACCACAAAGCAAAAACTGGAGGGTTTAATACATCATTGCAAAAGGGTGAAGATTTTATTAAATATTTTAAAGAAGAGTGGACTTTGTTTTTGGAGTTTCATGACCTCCAAGGGACATCGACATCTGTTCTCTGGGAGGCAGGGAAAGCAGTGATGAGTGGTAAAATAATCTCATTTTCATCACATAAGAAGAAAAAAGAAATCAAACATATTCAGGAATTAAAAGAAACCATTATATTGTTGGAGCCTTCCCAGGAAGAGGAAATCCTTGGGAAACTACGGGGGCCCGGTGCCTGTCCCTAGCCTTGGGCCTGGTGGATGTGCCTGTGCCTCCCGCCTTTGTTGGAACTCGGAGAACAGGGGTGCCTATTGGGGTCGGCTGGGGAGCTGGCTCCGTGGGAGAACATTTTGCCCCCCAGTCCTTCCCTCCCCATCTCCAGACACCTGCCTCCACCTGCTCCATCACACTACCACTCATGTAGGGCCTTGGCTTGCTCACGTTGGCTGCTTGCCTGGCCCCCCTGGATCTGTCGGGCCTCTACTTGGGGAGTGATGTGCCCCGGGGTCTCGGGTCTCTGGGTCCATGGCTGGATGTGCTCCAGCGTATACGGCTGCCGGCGGGGCCTGTGGGCTTGTCGCTGCAGCTCCCTGGGGCTTCTGCACTGTGGCTACTGGGTGGTTCCCCTGGGGCACTCCTCTGGTCTTCTCTGAGGGGGGTTGTGGTAGTCCCGGTGGTGGTCCTTCCGGGGTTCCTGTGCTCTGGGGGCCCTTTGGAAGTCTGTGGCTCAGATCTGATCCAGGTCTGTCTCGGGTCCAGGGGGGCAGGTCTGTGGCTCCTTACACTCGCTAGCCTTGGGCCCGGTGGATGTGCCTGTGCACATCAAAGTTTCTCCTATTTTTTTGGAGAAACTTTGTACGCACAAATGCTCTCACACTTACACCCACAGGTGTTTAGATTCAGATGTTAACAGATACACAGATGTTGTATATTGAGCCGCAGTTACCACTAAATACATGTTGCATTTATTAGTACCGTGCACTTTTCGATAACAATGCTGTTATTGTATATGTTTCTGCAGGTGTAGAAGCAGTCTTCTAGGGTGTTATCTTGTATTCTCTTCACCCTTCTTTCTCTCCTCTATTCTTTTCTTCTTCTCTCCCTTTTTTCTTTTTGCCCCACCTCTCTATTTCTTGCTTCTTTTTTCCCTTTTTGTTTTAGTCCATTGGAATTGAAATAATCCCAAATTACTTTCCAATACAGTTTCTTTTATAAATAGGGAGCAGTATGGCTAACGCTGCAATGCTTGTGAAAGTAAATCTGTTCGGCTTCTTCTTGTTACTTAGAAAACAATTCTGAGTGCTACTTTGCCGGACAAATAACTTACTCATTTCTGAGACAGTAGCAGATTGTAAATTTTACACCCTTCATCCCAGTACACTTGCGATATAAGAACCGGAGAAAGATCCTAACCAATACACTTCATATTTGTGACAGGACTTGATGCTTTACCAAATATGCTTCATTTGTTTAGATTTGAGACTTTTCTAAGTGCTATTACTGTATGTCTGTAAAGAAAGATATAAGGACTTAGATAATGGGAACTTTAGAGAGACGGATCATTGAATGGAGAGGGAAGAATGACATGAATGCGCACCACTAGGACTGAGTCAAATTAAGATTCTAATCAGGCCTGTGGTTGTCATCATGGCTTTCATTATTTGTTGCACCATGTGGTTGCTGTTTATGAACATGTCCAGCAGAGGTAATCTGTTCTGTATATCAACGTAGCGTCTGTGCCCAAGAGATGGCTTCTTTTTGGGAAAATGGCTGCAGCACAGAGCTTGGCAGAAGAAAAGGGACAGCTTGACTTTGTTAAAGGCATAACAAAACCAGAGAAATGGCACAAAAGCTTCCCTGGGTTGGTTGCCTTGTACTTTCTAAAACATCATCTAAGCAGATGTGGAGCATAATGTGACGTGTACCTTGATGACAGTCTGGGAAGTGGCTGCTTTAGTGTTTGGTTCTATGAACACTGAGGTCTTCTTTTTCTTCAGACAAACTTCATAGACCTCAGTTCTTCACTTATTGTGGATACAAGTGTTAGGAGTTTATGGGGACTAATAAATGCCTATATAAATATATAAATATAAATATTTCTAATTTATTGACTGTAGCAGTAAGTTTCGTCTAACTTGAAGTCATCTTTTAACAGTCTTCTAAGCATCAAACTGACCATGAATCAGTATTTAAAATTTTAACACTTTACATGTTTTGAATTGGGGTTCGGTGATGTATCTGTTAGTATCAGTCAAACTATTACGTTCTCTAGGAGCTTGGGTTTTGATTTTCTTTTGTGTTTGTGTTTTATCATTCCCCAAGTATGTTCCAGCAGCTCTTGTCATATTCTGTTGTTAATTTTGACATTAGGGTTTTGCCTTATTTGTTCATTCTTCTATGCATAGTTTCTTCGTTTATTCTTGTGTTCGGTTGTTTGTACATTTAGAATTATTTCTTTTAGATCTCTGTTTTCCCCCTTGCTTTGATAGTTTCTTTCTCAGTTTCTCATGGTATGGTAGAAGAAGGACCCAAATGCAGAGCGTAATTGTAATGATAAAGGTTTTAATAATTAAGGAACTTACAGGGAGACAAGGACACGAGGCATAGCTAGAGAACCAGACGATGACACGTAGCAAATGGCATGGAACAGAGTAACAAACACTCATGAGCAGGCTTGGCACGACTAACATGAGCAATGAAAACCAGAGGGTTTAAATTCAGAGGCAGGGTAGAGAAATTAACTAGAAGAGCTAATCAGATGAATTGTAGAGCAGCTGGTGGCAGGGAGCATGTAGAGCAACTGAAGGAGGGAGGCTAATTAAAACAGATAAGCAGAGAAGTCTATTGAAGTAACAGAAATATCTAAACACAGGAATAAACAAAGAACCTAAATCAACTAAAATAACAGCAACTAAAGGACACAAACAACAGGGAGGAAACAACTCCATTTAAAAACTCAAACTCAAACATCTAACAGAGGCGAATCATAAAACTGTTCAGCTACAGTCATGCTAATTAGTCACCTTCCCTCAGTTCCCTGCTTTGATTTTCTCCCAGCTGCTCTGCATTCTGTTGAATGTACTCACCTGGTTTCCATGTAGCTCATCACGTCTTCACAGTATTTAATTTCTAGGTCTCTCTCCTCCGCTGGATCCTCTTGTTTACACTGCTTGTTGGACTTCATCGTACTCCGTTATGTTCTCCACTTTTTTCCACCTATGCTTCATGAATATAAATCTGTATCTCTGAAATTATCTTTGTTTCTCCAAACTGGTATGGTTCTGACAGCTATCGACCCCAGGATACTGATGGTTGACAACTGCTCTACAAAACCCTACTTTAACATTACATTCCCGTGTCTTGAGTATGTTAACATAAAAGAGGAATTTTTAAATTGAATTGTTATGCTTCATTGCATATCTTGATACAGAGTCACATAAAAAAATAAAAAGAAACACAAAAATGTAAGAAAGATAAACTGGAAAAATGAAAGCCCTGACCAGTTTTATGAGAAAACAAGAGTTCAGTGAAGGGAGGACAGTAAATTTCCAACTTAATGTAAAATTTTTTGCCTTATTGTGACAGAAAACAGGAAAACTATCATCTTGGTTTTAAATCTCCTAAGAAAATGCATCCAGAGTCTGCTTGTTCAACATGTTTTCTGCCTTTCAGGTTGCGGCGACAGTTGTAACTTGGAGCAAATTCTTGGAAGCACTGACTTGTATTCATACACAAACACTTTAATGGTTTTTACGAGATGATAGATGAAGATGAGGGAGAAGAGTCTCATTTTTGAAATGTAATGTGGTCGGTGGGGTGGTTGCTGTGTTCCCAGACCAATAGCTCACTGACACTTATCTAATTCATAATGTGCTGTTTTATTGCAAAGCCTCAACTCAAGCGTGAGCTTACATGTGGAGCTGCACATAAACACATGCATGTGTGCACACTTAGATGCGCAGTTATATTCTGTGAACCCTTTATTGCTGCAAGGTCACTCCGGTTTCTCAGTTTCTCACTTTATCAAACTGTGTAGGAGGTTGAGTAATGAATCTTAAGATCCAGGCCTCTCTTATCTTTGGTTCTTCTCTGCCTCTCTTCTGTTGTTATTCCTTCATCCCACTGTTGAACACTTCAGGAAAATGTCTGGTTTATCTTCAACTCTGCTCTTGCTACTTTTAACTTTATTGCCTTAACTCACAAAGATCCTCCTTATCTTTTACCAACCCCGGTTGTAAGTGGAGTGCCATAAGGATGATCATATTTTATCTGAATGTTTAAATTCCCAAGTGAACAAACGCATCCATGATAGTGGAGAGAGCTGACAAAATAACAAGATGCAACTGCTCAGCTCAGCATGCCGGCATCTTGACATGTAAGTATTTAACATCTCAGTTTACTGCACGCTATTTGGTAGAGTGTTCTGTGTTTAATGAAAAGGGAGTAGTGGATGAGTAAAGAGAGGGATTTTGGACACATAATTAAAGTTCAGACAAGTTCACTGCATCAATAAAGGCCTTCTTGATGTTAATCAGTCGCTGTTAGAAGATTTGGTTTATAATAATGAAAATTATGTATAATCATTGTAGTTCTTCAAACTTTGACAGTAACCTGGTCAAAATCTCATGGATGTTTCTCTTATACCGATATTCTTGAGATTAAAGTCTTAACAGCTCAATGATACTACCAACGAATCTTAAATGTCAGAAGCTAAAGTTAATGTCCATGCAATTGATTTCCTTTTTTTCGGCTTAGTATATACATTTATTATTAGTTACTGGATGTTTATAGAAACTTGAGAAAACGAGATAGAGAGATTTTGCTAAATTGGTGTCACTGTCAATCTTATAGCTTAGACTGCCACACTTACTACAGTCTTTTTTTACTGTATTTTATGTTTTGCAAGTTGGTTAAAAAATTACAGAAAAAAGTAGAACACACCCAATTTCATCCATCCATTCATACGTCTTTCGCTTATCTGAGATTGGGTTGGTCAAAGTAGGAGACCCCGACATCCCTTTCCCTAGTGTAAACCTCAAACGCATTCTTGGGGATTTTGAATGTTCCCAGGCCAAAATGGATATAAGTTACTTCAGCAAGTTTTACGTCTGCCTAAAGGTCTTCTGCCAGTGGGACTTAAATGGAAACATACACGGAAGAGCCAGGAGGCATTGTGATATTTCCCACTCCCTCTTACCATCACCAATTAATAAAACACTGAGTTACTTGAACTTTTCTGCTGGAACCAATGATTTTCATGTTTTGTCGGAGTCAACAGAAACACAATCATCTGCAAAAACAAATATCAGAGCCCAAGGTTCCCAAACATGCACCTCCTTTTTACGACTACGCCTTGAGATCTTGTACAGACATAATCTATTTATTTCTAAATAAAGATTTATTTGCTTAATTTGAACCAATTTGAAATCCCCACACTTACGAGATAAATGTGTTTACAAATGTTTTTATAACGCTGAAACATACAGGGTCATGATAGGAGTAACAAAAATGCAAGGTGCAGGAAGAAAATGGCAATCTAAGATGTCTGTCTTACATTACTAGGCCGATAGAGTAACATTGTTGAATATGGAAATTTGAATGAAACACAGTTATATCTGAGAGTGAGTTTTGTAAAACTTGACAATGTCCTCACCAGTCAAGAAAAAATACAGTAATACTGTAATATTAGTGCAGTCAACTTATTGATTCATTCTTTACTGTTTTGGCATTCATCTCCCAAGCATGACAGTGGGTAACTCAGACCACTGAAACAACTGACAAAGACGTGTTAAAGGCAACCTCAGAAGGGTTAGAACATTGCGTTTTTCTCTTTTGCATTGGGCTGCCCCTTTGTGTTCCAGGAAAGACGAGTTTGTATGGGAGATGTTGTGCCTTTTACTCAAAGCCACAGAAACTCCCTCTTTGTACCCTTCTCCAGCTTTTTCCCTCCCTCCTTACATCCTCACCCTCCTCCAGCTCCATCCTCAAACCTTCTGCTTGTGTCCTTCACTGCTATATTAAATACACTCCTTCCTCTTATAGCAGTGGCTTTCTGGACTGCTTTCCATCTTCCTTCTTTTGTGTCTTAGTACCTACTCCAAATGCAGCAGCCAGGGTGAGGAGCTGTTTCTTATTCCCTGTCAGATTGATTCCAACTGAGCTGGAGCCTGATGAATAATTTCCTGTGAGATGTATTGAGAAAATCACTTTCAGAGTTCTGGGAGAACAATCTAAGCAGCATGCATCTCATATGCCCTCTATTCTGTTCTACTTGGACATGTAGTGGAGCCTACCACACATGAATGTGTGCAAACTGTCAGAAATGCAGTACCTTGCAAAATATTCATTCCTTTTGACCATTTGGTCATGTTACAATCACAGACTTCAAGGTATTTTATTGGAATTTGATGGGACAGACCAACACAAAGAGGTGCCTAATTGTAAAGTGAATGGAAAATGATCCCTGGTTTTTAAAATATTTAACAAACTAAAATGTTAAAAGCATGCATATCCATTCAGCCCCCTGGCTGTGTCAATACGTTTTGAAACCACCTTTCACCACAATTACAATTGCAATCCTTTTGGGGTATGTCTCTGCCAGCTTTACACCTCTATAGAGGTTTAAGGCACTTAAGGCACTTAATAATTACAGTTAGTTAATTATCATGAATAATTGATAATTATTAACCCAAACCACGCTAAATGTCACTGTTTAATCAGCCGCTTCACTGATAGGTGGGGGAACTTTGACCTTATTTTGACAGATAAATCACTCTTGCACGAAATAAACACAAACGCTTCTCTTTATTTACGTGAACATTTATTGACCATATAGCCCTGATATAATTAATTACTCTGGTCCAAAAACCTTCACCTAACTAACAAGCACTATTCTACACAAAGGGGATAAAAATGACTAACTAACAATAAAGTGTCTATGAAGATCAAACCAGCAGTTTTATGGGCAAAATGTGCAATTTGGGTTTACTTGGAAAGAGAAGCCCTTCTGGCGTGCTGAAGCATCTCCATGGCGGCTATCAGCTGGTAGACGGTGGGCTGCGCCCCTTCAGCCACTAGCACCTGATTGCCACAAATCTCGAACCAACTCTAAAAACTCATAAAACTCTGAGGTGGGAACTCAGTGGAAAAACTCCAGTAATAAAACTGGGACAAAGGAGTGGTCAGGCGAGGCCCAGACCACAGCTGCTTTGAATGGAAAAATATTAAAAGTCCAACTTCTAACTCCTGGCTGATTTGGTTCAGCCGGATAAAACACTCACCTTGCTGATCGCATCCACACTGCGAGATTCAGCACGCTTGCACAGCAAACAGCTCAGCATAAAACACTTCAATCAGTATTGCATGCAACAAGTTAATACCTTGGATTAACTACTGGTGATTCTAAATCACCTTAAACTATGACTCACCCTGCCAAGACCTTTGAATGTACCTATCCAATTGAATATAAAAAAAAGAACAAAATTCTCTCCTTGAACCGCCACCTTAACGTGGTGGAGGGGTTTGAGTGCTCGAATGATCCTAGAGGCTATGTTGTCTGGGGCTTAAATGCCCTTCATGAGGACTAGTACATCGAGGCACGTGATGTCGCCTGGTACGGAGGAGCTGGGGTCCCACCCTGGAGCCAGGCCTGGGGTCCGGACTCTCTGGAGAGCGCCTGGTGGCCGGGTTGTTCCTCCCGGGACCCGGCTGGGCCAAGCCCGAACGAGAGACGCGAGGCCATCCCCCAGTGGGCCCACCACCTGCAGGGGGAACCTTGAGGGACTGGTGCAAGAGGATTGGGCGGCGGACGAAGGTGGAGACCTCAGCGGCCTGATCCCTGGATGCTTAGGCTGGCTCTAGGGACATGGAATGTTACCTCGCTGGGGGGGGGGAGGAGCCTGAGCTTGTGTGGGAGGTCGAGAGATATCGACTAGAAATAGTCGGGCTCGCCTCCACGCACAACGTGGGCTCTGGAACCCATCTCCTCGAGAAGGGCTGGACTGTCTTCTACTCTGGAGTGGTCCACGGGGAGAGGCGGCGGGCTGGGGTGGGTTTGCTTGTTGCCCCCCAGCTCAGCCGTCTCGTGTTGGGGTTTACCCCAGTGGATGAGAGGGTAACATCCCTGCGCCTTCGGGTTGGGGACAGGTCCCTGACTGTCGTTTCGGCCTACGGGCCGAGTGGTAGTGCGGAGTACCCGGCCTTCTTGAGGTCCCTGTCAGGGGTGCTGGATAGTGCCCCTCCCAGGGACTCCATTATTCTGCTGGGGGACTTCAACGCCCACGTGGGAAACGACAGTGACACCTGGAGAGGCGTGATCGGGAGGAATGACTACAGGCCTGTAGCTCTGACGTCTGTGGTCATGAAATCCTTTGAGCGGCTGGTGTTGAAGCACCTGAAAGACATCACAGGCCCTCTACTGGACGCCCTGCAGTTTGCTTACCGAGCAAACAGGTCGGCAGATGATGCTGTTAACTTAGGTCTACACTTCATACTGCAACACCTCGACCGCCCAGGGACCTACGCCAGGATCCTGTTTGTAGACTTCAGCTCGGCCTTCAACACCATCATACCAGACATCCTTCACCAGAAGCTCACCCAGCTCAACGTCCCAGCCTCCACCTGTCAGTGGATCAACAGCTTCCTGACGGACCGATAGCAGCAGGTGAGACTGGGGAGCATCTTCTCCCGAACCAGATCAATAAGTACTGGTGCCCCCCAGGGGTGTGTTCTATCCCCACTCCTCTTCTCCCTATACACAAATGACTGCACCTCAGCGGACTCGTCTGTGAAACTCCTTAAGTTTGCAGACGACACCACTGTCATTGGACTGATCCAGGACGGTGATGAGTCTGCATACAGACAGGAGGTGGAGCGCGTGATACACTGGTGTAGTCAGAACTGGCTGGAACTAAACCCACTCAAGACTGTGGAGATGGTGGTGGACTTTCGGAAAACACCACCCCCATACACCCCCCTCACCATCCTCAACAACACCGTGTCGGCTGTGGACCACTTCAGGTTCCTTGGAACCACCATCTCTGAGGACCTGAGATGGTCTTCACACATAGACACTGTTCGAAAGAAGGCCCAGCAGAGACTGTACTTCCTGAGGCAACTCAAGAAGTTCAACCTTCCACAGGAGCTGCTGGTCATGTTCTACACTGCCATCATTCAGTCTGTCCTGTCTTCATCCATCTCAGTGTGGTTTGGTTCATCCACAAAACAGGACAGGTCCAGACTGCAACGAATAATCAGGACTGCAGAGAGAATCATCAGGGCTGATCTTCCCTCCATCCAGGACTTATACGGGTGTAGGGTCAGGAAAAGAGCTATGAAAATCTCTGCAGACCCCACACACCCTGCACACAAACTGTTTAGAGTTCTGCCTTCAGGCCGACGCTACAGAGCGCTGTTAACTAAAATCAGCCGCCACAGAGACAGTTTTGTCCCCCAGACTGTTTCTCTGTTGAACATTCAATAGAGTACAAAACAACATCATACAGATGTTGCAAATGCACCTTTTTATTTATTCATATATGTGTATATTTGTACATTGTAAATATGTATATTCTGTAATACAAAAACAAAAACCAAAGAGCAAAGTGTACCGGAGTCAAATTCCTTGTTTGTATGTACAAACTTTGCAATAAAGCTGATTCTGATTCTGATTCTAATCTGAATCCGAGTGGTGCTTTGTTATTGGACTTCTGTGCTAGTCACGGGTTGTCCATAATGAACACCGTGTTCAAACATTGGCAGGAGGTCAATGATCGACTTTGTTGTCGTATCATCAGACCTTCGGCCACATGTTTTGGACAATCAGGTGAAAAGAGGTGCTGAGCTGTCCACTGATCACCACCTGGTGGTGAGTTGGATCGCTGGAGGAGGAGAAAGCCGGACAGACTTGGCAGGCCCTGGGAACGTCTGGCGGAGCCCTTGGCCAGGGATGTATTCAACTCCCACCTCCGGGAGAGCTTTGACCATTCCGGGGGATGTTGGAGACAGAGTCCGAGTGGACCATGTTCTCCGCATCTATTATCGATGCTGCTGCCCGTAGCTGCGGCCGTAAGGTCTGCGGTGCCTGTCGCGGCGGCAATCCCAGAACCAGGTGGTGGACACCGGCAGTAAGGGACACTGTCAAGCTAAAGAAGGAGTCCTATCAGCTGTGGTTGGCTTGTGGGACTCCTGAGGCAGCTGACGGGTACCGTGAGGCCAAGTGTGCCGCGTCCCCGGCTATGGCAGAGGCAAAAACTCGGGCCTGGGAGGAGTTCGGTGAGGCCATGGAGACGGACTACCGGTTGGCCTCGAAGCGATTCTGGCAAACCGTCCGGCGCCTCAGGAGGGGGAAGCAGTGCTTCGCCAACACTGTTTACAGTGGAGGTGGGAGGCTGCTGACCTCCACTGGTGACATTATCGGGCGGTGGAAGGAGTACTTCGAGGATCTCCTCAATCCTGCCATCACACATTCCCTGGTGGAAACAAAGGCTGGGGACTCGGGGTTGGACCCAGGCTGAAGTCACCGAGGTGCTTTAAAAGCTCAGCGGTGACAGGGCTTCGGGGGTGGATGAGATCCGCCCTGAGTACCTCAAATCTCTGGATGTTGTGGGGCTGTCATGGTTGACACGCCTCTTCAACATTGCTTGGCGGTTGGGGACAGTGCCGCTGGACTGGCAGACTGGGGTGGTGGTCCCCCTTTATAAGAATTGTGACCGGAGGCTGTGTTACAACTACAGGGGGATCACACTCCTCAGCCTCCCTGGTAAGGCCTATGCCAGGGTATTAGAGAGAAGAGTCCGGCCAATGGTCGAACCTCGGCTTCAGGAGGAGCAGTGTGGTTTTCGTCCCGGCCGTGGAACACTGGACCAGCTATGTACCCTCTACAGGGTACTTAAGGGTTCATGGGAGTTTGCCCAACCGGTCCACATGGGTTTTGTGGTCCTGGAGAAAGCATTCGACTGTGTCCCTCATGATGCCCTGTGGGGGGTGCTCCAGGAGTATGGAATCGGGGGCCCTTTATTAGGGGCCATCCAGTCCTTGTACAAGCGGAGCAGGAGTTTGGTCCGCATTGCCGGCACTAAGTCGGACCTGTTCCCGGTGCATGTTGGACTCCGGCAGGGCTGCCCTTTGTCACCAGTCCTGTTCATAACTTTTATGGACAGGATTTCTAGACACAGCCAAGGGCCGGAGGGGGTCTGGTTTGGGGACCAGTGGATTTCGTCTCTTCTTTTTGCAGATGACGTGGTCCTGCTGGCCCCCTCTAGCCAAGACCTACAGCATGCGCTGTGGCGGTTCGCAGCCGAGTGTGAAGTGGCAGGGATGAAGATCAGCTCCTCCAAGTCAAAGGCCATGGTACTCGACCGGAAAAGGGTGGCTTGTCCTATTCAGGTTGGAGGGGAGTTCCTGCCTCAAGTGGACGAGTTCAAGTATCTCGGGGTCTTGTTCACGAGTGAGGGCAGAATGGAGCGGGAGATCGACAGATCGGTGTGGCTGCCGCAGTAATGCGGGCGCTGTGCCGGTCCCTTGTGGTGAAGAGAGAGCTGAGCCGAAAAGCGAAGCTCTCGATTTACCGGTCGCTCTACGTTCCTACCCTCACCTATGGCCATGAACTTTGGGTCATGACCGAAAGAATGAGATCCCGGATACAAGCGGCTGAAATGAGCTTCTTCCGTAGGGTGGCCGGGCACTCCCTTAGAGATAGGGTGAGGAGCTCGGCCATTCGGGAGGGGCTCGTAGTAGAGCCACTGCTCCTCCACATCGAGAGGAGCCAGTTGAGGTGGCTCGGGCATCTATACTGGATGCCTCCTGGACGCCATCCTCGGGAGGTGTTCCAGGTACGTCCCACCGGGAGGAGGCCCAGGGGACGGCCCAGGACACGCTGGAGGGACTATGTCTCTCGGCTGGCCTGGGAACGCCTTGGGCTCCCCCCGAAGGAGCTGGAGGAGGTGTCTTGGGCTGTCTCTGCTGAGTCTGCTGCCCCCGCGACCCGATCCCAGATAAGCGGAAGACGACGAGTACGAGTACGAGAACAAAATTACTTCGTCGTTGATTTCTTCTCTTCACCGGTTGAGGATGGGTAGATCTGAAGACGAAAAAAATGAGAGGGGGGGGCAGAGTGGAACACGTCCGTGATCAACTCAAAAACGGTATACTTCTCATCCATCCAAAACGGGGAAAATATGAGGAACCATTGCAGTCAACTGAATCAACAAGGGGTCTCCATGGAAATAAAACCTTTGTTGGGTTTTGAACTGCGCCGGGTGTCGGCAGGGTTTTCGATCAGTATATGAATCTTCTGACCTTCGTGTATCAGACAGAATTCCAGCTTTCAAGCTCTTCCGGGAATGGCCATGTGGAGGAAAAAAGTAATTCGCCTGTGAGTTTCTGTCGCTTCAGACATGTGCCTCCGTTGCGCTGCCCCGTGAGACACACTAAAAATGACAACTTAAAAGTTTGTTTCTTCAGCTTTTATAGCTCTGATCACTGCAACGAACGGCAGTCGGCCCAAATGGATGACCCCAACACTAACACATGAATGTCCTTTTGTTCTATTCTATTGTTGCTTTGGCTATGTGTTGAGGGAGGTTCTCCTGCTGGAAGGTGAACCTCCGTGACAGTCATGAGTCTTTTGCAGCCTCTATCAGGTTTTCTTTTAGTATTGCCCTGTATTTAGCTCCAACCAGCTTTTCATCAACTCTCATGAAGGATGATGTCTTAGTGTTAGCTTTCTGCCACAGACAGCATTTTGTATGTAGTCCAAAAAGTTCAATGTCACCAAGTTCAAGTTCACATGTCACCTATAGCTTCCTTCTTGTCTATGATTTAAAGACCAGATTTGTGAACCCACAATGATAGTTGTCCTTTTAATTGATTCTTCCACTTGAGCTTTGGAACTCTGCAGCTCCTCTAGTCTTACCTTTGGCTGCTTCCTTTATAAATGACCTCTTTGCTGAAGCTATCAGTTTAGGTGGACAGCCGTGTCATAGTGGCTGTGCAGTTGTGGCATGCTCTGTCATGTTTGGATGATGGATTGAACAGTGCCCCATGAGATGTTCAAGGTTTATATACTATACACAAACCCTGCTTTAAACTTCTCCAAAACTTTAACGCTGACCTTAGCCCTCAATAATATCCCTCAATATTTTTTCTTTAATGTTCTCTAACAAACATCTAAGGTCTTCACAGAAAAAACTGGATTTATACTGGGATTGAATGAGACATAATTTCTCTTCCATTTGTGGAAGAAAAAAACTTATTTGCAAGTGTCAAGGCACATGTTTTTAAGTTATTTATCTGTATGCAAGTTTCCAGTGTTAAAAAAGGCCCACTTAGACTCTTCTAATCAGACGCGCTCACTCCTGAGCACACAACCTGCTCCTTGTCACGTACCATCTCCATCTGGATTTTTGGACCACCCTGGTCATCAACTTGTGTGACTCAGGAGTTCATCCAGTGTGCATCTACTGCAGACAGCAGAGAAAGACGGCAGTGTGTGCAGGGTGCAGTCTAGTGTATGTTTTCACATGAGGGTGTGCTGAATGTGTATGTTCGGCATCATTAAACAAGTGGCTCCATATCAATATTTAACCCCCTCCTCTGAAGAAACAGTCCTACAACTCCCAGGTTGCCTCTTAGCTTCTTAGATTTTCAATTTTGCGTCATAATGGCATTTATCTCTCCTTGTTCTGTCCCACCTCCAGGTACTTAATTTGAACTACCCCTTTCCTAATTACAGCTTCCCCTTTGCCCCATTGTACTGTTTGGCTTGGCCACCACCCTAGCTTAATACACATTCTGGTCCTCAACCATCGAACCCATTTGGGAGAACAAGTTTCCTTCATGCATGTTGAGTGCTTCGCCATTTACCCTCCCCTCCCTCCTTGTCCTCTGTGTACCACTCCATCAAACAGAGGTCTCTGGCAGCCGGGCCAAGGAATGAGCCAGGAAAAGAACAAACCACATGGAAAGCTTTATCTGTTTCCTCTCACCACTTATCTCACAGAGATGTCATAAAGCTTATCAAGAAAATTAGCTAAGAACTGCTGCCACCCGCCCTCCCACATAAGTGACACGTGAAGTGATTTTCTCATGATTTGGCTGTATTCTCCTCTCCCTTTTAAGACATTAATATCAGGTAATCACACCCAAGACTCTTTCTTGCCGGGCTATACAAAGACATTAGATGGCATGTTAAATTCACCAGAAAAATGATTTTTTTTGTTGCCAAACTCAATACTAATTCTCAGGCTATTTCTGAGACTAGATCCAAACGCCTCAAGATGTTCTTTTTTCCAGTGAATCCTATTACACAAGCTCCTGCCCATTTATTAAACAGTGGTTTGGCTGCATAGGTTCTGGCATCAAGCTGCGGCTTATGTGAGTTGTTTCTAAATCCAGAGTTAGATATCCTCGGCTTTTGTGAAATTCCATTTCTCAATCTCAGTCATTACCCTTCTATGAGCGTACCATTTCCCTTGTATTATAGTTGGCATACTGACCAGCAATGTCTGCTCACATCGCATTAGTGCACTGACAAATTAACAACCCTTGTCCAACTTCAACTATATTTTTGCTCTTCTATCCTGGATATTTCATTTCCGTGATTGATTCCTCATTTAATCCTGCTCTTTGCTCAAACCTTTACAAGGCTTTTCCGAAATACCCTTTCCACATTTTGACATATTAGAAGCATAAACTTTAATGCTTTTTATTAATAGACCAACACAAAATAGTGCATAATTGTGAAGTGCAAGGAAAAGGATGCAACATTTATTTTTTTCAAATGAAAATCTGAAAAATGTGACATGCATTTGTTTACAGCCCCTTTCAACCTTGATCGCTCTAAGTACAATCCAGTACAATCAATTGCCTTTAGGACAAATCTAATTCGTAACTAGCGTCCACTTAAATGTAATCATTTCAGTATAAATGCAGCTATTCATTGAAGACATCAAGGGTTTGTTAAAGATCATCAGTAAACGTCTCATGCAGAATTGTTCAATCCATCATCTGCTTTTAAAATGAGTATAGTACATATAGAACTACAAAGCCACCAAAACATAGATGTCCATCAAAACTGAGACACCAGGCAAGCCAAGAGGCCCATGGTAACTCTGGAGGAGCTGCAGAGATCCAAAACTCAGATGAGAGCATATGTCAATCAGGCAACTATTGGGTAAATTCTCCACAAATTTGGCTGTGTGGATGCTTCTCTTCAGCACAGTCAGGGAAAATGTTAAGAGTCTATCGGAAAATGGACGAGCAAATACAGGGTAATACTGGAAAAAAAAAAAAAACAATTGGATACTGCAAGAACTATATCGAGACTTTAATGTTTGGGAGCACTTAAATATGTATCTTCACAGACAGTCACCATCTGATCTGACTGATCTTGAGCAATTTTGCAAAGTCTCTCGATGTGCAAAGCTAGAAGAGACATACCCCAAAATACCAGCAGCAGTAGTTGCAGCAAAAGTTGGTTCTACAAATTGTCTATTGACCTGGGAGGCTGAACATAACTGCAACTAAAGGAGGTTTTACTGTCTATCATTTTCTGTCTATTTTACAATTATTCTCAATTGTGTGTTGTTCTATCACATAAAATCTCAAGACAACACTGAGTAAATAAATAAATGAATAAATAAACTTTTCTAGATGTAAGGGGGTAGGAAGAGTGTGCAGCAAATGTTCAGGGCTGATAATTTCATAACTTGAATATTGCTGATAACAGTTAAAACTTAATGCAGAACTCCTTTTGTACCACATCATCATTACCTGTTGTCATTATTCCTTTAAAATGAGTCAGTTGGAAAGAAAAATATGCCACGGTCCTAGCTTTGTTTTTGGAATAATTTGCAAATTCAAATGTAAGAAGCATTGTAATTGATTTTACCTTGGACGTTGTCAAGTTTGAAGTTTAAAGATATCTTCTGCATGGCTGCCTTGCAGTGTATTATGTAAGCAGAGGGTGCGATGTTGACCAAAGGACACACCAGATGGCTGCTGTGGAATGTGAACTTTGGGATTTTATTTCTGGGGGGCAAGTTTTTAAGGTTGAGGAAAGCGTAGAGAGAGTGTCATGTTTTCCCAGCTGTCCACTCAGGAGGATACAGTCAGCCATCTCTTTGCGCTGACATGTCCATTAAAATGTTTGCTCTGGACCTAAATTACAGATGTATCCATGATGTCAGTGGACATTCATGCTCCAGTACTGGTGACTTGCCACAAGTACAAAGACAGATGTCAAATATTCTTATGTATTTGTTAACTAGTACTGCTTTTCTTTTTAGTTTAGTTTGATGGCATAGAGGTTTTATGTAAGTGCACTTAAACATTTTACAAAAAATATGATTAATAAAATCTTCAGGCATTGTATTGGTTAGTTTAGGATGTCATAGTTAAACCGTTAACTGGTAACTATTACGTCCGCAGGACATCCTGAACCTTCTGTATATTAAAGCTTTTGAGTCATTAGGATTCTGGTTATTATAATTAAGATATTAACTTGATGTTATCTTTATTTTAAAAATGTTGAAATAAAAAACTTTTTACTTTTTGCCACATTAGAACCAAAAGCTTAAGTGTATTTTGGGGGTTTGATGTGACTGACCAACAAAAAGTAGTGGATAATTATGGAGTGGAAGGGAATCAAGACCTGTTTTTTTGTCCCCCAGAACCCTCGTCAAACCTATTTCTGTAAGTCTTTTGCAGATCTGGACACAGACATTTTTGGCAGTTCATCTTTCCAAGATATGTGAAACTGAGTCAGATTGGATGGAGAGACTGCAAACATTCCTCTCTGAGGCCTTTTGCAGTCTATAACAGGATTTTTCTAGGATTTAGCTTCATTCATCTTATGATCAGATCCGGCCAGTTTCCTCTCCCTTTGCAGGAGATGAGCTTTTTTACTTCATGAAGCTGCCACCACCATGCGTATTTGTGGGGATGCTTTTGTTCAGCAAGGAGGGAAGCTGGCAAAAGTTTAAAGTAGGAGGGATGGAGCTAAATCCAGTGTAATCCATCCTTCTTACTATAAAACTCAGCTTCCCTGCTTAATAAAAGCATCCCCACAGGATGAGGCTGCCAAAACCATGTTTCACTGTAGGGAACGTGTGTTCAGAGTAATGTGCAGTGTTAGTTTTTAGCCTCTTTGCTGCTTCTTTTATTAATGCTGTACTTGCCCAGCCTGTCAGTTTAGGTGGATGTCCATAGGTTTGCAGTTGTCTCGTACTCTTTCCATTTTCAGATGATGGATTCAACAGTTATTTGTGAAATGTTCAAAGCTTGGGCTCTTGTTTTAGTACCCAACCCTGTTTTAAACTTCTCCACACATTTATCCCTTACCTGTCTATATTCCTTGGTCTTCATTATTATTCTCTAACAAAACTCTGAAATCCAGGTGGATTCTGTTGAGTAATTAGTTGACTCCCAAAGGCAATTGGTTGTACTAAATTTTATTTAGGGGAATCATAGTAAAGAGGTCTGAATACAAATTCACACTGCACTTTTTTGATTTTTTTTTTTGTAAAACAATTGAAACCATTTATGTTTTTCTTGCTGCTTCACAAGTATGCGATACTTTGTGTTGGCATATCACAGGAAATCGCAATAAAATGTGAAAAGTTCATTGGGTATGAATGCACTTGGAAGACACAATTGTGCTGCAGTTTATGACATTTTTATTTTAAAATGCAAAGATTGACTGGTTCCATACACCACAGACCATGTAATCACCAATTTACAGTTTTAAAACAACAACTCCAGCAAGCGATCATTATTTTCTGACAGGTCAGTATCTGCATTTATTGTCTCGGACAAAGCAATCTTTTTTGAAACCGGAGGGGTAAAGTGGGAGAGGAGCAGATTGTGGCTGTTGGCTACAGCTCCTGGCAAGGAGTAGGATGAGGGAAAGTGGGAGTTGGAGTCAACGAGAGAGCAGAATGTCTTATTTTTGCTGGCAGTTAAGAGAAGTGCTACCTTGGAGGCAGCTTTCAGCAGAGGCCTAAACATCCCATTTCCTGGCAGCCAAGCTGGTGGGGGTGGAGGGTGAGGCTGAGGGGAGTGAAAGAGAGGAGAAAAGAAAAAGCATGGCTGGAAGTTATGGGTGGGTGGGTGGCTATATGATGAGGGGCCCATGCTGCTGGGGAGTCATCCAAAGTCCAGACTTGCCTAATGGATTCTCCTCAACTGAGTGATCTCAGTTTGGAGAACTGGAGTAGACACTCTGACTCTTGACTCCACTGCAACAGTCGTGAGGTATAACATGAAAGCATGTAGATTTTTTTGTGTGTTACAGTCACAGAATAGGAGCTGGGCGACAAAATCAAATGCACCTGCGCTGATGCACTACAGCCTGAGTCATTCATGCCTTACCTTTCTCTCCCTCTGAATCATCAGATTACTCAGAAAATATTTCCTCTCAAATGAGAATGGAAGTGCAAGTGTGTGTACTTAATGCTTTTTTATGTCTGTAAACATGTAAAAACAACCTTTTGGTGATGAATATTATTGCTTTTCCTCTTGAATTAGGAATTTGCTTGATCTTTAGAGGGACAATTTTGGATTTCTGAAATCAGGTTTTGTTAAACAGCTGTAAGCAGTTATTGTATTACCTGAAGTAAATAACTCTCTTTGTGTGCTTATGTTTTCTGAGATTTAAGCTCTTTCAGTTGCATTCATCTGCTTCAATCTTTCGCACTAGCTGATGGCTTTAACTAATCTGTGTTGATAATAAATGAAGACTTTTGAAGAGTTACCTACTGCAGATAAGATATTAACTACTTATAACTTTTCAACTAGGCACGGGCAGTAAAAAAAAACAGTTTCATTTTATCTCAGTATTTACACAAAGTTTTAAAACAAAAAAAAAATGCATAGAATGATCTGATTGCTTTTTTAAGCAGAAAAGCAGCCACCTTATCATTTCTACTGGTGTTCCTAAACTACAATATTATTACTGTTTTAATAATCTAAACAAGTTATTTATTGTCTTTACTTTTATATATAGGTGTAAGCAAAAACGTAGAGCAAAAAAGTAATACATTTGCTAATTGTGATTCATGTGATTCATAGTTCTCTTTCAATTTGCAACTGGAAATATTTTTGAAGAGACCAGAAAGCAAAGAGTGTTGCAGTCTTCTTTCAGCTGACCCAAGGTGTGTCAACTGGCTTATAAGTGTTGGTCAGATCAGAGGCATTAATAATCTTGGATATGCACGCCAAAACCAAAACTAAAGCTATAACATCTTTACTGTCTTTACTCTGATTGTTGTTTTGTTATGTGTTTTGTTTTATCTTTTAATAAAAGTGTGTAACTTTTTTTCAACTCTGTGTATAGTTTAGTAATTTGTCTACATTTTTTGCAACACTTTATAAATACAACAACAGAATAATTTGTTTTATCTAGGTATGGTGGAACTTGAAATTTAGGTGGGAGAACAAAATAATCTTGATCCTTAGAAGTTATTTAAACAACCTAAAGGTCATATAAGTTTCTATGTGTGTAACTTTACACCAACAGTACTTTTTTACCCCTCAGGTAAATTTTGTGTCCACAGTTTTAAAATATTGTGATTCCCCTCATTCTTCAGGCAAATATGATCTTGGTATCATCTGAGGGTGGGGCCAGGAGTAAGTGAGAGATACTATAAAAGAAGGCACTGTGATGTAAAAACAAAAAAATATGTTATAAATAAATGTTGCAGCTCACAGAAACTTGAACTTTCTTCTTTTACATTCATTCATAGAAATAGTATGCAGGTAAGACTATTTGGTCAGGGGAAGCTGTGGGTTAGGAACACTTTTTTGGGGGAGATGTGCAGCAATGAACGGGAGAGGGGCACTGTTATCGTCCAATGGGCTTTTTATAACTAATGAAAACTCTGGTACTACCTCTTGTTTCTAATTCAAAGGACCTCAGACCATACGCGAAGTATGAGGGAACCTTCAAAATTCCTGAACAATCACTTCAAATGCTCTTGGTCAAGAAAATCCTGACTGTCTTTGAGTACATGCTATAAACAAGCCCCAAAAACATCACAAAAAAATCTCAAAACATGTTATTAGGATTCTCATTTTCTAAAGTTATATTACCTAGTACCAGTTTGAGGCCAAAAGGTATAATTTGTACGTATACATAATTGTAGGTGAAAGCAGAGAGACCCCACGACCACATAACTGTGCGGTTTACACAGAGGCAGTCAACTGCAGACCTATTAACATATGATGCTCTTGATACTAATTATGTAATACTCATGAGATTCAAGATGTTTTAGAGAGACATCTCAAATTAGCTACATGCTATATTTTAAACATTAAAGCTCTTCATCCTTTAAAAGCATTTTATTACCCTGCATCTTTAAAGTGCTTGGCTTAGGGTGGTTAATGGAGCTCAACCAGCTGTTTCCAAGTATGGGTTTAGGACGAGAGGAGCTGCGTGCTTAGCTGCATGTACCTGAATGCCTCCTCTGCACTCCGTCTCATGATTTGGCAGGGCCCAGCTGCCTTACATAAGACTATGAGATCACCCAGCGAATACTTAATGCTGTGTTTGTTGTTATAAGTCACAATGTGTGTCTTCACACTTCTGTAAATTTCACAGCTTTCTCTGAAAATGAAGTGTGATCTGGAGATTATGCAGACAATTCAATTCAATTCAGTTTATTTTATATAGCGCCAATTCACAACACATGTCGTCTCAAGGCACTTCACAAAAGTCAGGTACATACATTCCAATTAATCTTAAAATTGAACAGTGCAGTCAGATTTTGTTTGTATTCAAATTTGGATAAAAAGTTTTTTTATCTAAGGGAAAACCCAGCAGATTGCATCCAGTCAGTGACTTGCAGCATTCACTCCCCCTGATGAGCATGTAGAGACAGTGGACAGTCACTGGCGTTGACTTTGCAGCAATCCCTCATACTGAGCATGCATGTAGCAACATGGGGAGGAAAAAAATTCCCTTTTAACACGAAGAAAACCCAGCAGAACCAGGCTCAGTGTGAGGGGCCATCTGCCACGACCGACTGGGGGTTAGAGAGAACAGAGCAGAGACACAAAGAGAAAAAAGAAGCAATGATCGAGGAGTCCTTTTCTATGGGAAAGGGAAAAAAAAAATTTAATGGATGTAGCTCCTTTAGTCGTTTCACCTAGAAAAAAGGGAACGAAAAAAACTCTGAGCCAGTTTTCAAGTTTAGAGTCTGAAGAGGGGGGGGGGGGGAGCACATAGAGTTAGTTACAGTAAAAGTCAGTCAGTAGCTATGTCTAGGAGAGAGAAAAGGGGTTTTAAACACTGAAAGACAGGGCCATGTGGATCATCGGAAAGGGGGGGAGCATTAAGTTTTTGGCAGCAGAAGCTTGGACGATGCCCCTTCCCAAGAAAAGGTGTCACAGGTAGACACAGAGTCAGGCCCCGGGTGTAGCTTCTAGGAAGAGAAACGAGAGAGAACAAATTTAAAAGTAAATAACAGCAAAAAATGCAAAAAATTGTAGTGTGGAAAAATGTAGCGAAAAGGGGGTGAAAGTGGTCATTATGTCCTCCGCAGCCTAAGCCTATAGCAGCATAACTACAGAGATAGCTCAGGATAACCTAAGCCACTTAACTATAAGCTTTATCCAAAAAGGAAAGTTTTTTAAACCTAGCCTTTTAAAAGTAGACAGTTTGTCCATCTAGAGCCCACTGATAGCCATTGTTATACTAAAAAACCCCCAACGATTGGGGGGATACCTTCTCTTTCAGATTGATTATAATTTTGGGAAAAAAGAGGGGGTATACAGGTAGCAGAAATGGAGGGTGTGTTTGCACCTCCAACCAAACTGAGGCGTTTTTGGCTAATCCTGACTCCCCCCTTACTCCATCCAACAGGAGGAAAAAAAGGAGGGGGTAAAAATAAGGAAGATAGCTCAGGATAACCAAAAGCCACTCTAACTATAAGCTTTTATCAAAAAAGGAAAGTTTTTTAAGCCTAGCCTTAAAAGTAGACAGGGTGTCCCCCCCTCACGGACTAAAACTGGAAAACTGGTTTTTCCACAGGAGAGGAGCCCGATAACTAAAGGATCTGCCTCCCTTTCTACTTTTAGAGACTCTAGGAACCACCAAAAACCCTGCAGTCTGAGAACGAAGTGCTCTGTTGGGAAAACGTATGGAACAATCAAAATCTCTGATGTATGATGGAGCTAAAATCATTAAGGGCTTTATATGTGAGGAGGACAATTTTTTAAATTCTATTCTGGTTTAACAGGGGACCAATAAAGGGAAGCTAAAATAGGAAGAAATATGATTTCTCTTTTTAATATTCATCAGAACTCTTTGCTGCAGCATTTTGAATCAGCTGAAGGCTTTTAAACTGCATTTTTGTGGACATCCTGGTAGTAAAGAATTAAAAATAGTCCAGCCTTGAAGTAACAAAGGCATGGGACTAGTTTTTCAGCATCACTCCTGGACAGGAATTTCTAATTTTTTTTCAATGTTCCGGAGATGAAAAAAAGGAAATCCTAAAAACCTGTTTAATATGGGATTTTAAATGACATGTCCTGGTCAAAAATAACCCCCAAGGTTTTTTACTTTATTTTCGGAGGTAATTTAATGCCATCGGGTTAAGTGATTGACTAAGCAGTTTTTTTTTTAAAAGACTCCGGTCCAAAAGACGACAACTTCTGTCTTGTCTGAATTTTAAAAGCAGAAAAATTTAAAGTCATCCAAAGTTTTTATGTCTTCAAGACATGCTTGTAGTCTATCTAACGGGTTGGGCCTCATCAGGATTTAGGATAAGTAAAGCTGAGTGTCATCAGCGTAACAGTGAAAATTTTTCATGCTTTTGATAATTTTACCTATTGGAAGTATATTTATAGTAAAGAGAATTGCCCAAAGACTGAACCCTGTGGTACTCCACAATTAACCCTGGAGTTAAAGATGATCATTTACATGAACAAACTGCAATCTGTCAGACAAAAAAGTTTAAAAACCAGCCTAGCGCTGTTCCCCCTGATCCCTACAGCAAATTCCAGCCGTTCTAAGAGAATATTATGATCGACTGTATCAAATGCAGCACTGAGATCTAACAGAACCAGTACAGACAGAAGTCCATTATCTGAGGCCATAAGAATATCATTAGTGACTTTCAGCAGAGCTGTTTCAGTGCTATGATGAGCTCTGAAACCTGACTGAAACTCTTCAAACAGGTCATTGCTGTGTAAATGCTCACACATTTGATTAGCAACTATTTTCTCAAGAATTCTAGATAAGAATGGAAGATTGGATATCGGTCTGTAATTTATTAAGTCATCTCGATCAAGTGAACGTTTCTTAAGCAAAGGTTTAATTACAGCTACCTTAAAAGCTTGTGGTACATACCCATTTACTAAAGATAAATTAATCATATCTAAAATGGGGCTGGTAATCAGAGGGAACACTTCCTTAAATAATTTGGTTGGGATTGGGTCTAACATACAAGTTGAAGTTTAGATGAAGCTAATATTTCTGATAACTCAGGAAGCTCCACAGGATCAAAACAGACCAAACACAGATCAGGTTCTACAGTTACTTCCAATGTTGTCTCACTTGTTGAGGATGAAGTAATCATCTTCGGGAGTATGTCAAAGATTTTTTTTCTTAATAGAATCAATTTTATTTGAAAGAATCCCATAAAGTCATGACTGCTGAGAGCTAAGGGGAATGGATGGCTCAAAAGAGCTATGACTCTGTGTAAGTTTAGCAACTGTACTAAAGAGAAACCTAGGATTATTCTTGTTCTCTTTATTAAGGATGAGAAATAAGCTGTTCTAGCTTGGTGAAGTGTCTTTTTATAACAACAGTAGGCTATTTTCCAGATTAAGTAGGAATCCTCTAGGTGTGTAGAGCGCCATTCTCGCTCCAATTTTCTAACATTGTGCTTTAAAGTACGCAGCTCTGAATTAAACCAGGAAGCCAGCCTCCTATGAATAATTACGTTCTTTTTCAAGTGGGCTGCATTGTCTAATGCACCACGCAATGATGAAGTAACACTATAAACAAGAGAATCAATTTGTGAAGGGCAAGAAACAAAATTATTGCCCTCCACTGTGTTTTTCTGTGATAATGAGGAAAGTAAAAGTGGAACAGATTCTTTAAAGGTTGTTACAGCATTGTCTGATAATGATCTACTATAATAAAATTTTCTTTCAGGTGTGGAGTACTCTGTTAAATTAAACTCAAAGGTTATTAAAAAATGGTCAGACAGCACAGGGTTGTGAGAAAATATTGTAATGTCTTTACACTCAATGCCATATGTCAGCACAAGGTCCAGAGAATGAAGACAAACGTGAGTAGGTTTGTTAATGTTTTGAGCAAAGCCAATTGAGTCTAAGATACCATTAAAGACTATATTTAAGCTATCACTTTCAGTGTCAACATGAATGTTAAAATCCCCCGCTATAATAACTTTATCTGTATTTAACACTAAATCAGATAAAAGGTCTGAAAATTGATATAAAAATTTAGAGTAAGGGCCTGGTGGACGGTACAAAACAAACAGAAGTGGTTTTAGTGCTTTGCAATTTGGATGAGGAAAAACTAAGGATTAAATATTCAAAAGAGTTGTAGCTATTGTTGGTCTGGGACTAGTCAATAAATCGGACTGAAAGATGGTTGCTGCTCCTCCTCCTCGCCCAGTATTTCGAGGAATGTGAAAATTTAAATAATTAGTAGGAGTTGACTCATTTATAGTAACATAATCCTCTTGCTGCAGCCAGGTTTCTGTGAGGCAAAATAAATCAATCTGATTGTCACAAATCAGGTCACTAACTAGCAAAGTCTTTGAAGAGAGAGATCTTATGTTCAGTAAGCCACATTTAATTGTTTTATTTTTATTTTTAGTCTGTGTTGTGTTTATTTTTATTAGATTTTCCTGATTTCCTCTTTTTAGATAATTTTTTAATCTATTCAATTTTGGCCGTGGGCGAGACACTATCTTAAAAGGGTAATGGGTGGGTAGCAGTACAGAAGCTGCAGAGAGGAGTGTTAAACTACGACCCTGCTTCCTGGTCTGAACCCTGGTTTGTCAGAGTTTTGGAGAACTAATAAATTCGGCCAGATTCCTTGAAAGAAGAGCTGCTCCATCCAAAGTGGGATGGATGCCGTCTCTCCGGATCACACCAGGTTTTCCCCAAAATGTTCGCCAATTATCAATGTAACCCACATTGTTTTCTGGACACCACCTAGACAGCCAGCGGTTGAATGACAGCATGCGGCTAAGCATGTCGTCACTGGTCAGATCGGGGAGGGGACCAGATAAAATTACGGAGTCCGACATCGTTTTGGCAAACTTACACACCGAAGCAACACTAACTTTAGTGACCTCCGATTGACGTAACCGGGTGTCATTACCGCCAGCATGAATTACAATCTTACTGTATTTACGCTTATCCTTAGCCAGCAGTTTCAGGTATGATTTGATGTCCTGTCCTGTTTCTATCATATCTGACAAATAGCTAACCAATGTCAGGAATATCTCAGATTTTGTTTTCTCAATAACACTGAGTAAATGCTATGCCATTGCATAAGAAGTGTCTTCTCAGTAGGACTGAAAATGACAGTTGTAAGTGCTGCAGGAGGAGAAGAAGCCAATCCCCTGATGCTGGCTGGCTGTGTAAACTGTGTGTCCGGAACCTAGTGTTAGCCCCAGCATTTCCTTAAGCGCCCTTTATCCTCACTCTGTTATTTTTTGTGATCCGGACCACCGCTCCAGCTCAAATCATCTTACGGTACTTCTTCTCCTGACCCCTTAAGCCCACGATTCCTTCATGCAGTCTTATTCGTGCTGTGTTGTTTTCTAAGCTTGTCCCAGAATTAGTGATGCTAATGTTCGTCACTGCAACTCAGCTGTGGGAAGTTATTAGACATCTGGAGCTGTTGTGACCCTGATAAAAACGTTTTGGTTGATTTTCAGTACTATGCATGCTTTCCAGGAACAAGTGTTTATATAGTATTATCCTTCCAGCACATTAAACAGGAGTGAAAGAGGGCAGCTACAAGGAGAAGAAAGCCAGATTGTCATCGGTCTCAGATTAAAATATATAATGGACACATTAAAACAACAAAGAAAGTTGTTTTTTTTTTAATCAAAGGCAGGAAGGTGTGTTCTTCTCCATTATCATTTGTCCTAATTATGTTACTTCCAAGTTTATAATTTGTTTATTTTCAAGAAAACCCTCAAACTCCACATTCTAAGATAGGAGGGTGCTTATTTATTGTTTTACCCCAGCATGTGGGTTCATCCAGCCTAGTTGCTGTTGTAAAACATTTGATGATTCCTTGAAGTGAAAGTCTCCCTGAATGACTGTTTGATTTGTCTACCAGCAACAATCATATTCCAACTATACTCTGCTTCAAGACTTCTTGATATGGATCTGGCTGTGTTGTTTCTGTAATGAGTTTTTTTGGTTACTAAGGTTGAAAATTATTTTTTTCTTTTTATTTTAGGACTTTATTTACTTTCATGTGTTCTTTTCACTTCATTTGCTGTTAACTAATCTAACTAATCTAAGTAGACAACACCCCCCCCACACACACTCTTTGACAGCTATACTAAAAATGTGCAAAAAGTGTTGAGATATTCTCCTTTATTATTACAGTACTCTAAATTGACACAGAAAACAGCATAAAATACATCCTTTAATCCACCTCTTTAAAAATAAAAAAACCCACAAAAAACACAGCTTCCCAACAATTTGTATATAATAAATGTAACCTACAAGCGACCCTCCAAGGATTAGTGGGAATAGCCAATGGATGGATGGATGGATGGATAAATCCAACCTAAATACTTATAGTTTATATTTTTAACTTTAACTTTATTTTAACATTTAACTATTAATCGATGACTCTTTATTTCCCTGTTTCATAAATATGATGTGACACAGAAACCTACTTTTCTTAGTTGCTTCTAATAATAGGAAAGATCAGAGTACATGCCATTAAGATATGAAAAATATGCACATTTAATAAATTTGAATATGCCTTCCAGTGAGGCTTGTTTGTCATATTAAACATACTTTTCATTAAGCCTGAAAAAGGTTTTTTTATTGCTCTGATGTAATATTCTAAACTTAAATGTAATATTTTCTGTGGCTGTAAGCAGAAAATCCTCAAAATAAGTAAATGCTTGAAAAGATTCGTCTGTGTGTAATCTATGTATAATGTGTTTCACTTTGTGAATTGAGTTACTGAAGTAAATTAACTTTAAAATAATATTTAAATCTTTTTGAATGAGTCTGTATACTCACCTCTCTAACTCAATAAATGACTACCACAAAATAGCTATTCAGTTAAACTTGCTTGTATCAACAGTCGTAGCAATAATTGCTAAGTATTAAACAACTGGAACAGTGGAAAAGAAGGGGGAACAAGGATCCATGTTAATCTGGCCAGCACACACAGTGGGCAGAATCGTAACGGAGGTAAAAGAAAACATCACTAAAGCTCCCTTTTGGAGAACTGCAGCAAAGAGTGGCATCTCGAGATCACCCTAGCCTCCATTACAACCATTAGACTCTATCCACGTGCCAAATAATTGCTTGGAGGCCTGGCAGAAAAAAGCCTTTCCTGTCCTACCAGCACAAAATACAACGGGTTGAGCTACTGGAACTTCAGCTAATACCAGGTGCTTTGGTCTTTTGACCCAAACATTGGAGTTTTGGACAGGAAACACTACAGGTGGGTCTAGGTTAAAACAAGGGATATTTGCGTGTTATGTCCACTGTTAAGTAAAGTGCTGGATCAGTGATGATGTGGGGGATGGGAACAGTTGGAATTGATTAGATCATGATCTTCTTCAAACTCAGCCTTCTCGCGTCGCCATCTCCATTCCTAAACCATGTAGAAAAACCTATGAACTGAGCTGAGAACACCTTGGATGATCTAGAGAGGTTGTGTACAGACTTTTTCCGATCCACCACATGTGAAGTGTCTATATAGTACCCGTGACTTGTAGCACATAAGCAAATAATAAAGCATAGGATACTTTGTGTTCCATGTCTTAAACAGTGTTGTGATAAAGTATTTGCCCCTTTACTGACTTCCACATTTTTTTTCTTTTTGTATAACGTAAATGTTTGTGGTTATCAAACATGTTCTAATATAATATTTTCAACAGACAATTTCATTTTTCAGGGATAAAAGCCTACCAAACCATCTGGCCCTATGTGAAAAAGTAAACCTGGTATTTGCACCCTTGGTTGCACGAACCACAATCTTTCTGGCAACAAGTCTTTTACATCACTGTGGAGGAATTGTGACCCACTCTTCTCTGCAGCATTATTTTACCATCTCCCATGGATTTAGGTGTGAACCTTGACTAGGCCAGGCTAAAATCTTCCTTTAGTTATTATTTGATATTTGATTTGTAGTTTTTATCCAGACATGTTATGTGTATAATATGATTTTGCATATAGGTAAAAAGTTCACTTTTGGTGTAATTTGACAAGAGTATTTTTCAATATGTTGCTATGTTCCATACATAGCTTGTGGCAAGCTATCAGACTTTTAATGATTTTCTTTCAGTGGTTTCCTTATTCCCACTGTTCTATTAAAAACAGATTCATATGGTGCAGACCAAATAGTCATCCTGTCAATAAATGAGCTGTTGTTGAGCTCTTGTTTGTAGACGGCCATGTCTTCTTAGAGTAATTGTGCCATCCTTTTCCTTTTTAGATGGTGGATTGAACAGAGCTCTGTGAAATATTCAAAGATATTGTTTTATGTCCTAATCCTGTTTTAAACGTCTCTGCAACTAAATTCCTGACCTGCCTGCTGTGTTCCTTGGTCTTCATGATGCTGTTTGTTCTTTAATGTTCTCTTAAAAGCTCTGATGCCTTCAGAAAACAGCTGTATTTACGCACTGTTTTGTTAAATATGTTGACATTATTTCCCCTTCACTTTTGTATATAAAAATGATCATAAAACACATTAAGGTTTATGCTTGTAACTTGTAAAAAATGTGGCAAGGTTCAGTTGGCATGAGTATTGCAAGGTATGATATTTCCCAAAACAACTAAACTGTAGCATCCAAACCTTACAAAACTGCTGAGTTTGAATAAAGATTTACTGCGTAAAATAGTCTTTCAACAACCAGTGTATTTCAAATATTTAGCCTCGGTAAGCCTTTGCAATGTCTTTGTTTCTTTGGAGTAAGATATACTAAACAAGAACGGGGTGTTTCAGACCGTTTAACTTTTTTCCAACATTATTTCCTCTTGAAACTATCTCCTTTTACAAAAGCCTAAATTTGTGAAAGTCATTTCTGTTTAAACCTTGTTTAAGAAGCACTTATCTTCATGTCTTCCGTTTATCCTCTAGGGCTTCACTCCCACTTGTCCATGGGATATCACCAAGTGGAGCTGTTCAAACATTCCCCTGTTACTTAAAAAAATAGACCGCAATAATCTGATTTATTTCCTTTTTCAAAGCAAATCAGACATGTCTGCCTCTAAGAGACACTACCATTTGCCTATCTTGAGCAGTGTTTCAGTCTGGGTTGCACAATAGTGGTTGGTGCCGGAGGTTTGCAGCAGAGGCTGCCGTCTCTGACACTGCAGTTGATTGATGACCCATTGTAGGTGCTAGACCTCCCTGGATTTCCCAGATACATGATCTGAAGGCCAACTACCGCTGATTTAACAGGAGATGAACAAGACCGCTGTGGTGGGTTGTTTGCTTTTGAGGTTTGGAAAATCCAGGGAGAATTTTTTGGTTTGTTTTAGTGAAATCTTGCCAAATCCAATAGATTTTTATCGAAAGTAAGAAATAACTGTTAAGACATCCACTGAAAATATGAGCTGTAAAAATTAGATTAGATCACCTCATGAGCTTCATACAGTGCCTTGCGAAAGTATTCGGCCCCCTTGAACTGGTCAACCTCTTGCCACATTTCAGGCTTCAAGCATAAAGATATAAAATTGAAATTGTTTGTGAAGAGTCAACAACAAGTGGGACACAATCGTGAAGTGGAATGAAATTTATTAGATGTGTCAAACTTGTTTAACAAATAAAAAACTGAAAAGTGAGGTGTGCAATATTATTCGGCCCCCTTGCGTTAATACTTTGTAGCGCCACCCTTCGCTGCAATTACAGCTGCAAGTCGCTTGGGGTATGTCTCTATCAGTTTTGCACATCGAGAGACTGAAATTCTTGCCCATTCTTCCTTGCAGAACAGCTCGAGCTCCGTGAGGTTGGATGGAGAGCGTTCGTGAACAGCAGTCTTCTGCTCTTTCCACAGATTCTCGATTAGATTCAGGTCTGGACTTTGACTTGGCCATTCCAGCACCTTGATATGTTTATTTGTGAACCATTCCATTGTAGATTTGGCTTTATGTTTTGGATCATTGTCTTGTTGGAAGATAAATGTCTGTCCCAGTCTCAGGTCTCTTGCAGACTCCAACAGGTTGTCTTCCAGAATGGTCCTCTATTTGGCCACATCCATCTTCCCATCAATTTTGACCATCTTACCTGTCCCTCCTGACGAAAAGCAGGCCCAAACCATGATGCTGCCACCACCATGTTTGACAATGGGGATGGTGTGTTCAGGGTGATGAGCTGTGTTGCTTTTATGCCAAACATATCGTTTTGCATTGTGGCCAAACAGTTGGATTTTGGTTTCATCTGACCAGAGCACCATCTTCCACGTTTGGTGTGTCTCCCAGGTGGCTTGTGGCAAACTTTAAACGTGACTTTTTATGAATATCTTTGGGAAATGGCTTTCTTCTTGCCACTCATCCATAAAGGCCAGATTTGTGTAGTGTACGACTGATTGTTGCCATATGGACAGACTCTCCCACCTCAGCTGTAGATCTCTGTAGTTCATCCAGAGTGATTATGGGCCTCTTGGTTGCATCTCTGATCAGTATTCTCCTTGTTTGAGAGTTTAGAGGGACGGCCGGGTCTTGGTAGATTTGCAGTGGTCTGATACTCCTTCCATTTCAATGATTGCTTGCACAGTGCTCCTTGGGATGTTTAAAGCTTGGGAAATCTTTTTGTATCCAAATCCGGTATCTCTAATAACAGTATTTCGGACCTGCCTGGTGTGTTCCTTGATCTTCATGATGCTCTCTGCGCTTTGAACAGAACCCTGAGACTATCACAGAGCAGCTGCATTTATACGGAGACTTGACTACACACAGGTGGATTCTATTTATCACCAACAGTCATTTGGGACAAACTGGATCATTCAGAGATCCTCACTGAACTTCTGGAGTGAGTTTGCTGCACTGAAAGTAAAGGGGCCGAATAATTTTGCACGCCTCACTTTTCAGTTTTTTATTGTTTTTATTGTTTTATTGTTAAAAAAGTTTGACACATCCAATAAATTTCATTCAACTTCACGATGGTGTCCCACTTGTTGTTGATTCTTCACAAAAAATTTGAATTTTATATCTTTATGTTTGAAGCCTGAAATGTGGCAAGAGGTTGAAAAGTTCAAGGGGGCCGAATACTTTCACAAGGCACTGTATGCTTGAAGTCCTGCTAATTCCCCATCATATTTTTTTTTCCTGATTGACAACAACTGAAAAGCATTTTGGCTGACCTGGTCGTGCAGGTTCCACACCAGAAAGGACAACTCACTTCGGACTATGACGTGAACTCCCCTCCATTAACAAAAACCAGCCGGTTGCTCACACAGACCAGTGCAGATCACTTCCTTGTGCACTCCCTGAAAATAATTGTTTGTTATATGGAAAACAAATGGCGCAAACAGAACTGCACGATGTTGTATTTTGTATCAAAGGTCCTTTCTTTGCCACCGTTCCAAAACACGACGCGTGCAAGGGCCAAAGAGCCAGCTGTCCCACCCTATAATAAAGAGTTGGGTAATTGTTTATTGAAACGGATCACTTCACATGTCTATTTAATTGTTGCATGACACAACAGAGAACAGTCACTGATTGTTAGCCTTTTTCTGTAATCTGTAAAACTACAGCCTCTGGCAGAGTGCTTAATTTGAAGGTGACACAACTTGATTACGATTTTAAATGTAACATAATTATATTCCCAGCTCAGTGTTTATATTGGCGAAATAATTCCATGAGGAGATTCTGAATAGTTGAAAAACTTTCTAAAAAGCAGCTTGATCATTGAATAAAAACTCTGGATCTAATTCTAATAAAGCAATTCAAGATTTAGTTCAGGATTGGTTTAAAAAAATAGAACAAATAAGGTTTTGTAACCTGGGAAGACATGTCAAATTATGTTTTTATTTGGGTTAGAGTAATAGGTGATATATAAAATTGTTTCTGAGCTACTTTCCATCAGTTTGTTTTTTCAATTCTCTCTCACCATTTTGTCAGGTCATAGCCATATATTTTTAGGATTTGATAGGCCAATTGAATGTAGTGAATAATTCTGTAGTTGAAGGAAAATGACACAGTTTATTCAATTTCTTATAAAAATAGGACTCATTGTATAGCATTCTAATGCATACCCACCGCTTCACGCTGATGACCATAAATTCACAAAGTTACCTAATTAGCAAATGGAGTCAACTTTAAGTCTGCATAATTTAAACATAGGGTAAATACAGCAGTGGGTTTGTTGCAGAACAGTATTGAAACAAACAGTGTCATGAAACCAAGGAACACACCGGACAGGTCAAACTTTAAACTTCTTAACATCTTAAAGAGCATTTTTCAATCGTCATCTAAAAATGGAAGGATTTTTGCACAACTGCTAGCCTATCAGGACATGGCCTTCCACTAAAGCTGACAGGTCAGGCAAGGAGAACATTCACCAGAGAAGCAGAGGTATGTGGTGTCTCTGGACTCTTGCACTGTTCATGTTGGGGAATCTGTTCACAGGACAAGTTTTAATGATGTACCAAAGGAATCTGGCATTTATGGAAAAGTGGTGAAAGGAAAACTATTACTAAATGACAGGCACAAGAAGTTTGCAGTTTTCCAAAAAAGCAATACTAGCAACACAGCAAAGATGCGGAAGAAAGCTCTGATCAGGTGAAACCAAACTTTTACTTGCTGGCCTACGTGCTCAATGATAGCATGTGGCAGCAAACTAACACTGCATATTATACTGTGAACATATCATCTCTCTGGGAAGGCCCAGCCAAAGATCAATCTTAAGTTCAATCAAACATTTGTGGACAAACTTGAAAATTGCTGATATCTTACTTTTAAGATTTTCATTATTAAGAAAATATGTGATGTTAATTCAACAGCTTTAAGGGTTAGGGATTCGTTTTCATGGCGCAGTAGCATAAAGTGATATTGTTGAGTTTTGTTGGAAATTTGTCTAACCTAACCAGTGCGCAGACATGATGGCTCTAGACAAGATGAGGTATTTTCTGAAGAGCTCAATTGGTCTGTTTACCAAAAATGTTATATCAAGTGTCATGTGCTAAACTCTGAGTTTAATTTACAAGCCAAATCTATAGGCAGGGTAGAGGGGTGTTTTGCATAGTCAGTCAGTGTTTGATGCTTGCAGAGGAAGCCTTGTAGGAGGTCACTCTGTGGCTGTGCGTACGTGCAAAATGTGAATATTCTCAGAGCAGAAAAACTGTTGGACAGCAACTTTATTGTTTTTTTTTAGAAGTGAAACTCCACAGGTCAAACGCTGTGGGGTGTGTGGAGCAAAGAGTGGGTGAGTTGGGGGTAAAAGGGAGTCTTTCAGTTGGACACATTTCATGGACTTTTTGGGAAGCGGTGCTGGAAACGGGGGAGGTCAGGCAGCTCATTCCATCCTCTGGGGTCCGTGAAGCGTCAGAGCCAGTTAAAATACTGAATGTCTTCACTCTGCTCTCTCTGTTTTAATCCAAGCTAGTATGATAAATTTGCTGCAGCATTGCTCCTGTGTGTACACAACACAGGTATTCCCAAGACTGCTCACAGGGGGAATAGTCCCATGGGAAGTGACGCAGGAAGATAAATACTTTACAACACTTTAACGAATATTTATCAACCTCACTTGAAGGAAGGGAACAACAGGTTCAGTTTTTTCTGGTTTAAATAAAGGAAAAATTGGGTTTAAACAAAAAAGTCAATGTGATCTTCTCTTCATATTTAATAAAAATGAAAATTAAGCAATTAACTAGTCTGGAAGGAGCCAAGACAAAAGCTGACTTCTACTGTATTGAAACAACTCTAATCGTGACAAGATCATCATTGTTTATGCAACTACCACTTGATGAACTTTTAGCAGCTCTCATGTTTGTATTGTATGTGCATTTAAAGAGACGTTATTAATTATTAACACAGGAAATCAAGGTAGGAGGTAATGTACCACTAATGATCTTCCAGTACATGTTCCATGTTCTGACAATGAACATGGAAAACCAGTTTAAGTAACCAATATTTTATTAATTTTTTACAGCATTTTACTTTTACGTCAGGGAGTTACTCTGACCAGAAACGCTCTACATGATTTGCTCAGCCTGTGATTCACACAGGAATTTAATTTCCTACCTCAATTTCCCAAGTGAATAATAAATGGCTTCTCTGTAAAAAAAAACAACAAAAAAACCACTCCAATCTAAATGGGACGACGGTTTAAAGGTTTATAAAATAGTTTTTGCATAAACTACTGCCTTTCTTTAGATTAAAGTTATTTTAAAACAGTAGAAGCCCATTGGCTTCAGCCTCTGGTACCAGCTAATCTGTATTTATACTAAATGAATGTAGCGAGAGTTATCTACAGCAGCAAATATATTAACTGCTCATAATCTTTTAACAGAACATCACTTCACAAACTCTGAATTATCTCCACCAATGATGTAAATTCAAATCATTTGTGGCAAAATAATTGGCACAAAAAAGCTACTGGCAGTCTAGAAAGAACTTTAAAGGAAGTTTTCTAGTTTTCATCTTATATTATTAGAAGCTCCTGTTTTACGTATTGCTAAAAAAAGGCAAAGGGACAAAATTCACTTTCAAAATAAAAGGAAATCTGCATAATGCTCAACTTTAGCTAGTCTGGCACATTTAGCACAGAGAAGCTTACTGACTTACTGACCAATCAGAGCAGACAAACGTTTTTCAATTTAGGGACTTTAAAGGTCAAATTAAGATTTCCTAGAGAGCGTTTAAACAGATATGTAGTTGTGAACTTTTAAATAAACATAATAGTGGCTCTGTTAGTATAAAAAAAGTTTATTAGAACTTTGACTAAAACATCTACAATATTTTGTAAAAATGTTTTTATTTTTATTTTGTGGAAATGTTTATTATTGACTTAACTGTTTAGGTAGTTTAGTTCAGAGTATTTCCACAGTATAAAGGTATATACATCTTCTGCAAGAACAGATACATTTGTTGTCTCTCCCAGGGGTGCAGGAACAAAATGAAATCTTTCTACTCTTGCAGCCCTCGTTTTGGAGTTTTTGCAGCTTGCTCTTGAAGAATATTCTGGGCTGAACCCTTTTCTTGATTGGTGTCAGAGACATATGAAGGTGATATGACCTGTGAAGACTTCCTAGGCATTCTGCACTCGAGTTCATAAGAAGTATGAAATATCCTGGCCAGCACTTTGTTGCAGCCTCGGGTAAAAGGACAAAGCTCTTTGCTCTTGCAGAGTATGTATTGGCCTTAAGAACAAGATGATAAGTGTTAAAGTAGCATATGTCCATTGTTAAAACTTTTATCAAATATTTAAAAAAGGAAAAAAAAAGAAAAGGAAAACACCAATATAAATGCAAACAATTCACATTGTTAGGTTCCTTGAAAAAGAAAAAAAGTAAACTGAGTGTACAATGGCTGTTAGCTATAATAAAAATTACAAAACCATATAGAGCAACATTATTCACATTCTCCACAATGCTGCTGATAAAATGTTATATAAAACAATTCATGTTTATTATTGTACATATAGATTTTATTATTTCAACTCTGTAGACCAGTTAGTAGGTCAATATCATATGCATTGACAGATTTATTGAGTAGCTTAATATATGTAATGATAATGTAATTACTACATGTAATAGATGAAGAATGCAGAGAGACCCACTGTCTAACTAGTTGCTTTTTCACAGGATACATAAATTCATTCAGGAACACACAAGTTTTATGTATGATTTAAGAGTACATGGAAGCTCATACACAATACAAAAGGACATTTTTCAGTGTGTTAAATATAAACTATTAAAGTTATTTAACTTTTAATCAACGATATAAGTTTGTTGATGAGTATGAGTTTGTATCAACTTAGTGAAAGTTTAAAAACTGTTATAGGACTTGTGGCTATGAAAGAATGGAGCAACAATTTACATTTGTATTCAACTTTAGCTAGTTAACTAACAGCGCTAATGCTAACATCAAATTTGCTAGCTAGCTGAGCTTGTTAACACCTAGTGAGTCAGTCGTTGTTAATGAACAACACATCTTAGCTGTGTTTGTCAGGGAAAAGCTTCATTACATTACAAGGTTAATTTCTGCTTCTGTAACATTTTATGCCTTAATTAAAAACCAAATGTTGTTTTTTTTGTTTCTTATTAACATAGGGGGACAAAGCAAATTACCCAAATGATTTAGTTCAGTAAGTCCATTTTAAAGATTTTAAAATTTTAACTTATTTATTTTTCTTGCTGCTGTAAAACCAACATAATTTCAACTCAGAAATACTTAACATTCACCAAAATAAAATTTAAGCAACCTCTTATACCAACAATGCTTCTTATTGATGTTTGATGTTAATCACTAAGAAATAACTAAGAGATAAACAAACATCTGAATAACTCCTCAAAATGGAAAACAAGGTTTTCCTGAGGTGCATTAATCACTATTATGGTTTATTGTTGTGTTGTTGGGACTTTTTCAGTGGTCTATATTGTATTTCATGTTTAATTTTAACTGTAGAATTTTGATCTTGATATTTTCCATCTTAAATAAAGCTTTTCTTACACATAATCTAAACTGTTTCATTTCAGGGGTTAGTTAAAGGTTATTGTATTTTTAGAATGTTATATTAAAAATATAAATGGTCAGTTCACATTCTTGTTTTATTGAAAGGTTTTTACTTGTTGTTTACAATTCTTCTCTAAGTTTGGCAGTGATTTTGTAATCTAAAGGCTTCAGTGTTAAACCATAACTGCAGTTAAGAGTGAAGTCCTCATTTGGGCATTTTTCAAAGGTACATTGATGGAGCAGGATTGCAAAGAACAAAAAAACCTCAACCTTTGCAACCTGGTCCCCAATACATCTCCTCTTCCCTGCTGAGAAGATCATAACATCGTTTGTCAGATCCTTATCCAGAGAGCCGTTTTCATCTAGGAAGCGGGAGGGGTCAAAGACATGTGGGTCTTTCCAGCTCAGGGGGTCATGATTGACAGACCACTGGTTGACAAAGATCACAGTGTCTTTGGGGATGTTGAAACCTCCCACAGTGACATCTGAGGTGGTTGAGTGGGGGATGGTGACAGGGATGAAGCTGGTGAAACGCATTGTCTCGTAGATGAAGGCACCCAGATAAGGCATGTATACTCTGTCCTCAACAGATGGCAGCCTGCCTCGTCCCACCACCTTGTCAATGAGCACATGCAGTTTGGTTTGAATGTCAGGGTGTTTAGCCAGCTACAGAACAATCCAGTGGAGAGCGGTGGAGACAGTGTCCATTCCTGCGCCAATCAAATCTGCCACCGTTGCCTCTGTGTAGTCTTTGGTGAGCTCTGTGTCGCCATTAGACTCATTAATGACTTCTATTATGGCATCACTCATATCCCTTATGTGCTGTGGATCAAAGGTCTGCCTGTGCTCCTCCACTTTGCTCTTGACAAACTTGAAGAACTCTTGATTTAACCATTTAAAGGTCTTGAAAACACTTTGGACTGGATTCGGGAAAGACTTAAGCCACGGCATGACATCCACCAAACTTCCAGCACCCACTGTCTGTCCAAACTGATCTACATGATGCAACAAGGCTCTAAACTCAACATCATCACGTCCATAGCGTTTTCCAAAGCACAGGGCACAAATCACATTAGAAGCAGCTACTGTCAGCTCATGACCGGGGTTGAAATACTGGCCGTGAGTGCTGAGTTTAAGGAAAATCTCTACTAGTTCTTTGGCCTCAGCCACAATTTGATGCTCAAAAGCTTTTTTGGTATGGCTGTTGGAAGATGAGAATGCTCGGATTGTAGTTTGAGCTAATTTTCTGTGCCTCCTCCACTGTTTGCTGTAATTAGTGAAAGTCAGACTCTTTCCCCCTGATACAGCCTGAAAGGACACAAAGTTTGGCCTCCCTGCAAACTCTGTGCTGTGCTGTATCAGGGCCTCTCTGATAACCTGGGCTCCATTCAGGACCACGATATCGCTACAGCCTAAGCGGATCTGATACACATCTCCATATTTCTTAGCAAGCTTGGCGAAGGTGATTTGAGGCATCTGTCCCAGCTGCAAGGCGTTCCCAACCACAGGCCAAGCAAAAGGTCCCGGCATTCTCCTCTTGAGTTTAAGGTTCCTGACCCGCAGACAGGCTTCCAGACAGAAAAGAAAAACAACCGAGGCAACGAGAGCAGGCTGGACATGTCCGCTCAAATGCCTGATGCTGCTGCTGCTCTTCAAATTAAACTCTGCATCCCTATGATCCATTTTGCTTTGTGAAGTATATGTTAGTCAGTGAAGTATATATTTACTCTTTAGATCCTTGAAAAGTATGTATTTAAATGATGTATCAAATAAGAACACTAAAAATGCTCTCTAACAGAGCTCAAAACTTCTCTTACCCTCCGAGACTGGCAAGAAAAAAAGTATTGCATCTTTTGTCTTCACCTCATTAAAGGGAACACATATTCACATATTCAACCCACTTAACACTTCTCTTATGAATCACTTTGGTGGGAGGGGTCAGCGACTCAGTTTTTTCCCTATCTGCCCCCCCCTATTTTGACCTCTGCCTCCTGATGTTAGATCTTTTGTCACTCCTCTCCTTCTAGTGTTTGTTAAGCGTAAGAAAAGGAAGGCAGTATAGGAACCTAAATTACTCATGGTGCCAAAATATTACAAATGTAAAGCCTTGGAGTCAATGAAAGTTAATATAAGGTGTGATATATGAAAGATATTAAAAAGCTTAATCCAACATATTTCAAAATCCAAGCACCCAAGAAAACTAAAATTTATTTGGGTCCATTAACTGTAAAATCCATTTTTTTTTAAAGAAAAACACATGGTTTAAGAGAAATATCTCTGGCTGTTTGACTTCTGATGCATCAAAGGAACTTTAAACTGAATTTGGAAAAGATGAATGATGAATTAATCTGCTCGTGTAACAATAAATTAGCTTTTACTTAAATCTACTAATCTCATTTATCTGTTTTATGTGTAGTCAGAAAAAAAACTTTTTCCTTTGCCAAGTTTCATACTGAGAGGCTTTTTCCCATCCTTCCTGTTGAGGTCAAATAAATTAGACACACCAATAATTTACAAATCACCTTTATTTTAAATACAGCTTATTTTTCCATTATATAAACACTCAGTGGGCCTCAAACATTAGAGCAGCCACTCCAAATTGGTAGCTGTAACATTCTATGCCGACAGGTGTTAATTTTTTGCCTTGCCGCTGACAGAAAAACACTTCCCTTGGGCATTACAGCGTCCGTTCCTGAACACAGAGGCTTAGAGGCAGCACACTGACATATGTGTAGCTTTGAAAAACTGTACTGTAAACAAACATTGTTTTTTAAGAATGCCTCATGAGTGAGAGGAATTTCTTGCACATGTGTTTAGCTGTGCTGTGGGAAAAAGGGGGCTTGGCATAATGGTAGCTGCAGTGCTTGTACAGTGAAAGTGAAGCAGAAAGTCTGTTAGTGCTTGCGGTCCCCAGTGATGTCTCATCCGTCTCCTTGGAAAAGTCGTGGATCCTCCCCAATGAATGATTCCTTTGTCACGTCTGAGTTTCTGAGACAAGCTAATTTTTTTCTGTTGTAGTTTTATGTTTGAAATACAGTAGATAGAGATTACATTTACCCATTTTTTGGCATACATCAGATATGAATTATGTTGCAAAGTTACAAATACATTTTTGCATACAAAAAATTAGAACAATGGGCTTTCAAGTGTCTAAATCACATTCACAAGTATTTAACATACATCTGTAATACTTTAAATGCCACTTCTGCACATATGTTCATGCTCAATTGTGGATGACAAACAACAAATTTTTCTGAATGAAATCCTGTCAAGTGCAGACTATTCTGAGAAGCAGATATTTCATACTTATCATTGATCCTAACAGTCCACAGTTATGTTTCATTTGCTTTGAAATTATCGTTTTAGTTCTCCACTAACAGATAAGCTAATATATGGATTAAATATTCTCATTAAATATCAAAACTGTTCTGTGCAAGTGTAATTATACTTCTAAATGTCATTGGTGGTAACGGATTTAACAGAAGCACAGCCTTAGAGCTTGGTGTTTAAGCTGGGGAAACCACCCCAAGCAACTTTCCCCTAAGCTTGGCTCTCACATTAAACTGGAGGGGTTTCAGCGTGAGGCCGTAGGAGCAGTTCAGAGTAGGAGGCGCAGACAAGTTGCTCTCAAAGGTCAGCTGATGCAGCAGGACTGCTGCAAACAGAAACACCTGCACCTTCGCAATCTGAGAGCCGATGCAGCGTCTCTTACCTGTTGAGAAAATCATCACGCTATTGGTTCTGTCTCTGTCCAGGGCGCCGTTCTCGTCGAGAAAGCGCATAGGGTCGAACACGTGGGGGTCCTTCCACTTCAGGGGGTCGTGATTGACCGACCACTGATTGATAAAGACCACTGTGTCCTTGGGAATGCGGAGGTTTTCGATTGTGACATCTGATGTGGTTGAGTGCGGGATAGTGAAGGGAACGAAGCTGGTGAAGCGCATGGTCTCAAAGATGAAGGCATCCAGGAGAGCCAGGTTACTTCTGTCCTCAATGGACGGCAGCCGGTCCTGGCCCACCACTTTGTCAATGAGCTGCTGCAGTTTGGCTTGGTAGTCTGGGTATTTGACCAGCAGGAGGATAATCCACTGCATGACTGTTGACATTGTATCTTGACCTGCTCCAATCAGATCGGTGATAGTTGCTTCAACATACTCCCTAGTCAACGTGCTCTCCTCTCCATGCTCAATCACCCTAATAATGGCATCACTCATGTCCCGGGTCACCTCAGGGTTGAAAGATTCTCTGTGCTGTACCACCTTATCTTTTACATAGGTAAAAAAATCATTGTTTATGCTTTTGAAGGTTTCATAGATATTTCGAACTGGATTAGGGAAGGACTGCAGCCAGGGCATGACATCAACCAAGCTACCTGCCCCAACTGTTTCTCCAAACTTCTCAACTCTGTGCAACAAGGTTCTGAACTCTAGATCATCATGTCCATATCTCCTTCCAAAGCAAAGAGCACACATGATGTTAGCAGCAGCTACTGTAAACTCATAAGCTGGGCAAAAATACTGTCCATTAGTGCTCTGATGTAGAAATACCTGCACCAGTTCTGTGGCCTCTGCCAGCACATGCTGCTCAAAGGCTTTTTTAGTCTGACTGTTTGCAGATGAAAATGCTCTGAGACTCGACTGGGCAACTTTCCTGTGTGCTTTCCACTGTTTGCTGTAATTACTGAATGTCAAGCTCCTGCCTCCAGAGATCATCTGGAACGAGACAAAGTTTGGTCTGCCTGCGAACTCTGTGCTGCGCTGAATCAGTGCCTCATGTATTGCCTGGTCTCCGTTGAGGACCACCACGTCGCTGCAGCCCAGCCTTATCTGGTACACATTGCCGTACTTCTTGGCAAGCTTGGCCAGGGTGATGTGTGGCATCTGACCTAGCTGCATGGCGTTGCCCACCACTGGCCAAGCGAAGGGTCCTGGCAGTCTCCTCTTGAGTCTAAGGTTTCTGACCCACAGACAGGCTTCCAGGCAAAACAGGAAAACAAAAGAGGCAACCAGGGCAAGATGGACCTGTCCGCTCCATTCCTTGATGATGCTGCTGCTCTTCACACCAAACTCACTGTCAACTGCCATTGTTTCAATGAATCAGCTGTCTCTTTTCCTTTTAACAAAGTCTGTTTAATGCTTGTTTGTTAAGAAAAAACAACTTATGGATCAATTTCAGCTATAAAACTGCTAATCAAATGCCAATAAAAATAATCCTGACAGTTTTTTTCTAATCAGTTAGCATTCCATCAAGATTTAAGGCTTAAGTGCCTGATTTTGCTGCTCTCCAGCTTTTTAAATGTTTTACAGTAAGTGGGCAGGGCTTGGGATAACTTTCACACTCCTCCCATTGTGGTAGCAGTAGACGCCGCTGCAGCGCATTATCTCTCTGCTGTTGGTCGCTCTCAAAGGCGCGCAGTGCAGAGAGTCGGGGAACCCCGTGAGAGAGGAGCGTGACCGACCGCCGTCAGCGCTGCACAGAGAGGGAGAAAAAACTCTGTGTCCGGTGGCAGGCTGAGATGCAGTCCCGGTGGACGAATTTATCTAACTAATTGGAAGATTGGCAAAGTCTGAACATTTTAATTCATCTAGAATGATTGATTTCCTAGCAACAGAGGACTCAGCCCCCAGATTAATTACACTTCTATTTGTGTAAGGTTTGACTCACTCCCGAGAGATTTATTTTTGCTTTACATATCTGTTTTTTTTTCCCGGAATAAATATATTTTGAATACATTGTAGCCTAATTTATTTTAAATTAGATTTTTCAGTTTGTTGTATAGTAGCAGAGAATTCCCAGAGATGGAGTTGTTATTTGCAAGACCAGCCCGAGGTAAAAGCGAGCTTTGAGAATGCTTGAGTCCCCAGAGGAAAGTCACACAGGACATGATGATAAAAGCACAAGTATATATATATTCTGGGGATTTATCTTTGAATTTGACAAATTTGTTACTTCTTAATGGATGTAATCTTTTTACCTTGGAGTAACTCAGCCAGAGCTCATTACCAAAAATAAATAGTCAGTACCAGTAGGAAGCATGAAGAAAGCTTGTCAGTTGTTATAACAAGATTTTTCCATTGAGAAAGGAATATATATTTTTTGACTTGCCTTTTTTTAAATTTTATATATAGTGGTCAAATATAGGAATGTATATCTCGTCTTTCTGTATTTCCTTCCTTCTTCTTCAACTCAGTACCATTTTCATCTCTGCTTAAAAAAATTGTCTGCTTAAAAAACAGTTTTTCTATGTTGGCCGAACATTTATGTAACAAATACTTCAGAGCAGACAAACCATCAATTATTGATGCTCGTATCTTGTTTTTGCCAACAAATAAACTGTGGTTCTGCAGGAGGCTCAGCATTACATCATTGCTCAAAATAAACTTCATGTCCCCCATTTCCGCAGTGATTGCAAAAGCATGATGTGAGGGAAAAACATACCTCAACTTAACCGATTTTGTCTTTGATAATAAATCACAAAGTGCATGCTTCAGATTTTTATGAGTATGCATTTTTGCTTTTCATCCCAACGTAAGATGTACAAAATTCCAATTAGTTCTATGAAGCTTTCTCCATCCTGCAGTGGATGGCAAAAATTATTGTTTACCCACCAACTGTAAGTTTAATTTAACTAGGAGGTAATGACCATAATTTAAGGCATTGACACATTTCCAAAATTGAAAGTTAGAATTCAGATGGGGCAGAAAAACTCTTGACATGTTGGAAACTATTTAAAAGTAGATATTAGATGTTACCAAAGAGATATAGGACAACGTTTGGTCTTGGAGTACAAGCAAACTAAAAAAAGAAAATTGGGGAATTTACTGTTGAAAAAAACCCACAAAGCACACATTACAGTCAAAATAATACAGTATTCTATAGTCAAACAGAATTAAAGCATGTTTAGTTTAATGTATCATGGATTACAGTGCTTTGCAAAAGGATTTATAATCTATGAACTTCCCTTTTCAAATTTTGCAACAGAATCTCGGTTGGCTAAGGTATGGACTTTGACTACAAAAATTTAATTATTTTTGTATTAAAGTCATCTAATTGTAGCTCTGGTTTGTCTTTAGTCCATTTGTCATTTTAGATGGTAAATTTCCACCCAGTCTCAATCTTTTTGAAGCCTTTAACACGTTTTCTTAAAGGAATGCCTTTTAGTTAACTCCTTACACCTTCCGATCAGGTCTTAACATTATCCATGTTCCTGCTAAAGAAAAGCATCCCTTCAGTATGATGCTGCCACTAACGTGTATCCAGTTGCGCATGCTGGTCTTTCAAGGAGGGGAAGCTCAATTTCAAGATCGCTGATTCGCTCATTTCGCTGTCAATCAAAAAGGGATTCAGCGTTAGACAGATAATCCAATAATCATGCAGAAGCTGAGCGTCCGGGCCAACCGAGGCCAGCCCACTGCCCCATACACCCCCAGAGACCCTGAGCGTCCGATGGGCGGGACAAAGCCCAGCATTTTTGCTTCCCTATTGAACTCACTGTTTAAAGCACAGTGAAGCTGCGGGAATGAGTGAGAGGAAAGCCGCGTCGTTACGAGTGATAAGAAGCTGATTCTGAACAAAAGTTGAGCGCGTTGTAGCGCATATTTAGTCAATGACTTGTTCACACAACAGTATATATTTGATCACTTATTTTTTGACGTTTTAAGGGAAGCTGAGCTTCCCTAGCAGTCTTGGAGCAATCGCCACTGCGTGTATCGTAGTGAGAATGTTTAGGGTGATGTGCAATGTTTGTTTTCCTCCACACATTTCATATGTATCATTTCATATGTAAATCAAAATAATGCAATATTGGTTTCATCTGACCAGTGCCCCTTCTTCCTTATATTTGCTGTATTTCCTGCTGTATTTATTCTAAGACTTAATTACACAGGTAGACCTTTTTCTAATTACATGTGTTCTGAGGACATTTAGTTGCATTTTACCTTATTTATAGATTTTAAAGTCAACAGTTTTCAGTATTAATTTATAAAACAAAGAAAACCATGTATCTGTTTCCTTCCATTTTGCAGGTATATTATACTTTGTGTTGCCTTGTCAAATAAAATCCCAAAAAAATGCATTGAAGTTGGTGGTTGTAGCATGACAATATATGAGCAAATGTTCAAGGGTTTGGATAAATAGCACAACACCATAAGTATGTATATACTAGTTCACTACTGGATTACTTATGCAACACATTATTATTTCACATTTACCGTCTATGACACACTTTATATTATTTCAAATAAGTTGTGAAATTAAACAAATATGTAAGGTTTTAAATAATAAAGGAACATCAAAATTGGCTCTAAATCATCATTTTATAGATGTCAAGGCTTTTCAAAGCTCTGCCCCAGAGCTGTTTTTCTTGAACAATGCGGCGTGGCAGAGAACCAAAGCCCCTATAATGATTTCTTGGTTAACCAGACAAATAGTAGTGTCTCTGAATGCACTGCCTGCACTGTGTATCACTGTTCTTTTCCCCTGTTCCTGTTGAAGGAATCACCCCCACCTCCATAAGCCTCACAACCAGCTCCTCATCATGCACATGTGGCTACTCAGATCCCCATCATGCTAATTAGAGCCAGGTTTATGGTGAAGGAAGGGGGTACTTGGGTGGCAAGGTGGAGGACTTTGTGTGTGCGTGAGGACATGGAAGGAGTGTCGGGGGTGTTGTGTGTGCAGTTCGCGTGTGGTTGCTGTGTTTGCCTGTGATTGCCCCCTGTAACCTGACTGTGAAAGGTTTGGTCTGACCCTGTGTTGACTCTGACTGAGCAGGGGGAGCTGGGGACTAAGGGGTGGGGTAAGAGATGAGGCCCTTATGTCATGTACTGGCGGGTGGGTGCATTCACTGTGTGGAGACAGGACCAATGGCAGACCAGGCTGCCCCGTCTCTGGAGCTAATCATTGTTTACTAGTCTCATTTCCACTTCTCAGTGAGCTACTGTCACGCACAGCACCGAGAGGGAGGCAGAAAGGGGGAATAGGGGGTGGATGGGGTTTGTTTTGTGGAGGTAAAGTGAGGCAGTGCGGAGAGGAAAGCCAGAGGTCCAATAAGCAACTGGGGAACAATTGAGACTTAGAAAAAGAAGTGGAGTGGGGGTTTTAGAATATAGAGAGCAAAGGTGAAAAAATGCAGCAGCCAGAAACTATTTAGACAAACAAAAACATTCAAAAAAAAAAAACAACAAAAACATTCCCTAGGCCATTGGCGTCTCAAGCTGCTGGGGGGATAACCACTGGACATAGCTAGTTAGAGATGGTGATGTTTCAGAGAGAGTATTTTCTCCTGCCAGGCCACAGGATGAGGAACTAGAGATACTTGAAAGCTGTCACTGTCTGAGTTGATTGTTGTTCACGTGTAAACAGTGTGAGAAAAAAAACCAACAAAGTCAGAAATAATTTCAACACTGACATACCAATGGATGTCCCAGTTGAGCATGTGGTTTGAGTGGTTCTGTAGAAGCACACAGTACACAGAAGAATAAAATAATTCAGCCAAATGCCTCAGACATTATATTTAAGTTGGGGTTGCACTGTTTCTTCACTCATTCTTCTTATTTTTTTGCCTCTTTTTTATTATGGCGTGCCTAAAAGGCATTGGAAATCAGGGTCCAAACATTAGGAAATGAAGTCATGTTACATATATGAAGTACGTCTGTCAATTATGATCCTCCTGTGTTACATATATTGCATATGTATTGGGATTAGGCATGTTATATTTAATGTGTGCTACTGGATTAGAGGAAAGTATATTGCTTTAACACAACTTTTGTTTTTTCCTTTCCCCTACGTAATTATTAACTAACTATCTTGGGCTGTAGGTTTTTAGTTCTATTGTACAGTCACTGTAGTTCCACCAAGAGGTCAAATAATCTTTTGCTAAATTAATAGAAAATGTAGTCAAATCTTTTGACGGGTTGGTCGCTTTAAGCATTCACCATACTGAAATAAGTAAATCTTCATAAGTGTAGACAGAACATTTGCATGGCATGAAGTCAGGTAATATTAAAGGGACATTGTTGAGCACTAGATTTTGTAAAAGGATATGAGTAATATAAATCTGCAACAGTATGGCAGTGCAGAGTGTTTTTCTGAGTTGACTATTTTATGAGGATAAAAGTATTTTCTTTATTTTTTTTATTGTTTATTCGATAGGGACTAGTATGTTTCATGAAATCATGTGACACGCTATAACATTTTAGCCAAGGCTAATTGTCAATGCCCGTCCCTAGTTAGGCGTATACATACAACACAAAACAACATTGACTATACACAAACACAATGCAGATCAAAAACATCACAGATACAACATCAAATCAGTCCAATCAATGTTCATATCTCTGACCACTCAATAAAAAGTTTTTAAGTTTATTTTTAAAAAATGACCCGGTTTGACTCTGCCTTTAATTTTACAGGTAAACTATTCCATGTTTTAATGGCTTGTACAGTGAAAGCTGATTGCCCAAAAGATGTTTTGTGTCTATGCACTATGCAGTTTACACTCTGGGCTCCTCTTTTCACTGAGCCCGCAGCCCTAAGAGAGACTTAACAGTCACTCAAAACCTGAGGGGCCTGTTTGTATACAGATTTTAACTGTGCAAATTTAATAAAGTTTTCAAAACTTAGTATTTTCAACTTATTCAAGCAGTGATGGGACCTAGTTGGTTTCGTATCTAAAATTTTTATAGCTCTATTGTACATCATCTGAGAAGGCTTAATAGTGGTGTTTGAAGCCTGTGACCAAGAGCTAATGCAGTAACTTAAGTGTGAAAAGATTGTGGAATGCACAAAACTGAAGGCAGCTTGAAACTTAATTTCTGAGACCTGTTGGATTGTGCACCCATTTAAGTATAAATTCAGATCCTCAGTTATGGGCTTAATCCTAGAAGAAAACAGACAGACATTGTCTTTTTGACATTCAGGGACAGACATGCATTGTGAAACCACACTAACACAGTTTTGAGATGTTGAGATAATTCATGAAAAATAGCTTGCACAGTCTTCCCACGAACATGCAATACTGCATCGTCAGCATATAGCAGCAAGTCATCAATGTACCTAGTAAAAAGTAAAGGGCCAAGAATGGACCCCTGCGGCACTCCTGCAGTAATTTTTAAAAATGAGGATTTTTGACACTGCTCTCTGCCTTGTATGTATGATTTAAACCATAGTAAAGTTTTAGGTGTGAAATTAAAGTTTGATAGTTTTTGTAAAAAAAACAGTTTGCTGTATCTGGTGTAAACTCCTGATACTCAAATGTGCCCCAAATATACCCTTTGGTTTTCTATTTTTGTCCCATTTGACTTTAGCATGATTCACAGTTGGAAAAATCCGGTGAACTTACTTAGTGATAGACCTGCTGTAGACTTCTGGCCTTGTCCATTCTGCCTTGCAGTGTTTGGTGCTGGCAGTGTGACATTAGTAATTATTTGGGTTCAGTCCTGATTCTCCTGATTTATTCAGTAAATAGAAAGTGTTCGCTCATTATCCTTTCGCGTTTTGATGTTTTTCTCCTTGTGGATCACCGGTGGGGACTTTGTGGCCTGATGCTCTCCCTGTGACTTGCCTCCGGATGGCTCCTGTGTTGTCCAGAGGTCCGCCGTCGCTGACCTCACCCAGCTCACCGGCTCAACCACACCTTCAGCCCTCTCCATAGTCTCTCCCAAGACGCAACCCTCCGCAACACCCAGGGCATCCGTCGCAGACACAGGCACATCCATAGCAGCGCCGGAGCTGCAGGGCGACAACAGCCTGTGTAGAGCTGGGTCCGAGATCCACACTGTCCCCACCTCTGTCACAGGCTGAGCCACGTCTGTACCTTCAGGCCTTACTAGCCGAGAGATGTCACCATTAACAGAAGGACCAGGATTGAGGTGAATGTCGCCAACTACCAGAATTAGCAAAGTAAACGGTCTAATCATTTTTGTTCATTCAGTTATTCTCCTCCTCTGGATATATAAAGTGTCTGTTTTTATATTCCGCTCTGGTCTTGCTTCGCCATTTTTCAGGATTGCCGTAAAAATAATAAAATGTCCATATCTAAGCTTGTTTTGACTGGAGGTAAACTGGGAGCCTTCAAACAACTCGTTTTGTAGCGTAGTGACTTTGGCATACATATGCACAATCGGGAGCAGCAACAATCCACCGCAAAACACAAATAAAGCATAGCCCACTTGTTTTGTGTGCTGTTGGCGGAGAGGCTTTGCACTGTTTTGGCATCTCTTTTTGATAGATGAAAAATAGATATTAGAAACATTTAATTCTGTGTTAAATTCTTCGAATGGAAGCAAGCACTCAACCAAATTTCCATGTCTTCACTGGAATCTTTGATCATTCATCTTTTGCAATGAGCCCCGAGTCTTCATGGTTGGGAGGCTTCTTTGCCATCATCCTAATCTTCAACTCCTTCCACAGATTAAAGTCTGGACTCTTTCTTGGCTACTCTAAAACGTAAATATTTCTTTGCCACTATGGCTGGTGTTTTGAGTCATTGTCATGCTGAAACATCCAGTGTTTCACAAGACCAAGTTGTTGTTAAGAATCTTGATTCAGTTCAGTTTATTTATATAGCGTTAATTCACATAAAATATCTCAAGGCACTTTACAAAATGTTAATTCAGTCAAAATGTTAATTCAGTCAAATCACATAGAAAGGTTCAAAGACGACGAGATACATTCCTATTTGATTATAGTTATTGAACAATTGAGTCAATTTCAGTTTATAATTTGAATTTGTAAAAAAGTTTTCTATCCAAGAAAACCCAGCTGACTGCATCGAGTCACTGACTTGCAGCAGTCACTCCTTGTGAACGAGTATGTAGATAAACTGGACAGGAACATCTTTTGGTCTGCTTGTTTGGTCCGGACCAAGAGCGAACTTTTTCATTTGGTGCGGTTTGTTTTCACATTGTACTTTTTGCAAGTGAACTATTACTTGTAAACAAAGACACGCGGGTGATGGTCATTGTTCCCATTGGACAGAAATGACGGGGGCGGGAAAGAGTGCAGACCCGGACATTTAGGAAAACAGCTGTAGACGTGCTGCGTGCAGCACCTCTGTCCTGCATATTTGTGCCGTTATTACAGCTGCAATATTATTGTGAGGGTGAAGAGCAGCTCATTCAACACAGACTTGGAGACGTTCTATTTGTAATTTTGGAACCCCATCGGAGAATGCGTGCTGAACGCCGACGTTCTCTACGTGCCTTGTCCCACAACAAGCCAGTAGCGTTGCTAAGCAACACACAGCTTATCAGGTATGATTACCTTACAACACACACCTTTGCTACCGGCTACGGTGGCTTTTTATGTCCAAAGAGACGTACGCTTTTTGTAGTTGGTTCGGATCGGGGCCGGTTTGTATTCACACCATAAGCGAACCGCACCAGAGTCCGTTTGGAAGCGGACCGAGACCACCTCAAAAAGTGGGTCTTGGTCCGGTTGTTTGGTCCGGACCAGGGTTCGCTTGAGTGTATTCACACATGCACAAAAGGTCCGGACCAAGGGGGGAAACGAACTCTGGTCCGTTTAAAGCGGACCAAAAGTGGCAAGTGTGAATACACCCTTAAATTTGCAGCAATCCCTTATGCGTCAAGGTGCCCTGTCCAAATGCCTGCTTTTGGCCCACATTTTTGAGAATTTTTGGATTCTTTTTCACCGCTCGCACCAACAGTCTTGCCAGTGCAGGTTAAGTTGATGAAAACAGCTGTTCCCTATTAATCATCGTAATTATGATGTTCTAGAACAGAACTGAAAGAGGAATTTAAATCATGAGGTGAGTGTCTGAATAATTAGCCCAGTCCCAAAACTCGCACTTCCACCCTTGTGTCCCTCAATTGCACGTTCCCGTTGATGGGTTCGAGTGTGTAGTGTGTCCCAATTCTCTAGAGTGGTCTTTCGCCTAAAATTCATTGAAATTCCTGCCAAGGTGGCACATTAATTTAATTTTAGCAGTAATAGTTGTCCATAGCTCCCTTAGTTAGAATCAGTAATGAGCAGAAGTTGTTCTGAGACTTAAATTAAATATAATTCATTATCAGTAATACTCTTTAGCCACTTATTTTAGATGTTTAGTTTTGCAATCACAAAGTAAACGATTCTGTAAATTAGTATTAATATTTTATTCTGAAATGTTGAAATGTTTTTTCTTTTAATCCACTCTATCCTAATTGGGCCGCTTCTCCTTTCTTTCAAGCTCCCAGATAGATTTTTACTGATACTGAGTCCAGAACAGGAGCACTGTAAATTGTGCAGCAGAAGGATTTTGTTTATAATCCATTAGACCCTGTGTGCAGGATGGGGAGCAGTGTGGGGATGAACTTGCGTGCCATGCCGACCTAGCGTGCACGGAGGTTGGTCACTGAACTCTCGCTTCCCTGTTAAGCAGGGACAGGACGCTGGGGGTGAGGAGGTGTGAGGCTGCAGGGAGTGATTAAAATGAGACGAGGGGGAACGTACAAGTCCAAATAGCTTCCATATGAGACAGGATCTGCAAGCTTAGCAATGACAGATTGAAGACATGGTTAAAGATCTGGTTCATTGAACATTTCCTACCTCCTTATTAAAACTGCATTAGCATATTTATTTGCCTACTTCAAGTAAACCTCATAATACTTAGACACGATAAAAGTTCTGTCGATAAAAAGGTTCAGTTCATGTGATTAAAGACTAAAGGAAAACCAGACAGATTATCAACAAAATAAAAATAAATTCAGCAGATGAACTAATATAAGTTACGTTTAAACCAACATTCATTGGATATTACATATGGTTAACAATCATTAGTGGTTACAGCTACCATGACTTGAAAACAGATTGTTTTAAATTCAATTTGATGGAAATTGGACAGGAAAGTTGCTTTAAAAATAAATGTTTTCAGATGGAAAAGTTACTCCTGCAGCTGATGACACCCGATGATTGTCTTCTGAACTTTTTCCAGTTATTGCGCAGAGAATATTGCAGAAATTCAACCCAGTAGTTTATTTTGATTTGACAAAGACCAGGGTGTCATAATAAACATTGTCATTTAATATGTGTGTGAGAGATTTCCAACTATTCTTATAGCAGATACTGTTTGTCCAAAGGCATGAACCAATTTAAAGGCAGCAGGGATGTGGCGCTTCTTATCCTAAGGAAAGTTTTGCTAGTGGATCTAAAAAAAAATTTATTGATAGTAACACATTCCTTGTTGGTGGCTGAACATTTTACTTCCAAAGGTCATCAATTATAAATGCATATTAAAACAGAGAAAACATAAAGAAGCTACATTGTTAAATTGTGTTGTACTGTATTTGAAATAGTTCCAAAGGCTTTTATGTACTAAGGACTTGGAAAAAATCCATATTAGTCTATATTAGAATGAAGCAATTAAGCTTGGGTGTGCTGTGAAGATGTTTTTCCAGCCTGCAAAGAAAAGTGTTAATAGCCACTGCTATTTATGAATCTAGATATTTTTCAGGCATTCTAGACACAATGCTCATAGTGATTTTCCAGGTACAATACATCCTATCATTGTTTCAGCTGTGTTCAGTGAGTTCCCAATTTGTTTTTAGATTGGTGGCTTCTTTGTAACTTGTCACCAGATTAGGCCTCCTTGCCATCACCCTAATCTTTTCCTCCTTCCATAGAGTTTCAGATTTAGACGCGACTGTGACTGGGCCAATCCAAAACATTAATGTTAGTTCTATCCAGAAGAAACGTGCTCGTCAAATTAAAAAATCACCTTGGAGGTATGAATAATTTTGGACTTCAAACTGGTATTATATTTGAAAATCGTTTCACTTTGTCAGCCTGTTTCATTGCTTCGCTCCACAAACTGAAATGCAGTAAGTGTTTAGGTACAGCAGGATGTTTAAATCAAACTAAATGCTGCCTGGAAGTTGGTTGTTTATACCTTTATACATAATTTGTGATGTGTAAAAGTGAACTTATTGGTCAATTTAAGAGTTTTACATTTCAGAATCATGGATTTGTATGTTCTCAGTAACCAGCATCATGGACAATCCTTTTGGTAATATACATACTGAAGATAATAAGCATTTTTAAGTATTGACCTAAACCTAAGCACAGTAATTTAAATATGGTGAAACTAGTGAACAACAAAGAGTGTGGAGTGGAACTGAATGTGGACAATTTAATGAGCAGAACAAGAGTTTTCTAATAAAGGGAGCAAAGAGATTCTGGGAGATGTAGTTGTTACTTTTTTTACAAATTGTTTCTAATGATTTAAATAAGTAAGATTTAGCAAAAACATGCAGTGGTTTGTCTGGGTTTATGAACACCAAACTGATTAGTGTAGTTTTTTGTTTTTTTTTGCAGGGATCTCATGTGAATGCACTCAAAACCTGAACAGATACTTTTAATGCATATTATTATTAATATTATCCAAGACAGGAAAAAAAAACTCTTTACCTTAACTTTACCTTTGCCACTGGTACACTAAGCATTGAATGTGCAATTTTGATACTTCTCATGTGTGACTTTGCAAACACTTTTCTGTGTTTGCACCTTCATATCTATCACAAGGCAGCTTAATGCATTTAAGAGTCCTCAAAATGAAGCCAGGTCACCTGTTGCCGCACCACTTGAGCAGATGAGCTCACGCTAACAGCTGCGAGGCTTGGACAAAGCTGATTAATGAAAAAACCTATCAGGAGTGTTGCCAGTGAAGTTGAGGAAGAATATATGAGGATATACAAGACTGATTAAGATATTTACAGCTGAAATGAAAGTCTGAGCATGCAAAGCTTTGAGGAAAAGTTAATTATGTGTGTGGGTGGCCCTGTGACCACGCATCCCATTTGCACACCACAGCTCTGTGTATCTGGGATTGTAAATGGTTGAAGTAATTACTGCCGAGCAGAAACGTCAGCAAAAGCACTGAATTCACTTGACTCCTTAAAATTGTGACTTCCGGAGTTTCTTTTCTGTTACGACAAACTTCACAGACGTTTTCTGTTGACTTCAAGGCCTCGTCTTTGTGCTATCCGAACGTGTTTTTCATTATCAAAAACAAATGCCTCAAATCTTTTAAAAAACTTTCTGTATGCAGATCAAACAGAACCTATTTTTCTCATGTTTCCATTAATTATTTTATTGAACTATATTCAAAGAGGAAAAACGCTCCAGCTTTTCATAAAACTTTGAATAATGAGCCAGTAATCAGCTGTCAGCTCAAACAGTAAAACTTATCTTTTCTTATTTGCTGCCTATATACAGCACCTTGCAAAAGTTTTCACACAATTTGCCACATTACAAACAAAACTTTTGTGTATTTTATTGGTACGTCATATGATAGACCAACACAAAATAGTGCATGTGAAGTGGAATGAAAATGCTTGTCTATTGTTTTCACAGTGTGGTGTGCATTTTTATTCATCCCTGATAACCCTGAACAAAATCCAGTTCAACCAGTCACCTTCAAAACCTCACCTAATAAGTAAACAGTAATTTCTGTGAAGACAATGGAAGTTTGCTAGAGAACATTAGTGAATAAACAACACCATAGAGACCAAGGAAAATAAAAGAAAGGCCAGGTGACAACTGCAAACCTACCAAGACATGGTCGTCCACCTAATCTGACAGGCAAGGCAAGGAGAGCATTAATCAAAGAAGCAGCTACAGGGGACACGGTAACTTTGGAGGAGCTACACAGATCGGAAGCTTTTGATTGAGTGGCAAGAAGAAAGCCAATATAAAAAAAAAAACTAAACTAAATCCTATTTGCCTTGCCAAAAGACATGAAATGTAACACAACAAATGTGTGAGAAGGCGATCTGGTCTAATGGGACAAAATTTTAATGTTTTGGTGAAAGTACATAACACCATGTGTGCTGGAAATTATTCCACATCACCCTGAGCACACCATACCCCTGGTGAAACATGGTGGTGGCAGCATTATGCTGTGGGAATGCTTTTTTAGCATGGACTATGGAGGCAGATGGAGCTAAAGGGCAATCCTGGAAGAAAACCTTTTGAAATCTGAATTTAGTCTCCCTGAGCTTGAGCCATTTTCTGAACTTTATGTGGTTGAAAATTGAAACCAATGTAGAATTTTTGGTTTCTCGTGTGATGCAATCTATTTATAGTCTAGTTGTTTTGTCTTAGCCTTGTCCAACTTGGAGTAGGGGTATATTTTGATTTTGGCTCTGATTGTGTTGTTCTGCTAATGAGAGACCCACATTATTCCCTGCAGGTGACAGATAACAACATTGTTCTCAAATATCCAGATGTTAGGCTGTTTAATGGAACAGCTCTGTGTGACTCTCACATGTTCACTAAATATACTTCTTAACCCAATCCTTTAATAAAAAAATGAATCAACATTATCTTCAATATTCTGTCCTGTTTGGCTGCCTGCATTTGAAAATCAATCTAGAGGCAAAGTTGACATCATTGCTAAAACCTGAATGCTCGACACAGATATTTTTTTTACCACTTTGTTTAACCCAGGAAGAGAAATAAGGACTGACATCTGAATATTAATATTGGACAGAATGAATTCAAGCCTGAGCCAGTAAAGAGAACTTTTCTCTAAATAAAAGTTAATCATATAACATGATTTCATACAAATTATCTGTTAGTTTTTGCAGTGTTTGCAGATCCCAGCTGCTTTGGGTTCAGCCTCATCCCCTCTGTCAGGCTGAACAAATGTGGAAATAACCTGGAGCAATCCATCTGCTTGACAAGTCCAACATTCTCATGTGTACTGGATCTTTATTTGCAAAGGAAGCAGACATAAAGATGCTTTACCGCTGTCAATCACTGAAATAGCAAGCTCTGTTCGTCTGACTGAGTGCCTTATCATTATGCTTTTCTTTCTGTGTACAGCCAGCCAACATGGAAGGTCATGTTAGGAAAGTAAATGAGCAGCAATTTTATCTTGGCAATGCTCGAATGCTGCTCTTAGGTAGTTTTGTCTATATAAGGCACCTTCCTTCGGGTTCTATAGTTATTTTGGGAATAAGTTAAACACGACTTTGTAAGCCAATCAGAAAGAAGGAATGTCTAAACTGACATTTTGTCTATTTTATCTAGTGTCTTTATCTTCATCTTGTAATCCCAGTGTTACATGAGTTTGTAAAACACTGTGAAGTACTTGATTTAATGTAGCTTTTAATAGGCTAAATAATATATTCCACATTAACACATTTATTTAATCAGGTAATGAGGACAGAGTGAATACAGGTTGTAACCCATATGTAAAGAGTCTCTCTTATAGCACACGTCTATTTTATTAGTGTTAAATGTTAGATTAATTCCATTTTTATGTATTAACTATTTATCATTTTTGTGCTTCACTGAAGAACATTTTTATGAATATATTCAGTTAATGTTGCATGATTTTACAGTATGTGAGCAAAATTAGATCAGTGTCAAAACACAAACAAATCACAGATAAATAGGTCTTCTGTTGTTGGAATTTCCCAGACAGCATTTTTCATTTGCATTTTTCATCTGCAACAACAGAAAATCCTCATCCAGACTAGGACCTATGTAAAAATGCTGTACTGATCACTATTTATATACTGTATGTGGAGTCACAGCAACTGGTTCTCAGTGTGTCAGTGTTATAGTGAAGAGCTGTGGATGTTAGATTTGCATTTCACCTGGAGTTATTTGTATTTTAAAATAAAAAACGCATTGACACATCACATATTTTACTGTTTTCAGAGTTTGTATCTAATTTCTGTTGCTTAATTGTGGAATTTTGGATGTGACAATATTTCTAACACTAAAATTCACATTCATCTAATTTCTATCCATACGTTTTGCAGGGCAAATACAGATTAAAATATAGGAATATTAATATTTACAGTTTAATAGGGATAATATGATCATTGCAATACCACCACCTGTTAAAGATTTGGGGGGTCACTCAAAGAAATAGACTCACAAAGACAATGGACAAATGATTGTCCCTTGTAAAGGACATAACTACGTTATAATCAGCCTATGTACATCAGCTAAATATTTTTCTGCATTGGCTGTCTCCATAAAAAAAAAGCTGCATTTTATACCTGATGCAAAAATTCATCAAAGCTCTGAACTTTCTGTGTCGTGTGAGCTGAAGATTTCGCCTCACCTTGCAAAAAGCATACTAATCTGTGGTCTACTGCGGTCATCAGTGTTGTGTTCTTATGACCCCACTAAAATGTGAACACCATATTCTTCCCTTCATTTTTATTTTCTTGGTTGCAACTAAGGGAAACCCTCTTTTTTCCTTTTTTTCCCTCCCTCGCTTTATTACCTCCGTCAGCCCTAATTTGGGTTGACAGGGTGGCTGTTGCATGACAAGACACATGTCTGGGCCCCTGCGTGAGAAGGCTGCCCTCACTCTTGTTGAGCTTGTTTTCTTTGCGTGACCATATCCCTCCCTCTGTCACTTCTGGCACCTCTCGACAAGGCCCCCCCTGACCCCGTTCATGCCCTCGTTTGCTGGCATGTGGCTGGTTTATTTGCTTTGGCCGACTGCCCGTGTGAAAGGCAAATTTTAACGTGCTACGAGAGGGGCGATATTCAGATGAAGCAATGGCAAAGGTGCTTGGCAGAGTTAACTGGTCTGAGAAATGAAAGAATGGGAACATCTCGAATATGTGCCTGACATGTTCGGTTACAAGAACTCCCTTAGCCAAAGTGATGTCGAACACACCCAGCTGTAAGTGCTGATGAGGATCGTGCTTCAAAGCTGGGTCATTCAGAGTTTACTGTAACACAAACAGCACCGGGGAAAGAGGAGCAAGAGGATCGTTACAGTGTTCGAAGAGTTCACTTGTTCCCATTGATGTAATTCAACAAATATCTACACAAACACTGATCTTACCGCACATCTCATCTCATGCCAAATTTCCCCACTTGTGTTCTTACCGGGTATACAAAAGGTAAAGGGAGAAAAATGATCAACCCCTTTAAAAAAAAAATGCTTTCCCATAGTTAGGGCGTCGCAATGTTTATACTGCTCTCACCGAAGACTGTTTGCAGTCCTCAGAATTTACTGGGCTGTCTAGCACATTCAAAATGTTGCATATTATAAGGTCTTATTAAATGAATTTGAATATTATTGGAAAGTTAATTTATTTTATTAACTCAATTGACTAATTGAAACACATTATATAGATTAGTTACACAGATGTATTTAAGCCCTAATTTCTGTTAATTATGATGATTTTCCATTTATTTTTTTATCTGAAACGTGGGCTTAATAAACAAGTATGTGTAATACCTGTTTAAAGGTTCAAAACTGCTTTCAATATAAAGGGTTGAAAAAGCAGATGACATCTTCTTAAACTAATGCAGTTCTGAAAATGTTTTATGAGAATCTTTATACGTCTGAAAATGCAGCTAGTACTGAAGAATTGGAGTCCTTTTTTGACTAAATAACAATAACAAAAATCTCTCAGGAAGAAAAGATAGACTGGAGGTGCCATCTCGCCTCCCGCCCATAGACGGCTGGAAATAGGCAGGAGCTTCCCTGCGACCCACTAGAAGAAGCGATAGAAAATGACTGACTGACTGACTTGCTCCAGCTTTAACTGAAGTTTATCAAGAAGCTCTCTAATATGGCACGCTCTCTGAAAATGAAAAGTGTTACAATCCAAATGTCCAGCTCAGTTTATTTAAAAATATATTTATTTGAATGAATACAAGAACAGAGAATGCATTTCAAACACTATTTTGCAGTTACTTGCAAGTGTAGTTTCAAGGGTAGTTGCCCCTGATTAGTGGCGGCCGGCCCATAGGTGGCGCTGGGGCACCGCCCTCCCTGATAAATGCGGGGGAAAATGTAAAATATATTTTTACAAATATATATAATATAAATTAATATATATATATATAATATATAATATATATATATATTATATATATATATTTTTTTTTTTTACCTACTAAAAGTGTGCCTCTATGTAATATAAATTACATTTCCCACCTACTGATATTCATTCACCAGTGAATTCCGACAGACAGACTTGTATGTTTCTATTATGGGGCACTGTTCAGAGTGCCCCAGCAGTGTAGCCAAATAGCCAATTGTGTACAGTAGCTAGGGCAAATGAATAAATATGTGGCCAATCTGTGTCGCAGAATTTCATAGCTTTGGGGTACTGAAAATATCCCCCTTCGCAGGTAAAAATAAATAAAAACGCCAGAGGGATGATGTCTAACTTAGCTGCAGCTTCCATTGAATTCGGTGAGATCCTTATTTATATAGCCGTTCGCAAGAAGGATAGTGGAGGAGAAAATCCAGGTTAAGGAGCTGGGACACAACAAGCTCGACATTATATTCAACCAGCAAACCAAAGAGAAAAATTAAGTCTACAACCGGAGTTTTTGCAAGAGATGGTTTGAGCGCAAGTCGTGGCTGACTGGCTGTGGAATAGCCTATGCACTTTTCTGTTTTCCCTGCATTCTTTTTAAAAGTACCAAATGTGATTTAACGTGGACACAGTCAGGACAAACCGACTTCAAGCATCTCTCTGACTGCATTAAGAAGCATGAACAATCAAGAGCTCATATGGAAACTGTGTCAAGCTAGCTGTGCTCGGAAACATTAGCATGAGGGACTCCGCATTGAGGTAAAAAGGCACAATGAAGAGGTTGATAAGAATCGTCATATTTTATCTACACTTGTTACAATCTAAAATTGTGTTTGTTGTCTCACTGTTGATTCCATTTCATATATTGGACTAGGTAGAGAAATGTATTGTTACATCAGCCCCACCAAGAATATTTTTCACCAGCCCATGATGATGCCATTCCAGGGATCAACCAGTTTATGGGTGATCTGAGCTTGTCTGCTAAATCTAAATCTAAAAACTTTAAAAATCTTGGTGTTATCTTTGACAAAGTAATGTCATTGGAGCATCATTCAAAGCAGCTGACGAGAAACTGTTTGTACCAGTTGAGGAAAATCTATAAGCTAAGAACAATTGTCTCCAATGGTGATCTTGAGCTTATTATCCATGCATTTGTATCTTCTCGTTTAGACTACTGTAACAGTTTATTTTCTTGTCTAAACAAAAAGAAACTGTTTTGTTTGCAACAGGTCCAAAGTTCTGCAGCTAGATCGCTGACTGGCACCAACAGAAGGGCTCACATTATTCCCATTCTAAAAGTCCTTCAACTGGCCCACTTTCTTTTCCTATTAATCTCAAAATCTTGGTACTGACTTTCAGAGCTCTGCATGGTCAGGATCCCTCCTATATCAGAGACCTGTTATGTCTCTATACTCCCTCTTGGAGGCTGAGGTCATTGGATCAGAACCTTCTTAAGGTCCATTGCACTCGTTTTAAGTCCAGAGAAGATTGCTCCTTCCAGGCTGTCACGCCAAGGCTCTGGAATAATAATAAGCAGAGTGGTAGGAAAGCAGAATAACACAACCCCATATAATCAAAAGTATGTTCCAGATTAACCTCTGACGTGACTTCAGTCAGTACCTCTGCTGACACAGAATCATTTGGAGCAGTTTGTCTCTGGAAGCTGGAAGTCACGCTTTAGCTCATGCAAACAGAAACACTAGTTTCGTCAAAGAGTTGCAGAACAAAGTAACACCACCAACCTTGATTATTGGCATGGAGATGTGAATTTTTAATGTACAATAAAAAAAACTAAAAATCGATCATTTGTTGCTTCATGGGACAAAATACAGTTGAGATTTAATGCAATGAAAGGGCAGATTTCAAAGCAGCATGTTCAGAAGATTCTCTAAATGAACACGCACTCAAGCTTAAATCCTGTGGTTTGTCCAAGGCATTTTGTGAAAGAGCTGGACCACATACTGTGACTGTACAATTACTTTGAAACGCCACATCCTTAAGTTCTGAGATTTCCTTAAATGACAAACAAGAGACATTAAAAATGAGCCTTGCAGAAGATGAGAAAAATAGAAGAAACATCCGTTCTGGGAAACAAACTGTTCTGGTGGTCCCTCACATTAAACTGTCTCTAACTAAAATGCAAACACACAAACGCAAACAAGAGCTGATTGGTACTGGCACGAGACTGGATGATTTCCGTATTTATCTCCTTGTGTGATCTTAATTCATTTATTTAGAGTATATACTCTCACCCTTGGGTGAGTAGTGAGAAGCACTGTTGCTTGTAGAAAAAGACAGAGGAAATTTATTGTTTTCGCAAAAGAATTGCTGAAATGAAATCAAATCCCTGTGTGATCAGGTTTTTTTTCTTAAATACTTTATGGACATGTCACAAAGACACGCAAATAGATCTTACATCATAAATGGACTGTTTTCTGCTCACATGAGCAGGAGAACGGTGAGGCTGACATGTTTGTATAGTGTGGATTATAAAAGAATATATCAGCATAGTAAAACTCAGGAACTGTCACATGACTTGTGGATGAGGTAGTTTCTGTGTCAGAGGTCCTTCATATTGAGCTTTTTTTGCCATTGGATCAATGTATGCATATGTCACATACTCTTAGTAGAGAGGCAAACAACATTAAACTTTCTAAATAATTAATGTGAAACGAGGCCATATCAAGTAGTTGTCATGTTTCTGGGTTGGTAAAGGACCAAAGGGCTGAGACTGTATAGAAGGAGCAGAGTATAACAATACACAACCTAGAGACTCACAGGAAAACCTGCGGGAAGAGCAGGACATTAAGCACAACAGAGTAACAGGAGCAACCAGCAAAGAACAGTGAAAATATACACTGAGCTGAGAATGGAGAATGACATTGAATGAAGGGGAGTTGATCAGGGAGATGAGGAACAGCTGTGAAGAGCAGTGCTGAGCAAGGGAACTGAGGGAAGGAGACTAATTAACACAAGAATCACATAGGGAGCTTAACTAAACACAAAGGAGAACAAGCCTAATACTAAAGAATTAACTAAAATGTAAAGTCAGAATAGAACAATAAATAAGAACCTAAACACAAAGTAATGAACTAATAATACATGACCTTAACACAATAAAAAACAAAATGGAATGAACTGATAAAGAAAAACCCGAAATACAATAATTAAGAACTAAGAAACAAACAGAAAACAAACACAAATGACAACCAAAATGCCAACACCAGAGGATCATGACCGTAGTAAGCAACAACTGGAAGGCTGGATATTCTGTTTTACCTTTGTTTTACCTTTTTCTGAGGTAAAACAAAGCTTCTCATCCGGGTAACTGCTATGCTTTCCTAAGCTTGAGTCTGAGACTAGTATTTTGATCCATCAACAGCACATCTCAACTGAGGTTGTTAGGAACAAAAAAGCTGAAATGGCACCTTGTTAGAGCAAATTAATAAGTTGTATCACACTTTAAACCTTAATCTTAAAACAATAGTTATTGTTTAAATTCTTTTTTGGAATGAGCAATGAGGGCAAACTGTCTTTAGTAATTACTTAAAATTAGAGATTAAATTTAATTTGGGTAGATGAAAATCTACCCAGATTAATTTCAAATATATGCCCATTTAAATTTTACTGATTTTATCAGTACACAGTTCCATTACCAATCCATAAAATGTTTGTTGTCCTAATAAGCCTAACTACCTAATAAATATTGCATTTGTACACGCTCTCTAAATAAAAAAACAAGAGGCATGATTTTATCTTAAGCCTGCTTCTTCATGTCGACGAGCAACAGACTCCTTATCGTTGTGGGAAAGTCTGCATCATTTGTGCAAGGGAAATACCTCAGCTTCAACAAGTGTGAATCTTAAATGCTCGAACAGCCCCATCAATATAAATGCAAGCAAACAAGAGCAGTGTGAGTGAATCCAGACAGCTTTACATTCTTAGCTTTCATCTCCCAAACTGTGGGATCCAACTGCAAGTTTGGAGGTCTGTTTACATCTTCCATAAAGGAGAAATGTATTTAAAAAGATGATTTAATGAAAAATAAATATTGAAATGCATAAATTATTGGGGGTTTTGTAGATATTGGGAGGAAAATTGTGACAACTCTCCTTATTTATTAAGGCTCTTCTTAAAATGCTTGTAAAAACATAAATTAAATTCTCTGCAGCTGTCGAAAAGCTTTAGTTGTGGTTTTCATTCACACAATATACAACAATAAATAATATGCTCTCATTTGCCTTCTGTTATTATTTTTCTCTTTATATGCCTGTACAAAGAAGGCTGGCCATGGCAGTCTAACAAGACTTGACGCTAACCAGTAGGACCATTTCCTTAGGTGTTTGCATTCCCCCAATATGGAGCACATGTTTCAGTGCCTCATCTTAGTGCCACTTGTGGGTTTAACCTGTAGATTGAAAGGTTTGTCATCTAATGCACCAAATACACTGTTGCAGGCAGTAAAAGTTTTTGACTTGTCAACATTCCCCTCGTGCTGCCAACAGACAGCTGTGTACTGCTGAAACCCAGTAAAACTGCTTAAAGCCAAATGGTCAAAGCCAAAGTGTGGCTGCATGTGTCTAGAAAAGATTTCAACACTGCGATGTTCAACAAACGTTTAAACACAGAGACAACTTGTGGTAACACTTATGGTGTTGACAGCAGCTTTTATCGCTGGATAGTTGTGGATAGAAAAAAAGACTAAAAGAGTGACTGGAAGCCTAAAAAGATTTTATGTGAATTTGTCTCTATCTATTCCTTACAATTAGAACCTATTAAGAAAAAAACTTTCTTTAGCTGTGATCACTTGAATTTTAGCAAACGCAAGAGCAAAACAAGACCGAACAGTTAGGTGGAATTTGTGACAGACCAACACAAATGGGTTGGGAAATTATATATACCTTAAAAAAAATAAAGATCTGAAAGGGTGATGTGCATTTTGTATACAGCCCCTGCAATCTGATACCCCTTAAATAATACACTGCAATCAGTTACCATCATATGTCAATTCATTAGTAAATAATGAACTTTTTAGCCTACATGTAAATCTGTATAAGTGGAGGAAAACAAGCACTATGTCCTCACTTTGGACATACAATCAGTGTGAAACATGGTAGTGGCAGCATCATGTTATGGGGATGTTTTTCTTCAGCCGGGACAGGGAAGCTGCTTAGAGTTGGAGGGAAGAAAGATAGAGCTGAATACAGGACAGTCCTGGAAGAATTACTATCAGAGGCTAAAAACATTTGAGATTGCAATGGAAGTTCACCTTCCAGCAGGACAACAACCCTAAACATAAAGCCAATGCCAAAGCCAATATAATGGTCCAGATCAAAATGTAGTCAAATCTTTGAATGGCTTAGTCAAAGTTCAAAAAGAAATCAAACTGAGGATCCATGGCAAGACTGACATTGCTGTTCACAATTGTAATCCCCTGGCCAGTGTGACTGAGCTTAATCTGATTTGTAAAACAGTATGGTCTCTAGATGTGCAAAGATGGAACAAACCCCCAAAAAACCTTGCAGCAAAAGGTGGTTTTACAAAGTACTGAGTCAGGGGGCTGAATACAAATGTATGCCACACTTTTCAGATATATAAAACAACTTTTAGTTTTTTTCTTTTTTTTTCTTACATATCACAGTTCTGTGCTCTTTGTGTTGGTCTGTTACTATAAATCCCACTGAAAAAAGCTATGGATTTAACACAATATGTGAAAAAGTTGAAAGGGTTAGAGTACATTCGATTCACATTAGAGTGAATGTGGTGTAAATAATGCTTCCCATTGATATCCATTTTGTTTACACTTTCAGATATAAACCAGATTTGACACATGTCAACCTAATTTCCCATCCTTGAACCGCCACATTAACGTGATGGAGGGGTTTGAGTGCTCAAATGATCCTAGAGCTTATGTTGTTTGGGGCTGGTAGGGTCTCCCATGGCAAACAGGCTCTGGGTGACGAGTCAGAGAAAGAGCGGTTCAAGATGCCTTCATGAGGACCAAAAAATCGAGGCATGTGATGTCGCCCAATACGGCGGAGCCAGGGTCCCACCCTGGGGCTAGGCCTGGGGTTGGGACTCGTCGAAGAGCGCCTGGTGGCCGGGTTGCTCCTCGCGGGGCCTGGAAAGGCGAAGCCCGAACGAGAGACGCGAGGCCATCCCCCAGTGGACCCACCACCTGCAGGGGAAACCATGAGGGACCGGTGCAAAGAGGTTCGGGCAGCAGACGAAGGTGGAGACCTTGACGACCCGATCTCCGGAAGTTAGAATGGCTCTAGGGACGTGGAATGTCACCTCTCTGGTGGGGAAGGAACCTGAGCTTGTGCGGGAGGTCGAGAGATATCGACTAGAAATAGTTGGGCTCACCTCCACGCACAGCGTGGGTTCTGGAACCCAGCTCTTTGAGAGAGGCTGGACTCTCTTCTACTCTGGAGTGACCCGTGGGGAGAGGCGGCGAGCCAGAGTGGGTTTGCATGTTGCCCCCCCAGCTCAGCCATCTCGTGTTGGGGTTTACCCCAGTGGATGAGAAAGTCGCATCCCTGTGCCTTCAGGTCAAGCGGTAGTGCAGAGTTCTTGGCGTCCCGTTTGGGGGTGCTGCATGGTGCCCCTCCCAAGGACTCCATTATTCTGCTGGAGGATTTCAACGCCCACGTGGGAAACGACAGTGACACCTGCAAAGGCGTGGTTGGGAGGAATGGCCTCCCCCGATGTGAGTCCGAGTGGTGTTTCATTATTAGACTTCTGTCCTGGTCACGGATTGTCCATAATGAACCTGGGTGAATCTGGGTGAGGTTGGAGACATCGAGTCCAAGTGGACCAAATTCTCCCTGCGTCTATTGTCGATGCTGCCGCCTGTAGCTGTGGCCATAAAATGTGCGGTGCCTGTCGTGGCGGCAATCCCTGAACCCGTTGGTGGACACCAGTAGTAAGGGATGCTGTCAAGCTGAAGAATAAGTCCTATCGGCTGTGGTTGGCTTGTGGGACTCCTGAGGCGGCTGTGGCAGAGGAAAAAACTTGGGCCTAGGACGAGTTCAGTGAGGCCATGGAGAAAGACTACCAGTTGGCGGTTGGGGGCCTCAGGAGGGGGAAGCAGTGCTTCGCCAGCACTGTTTACAGTGTGTGTGTGTGGGGGGGAGCTACTGATATTAACTGGGGAAATTATCGGTGGAAGGAGTACTTCGAGGATCTCCACAATCCTGCCATCACGCAAACAAGGTGGTTAAAAAGCTCCACGGTTGCAGGGCTTCAGGGGTGGATGAGATCCGCCCTGAGTACCTCAAGTCCCTCTAACTTTGTGGGGCTGTCATGGTTGACACACCTCTTCAACATTGCGTGGCGGTCATGGACAGTTCCTCTGGACTGGCATACCGGGGTAGTGGTCCCCCTTCATAAGAAGGGTGATCGGAGGGTGTGTTCCAATTATAGGGGGATCACACTCCTTAGCCTCCCTATGCCAGGGTATTGGAGAGGAGAGTCCGGCCAATGGTCGAACCTCGGCTTCAGGAGGAGCAGTGTGGTTTTCTTGCGGGCCGTGGAACATTGAACCAGTCTACACACTCTGCAGGGTACTCGAGGGTTCATGGGAATTTGCCCAACCGGTCCACATGTGTTTTGTGGAGAAGGCATTCGACTGTGTCCTTCATGGTGCCCTGTGGGGGGTGCTCCAGGAGTACCGAGCCCTCTTCTATTAGGGGCCATCCGGTCTCTGTACAAACAGAGCAGGAGTTTGGTCCGCATTGCTGGCACTAAGTCAGACCTGTTCCCGGTGCATGATGGACTCCAGCAGGGCTGCCGTTTGTCACCGGTCCTGTTCATAACTTTTATGGACAGGATTTCCAGGTGCAGCCAAGGGCTGGAGGGGGTCTGGTTTGGGGACCAGTGGATTGCGTCTCTTCTTTTTGCAGATGACATGGTCCTGCGGGCCCCTCTACCCAAGACCTACAGCATGCACTGGGGCGGTTTGCAGCCGAGTGCAAAGCGGCTGGGATGAAGATCAGCTCCTCCATGTCCAAGGCCATGGTTCTCGACCGGAAAAGGGTGGCTTGTGCTTGTCAGGTTGGAGTTCCAGCCTCAAGTGGAGGAGTTCAAGTATCTTGGGGTCTTGTTCACGAGTGAGGGCAGAATGGAGCGGGAGATCGACGGACGGATCGGTGTAGCTGCCGCAGTAATGGGGACGATGTGCCGGTCCGGTCAGAATAGCTTCACTTTAATCCTGAAAAAAAGAGAGAACAAGAACCAGAGGTCAGATAATTGCTAAAAAACTGAAAGGGCTTGAAATTTGATGAAAACCCATGAAAAATGAAAAAAAAAAACACAAAAGGAATGTCAATGTGAATTAAGCTGGATAAAAGTTCTGCAAGAATCAAACAGAATTTTAAATTAATTAATTAATTCATCTTCTATACTGCTTATTCCATAGTGAGCTGGTGCCTATCTCCAGCAGTCTACGGGCGAGAGACGGGGTACACCCTGGACAGGTCGCAGGGCAACACAGAGACATACTGGACAAACAACCATGCACACACTCATTAACACCTAAGGGCAATTTAGAGAGACCAATTAACCTGACAGTCATGGTTTTGGACTGTGGGAGGAAGCCGGAGTACCCGGAGAGAACCCACGCATGCAGAAAGACCCTGGCCAGGAATCGAACCCAGGACCTTCTTGCTGCAAGGCAACAGTGCTATTGTGCCACGGTGCAGCCACGGTGCACGGTTTAAATAAAGATTTTAATGTTTATTATTTTTTGTGTAAAATGAAATTTGAACATTTTGAGGCAGTTTAGTTTTAGAGGGATTACCATTATTCACAGGATTCTGACTTTGGAACATCAAAAGTACCCTATTTTTTCTTATAAATAGGTCTTTTATTCTGTAAGGATAAGGAATTGTTATTTTCAGACTCCTTGGTTTTTCAGTGACATTTTCTTTTAGGGGAAATTTAAGTAGATTTTAGAGTTTTATGAACTGATCCAACCAGAAAACGTCTGTGTTCCAAGATGCCTCATTTACTCATCAAGATTCCCGTAATAACATGAATAAAATGGATTAAACAGATCAGAATTAGTAGAACTCGTCTGAAGAGTAGCAAAAAGAAAGTCACAAAGGCTTTTTATTCATAGAAAAGTAGTATTGTTGCACAACCTTTAGATTTCTTTTTATGTCACATTTCCTGTGCTTCCTAAAAATTATCTTGCTAAATTATTTCAAAAACCCTTTATTTTAAGTGTGAACATCATTATAGAGGTACTATTTTACAGTTAAACATGACATTTGATGGGCAGCTCTGACTGTGCAAGAGTTCTAATGGATTCCCTCTTCATCATGTATCAGAGCTTGAGCTTAACAAGGTGGTGAGTGATTGATGGTGCAGATGAGGAGCAGCTGAGGCCACAGGAGGGGAGCTATGAGAAGCCAGTTTCGTGACAGCAAAGAGGGTATGATCCTTCCTGCTGCTGCACATGACGTGCGAAGAACAGACAGGAAACTGCAGGAGGGGAAAGGTTAAAACCCAGAGGTCAACTTCTCTGACTGAATATTTGCAAAACGTTTTGCCCCGAGTCGCCCCCTTGCTTAGTCTTCTACTCCCCTTTCATGACCCCTCCACATTTGGCATCCTACATGTCTTCCAAATTGATGAAAGATGTTGATGAACTGCAACAAAGGAGGTCAAAACCAGATTCTAGGTCTCACGCGAGACAGTTCATCACAGTCAAGTGCTTTGCAGCCATTAAAAACAACAAATTGGTGTACTGTTTGAGTCTTCCCAGATTATGGCCATAACCTGAAGGCACCTTTAAATTTCTTTCACAGCTCTCAAATTCACGGGCCTCATTTAGTCCTTCCTGCAAAAGTAACACAGATTCTGTGACACGCAGCAGCCGTCCCTCATAAATTTACACACTTGAATAGGGCCCTTGAATCTATCAACCTGAGAACTTTAAATGTTGGGGCCACATCATAACATGCATGAAGGTGGAGGGGGAAACTCACAGGTGCCCCTCGGCTGAGGCTCGCAGCTCCTCGCTCCCTCACTCTGCAGTCACGCAAGCGCTGCCCCCCTCCTGGCCCACAAACTGATTTTACTGCAGCCTACGGGGGAAACCAGACGCTACAAAGGCCCTGGGTCCACATTAATTTCATGAACAGGGTTAAAAAGACATAAATCATTTTGAAAGAAAGAGAGAAGGAAGTTGAAGTTAGGGTACTTCCTTGACCCACAGATAAAACTGAAACGGGAACATGAAAGACGTCCAGTTTCAAATTACTTTAGTTTCTCTTTTTTTTTGTTTTATGATTGTCAATTTTTGAGCATAATTGAAAATAGCTGTTATTCGACATGCGTGCTGTCTTTAACTAATCATATTTTCTCTTTACACGCAAGATTCCAGGAACAGAACGGCAAACTGTGTAGGTCATTTGAGATTTACAAGTTTGTTTTACGCTCCAGTATTCAGTCTCAGACTCTGTTTTATAAAACGCACACACCCAATGTGTCTTTTTCTGGCCGGACTTTAAACTGGGACTTGGAATATTTTTTTTCATGTTCTTTTTAAAGCTAATTGTCTGTCATTACAGGGAAACTGAAGCAGATTCATTGTAGATTTATTTGCATTGGGTGGAAGTTAACAGCTTTGAAGACATGTACAGTGTACAGTAATTGCCTCATGATCTCGTCAACTCCAGCACCTTTGCTTTACTTTTGCCTTTACAGCGCCTCACAAAAGTTTTGATTCCACTTCAACTATTTCACATTTTAGTCAAATTACAACCACACACTTCAATGTATTTTAGAAATCACTAAAATCAAAGCTGCAAGGTTTTGGGGCATGTCTCTACCAGATTTTGGATGACATGTCAACAGATTCTCCTACCTGAGCTGCAGCTCCTCCAGAGTTATGAAATCTCTGAGGCTATACAAACAACTCAATTTATAAAGAGATTAAAACCTTTGCTACAATGTATGTTATTAGGTTAAAAGGGGCTGAACACAAATACAGGTCACACTTTGCGCATTTCTATTTGTAACAAATGTAAAAGCATTTTCCTTCCATTTCTTAAATATCCACTGTTTTATTAAAATATGTTAAGGAAATATGTGAAGTGCTGTATCAGTACTTCTGCAAGACACTGCTTGTCTATGTCTCTGTGTCATAAAATCTGGGGATGCATAGAAGTTTTCTCGAAACCACTTCTGCGGTCTGGGATTGAGAGTAATTATAAGTGTTTGCTCAGTTTCATTCCACTAAAGGAAACTCATCTACACATGCTAAAACTTCATTCTCACAGCCACATTTTTACTCTTGTAAAGATTTTATGGGCTTGCGTGAATATTGTACATTCCTCACCAGCCTTATTATGAAATCATCTAAACTGACGTTCCCAGATGCGGGCTTCCGTTCTGATATTTCTTGGAGGTGCATTGATTTGAAAAACCATTAAAACCACATTCCAAATGTGTGTGAGAACTTTTATTGATTTTTAAGTTGAGTGAAAAGCACAGTTGTTCATTTTTGCCACATGAAACCTCCGCTGCGTCTCATATTAATGCATTTGTTGACATGTATGTTTCACCACGGGCTTTTGATTTGTAATCTCTGCTTGCACGGCAGCCTCGGTTTACAGCAAAGGTCTCGACGTATGGACACATGCGGGTACACCACAGACGCCTGCTGTGCTCTGCATGAAAGGCCTCATTTAGAGCAGCACAAATCACATGTGCATGGCAGTAATTACCCCAGTTTTTCCCTGACACGCCATGGTCATTTACAAGATTAACCAGTCATAGATAAATAAATAAACCCTCTGTGAATGTCTCTCCTAAACATTGAGTTCAACTTAAAAATACTATTTTCCATTTAAGATGTTTACAATAATTATTACATTTATTCTGAATAGTGTAAGTGTATTTATAAAAAATTTCACATATTGTATAGTCTGGGGATTTTTCATGAGAAATGAAGGAAAATCAAATCCAATTTTATAAAAATAACAAAAATGACAAGAAGTGCTCCAACAATGTACAACAAGAGAAAACTAATATAAATACATGTAAATAACCTTTTAAATCATGTACATACATATATACATTTCTTTTGTACTATGAGATGTGGAAAACCTAGATGCATATCTGCACACAGAGTGAAGTTTAATATATTTACATGGAAGCTTTATTTGGTCAGCTCTATGGTTCACTTTTGACATTTTTGGCCCAAAACCTAATTCAGTAGATTTTTGGATGTGTGTATCTTTACTACATCTTCATTACAAGATGTATGATATCTCTTGCAATAATGCATACATTTTGCATTACCTTTCAGAATATGCAAAAGTTTTGCTAAACATTGTTTCTGAAATATTAAAAAAATTTAAAATGTTATATCAATAAAGCTATTGATAATTTTCTAGCAAAAAAAACTTAAGGAGGATAAAATAACTAACCGGACATGTTTAGTTCCATTTTCTCGCTATTTATTGTTAATGTTCTGCAATTAAAGGATCCCATTTCAGTATGCCAGCAGTGCTTAAAGATGCATTTAACTAACAAGAGTTACATTTTGGAGAATGATTTTACATGTATAATGTCCTCTCAGGCATGTTGCTCCTTCAGGTAATGATGAGGTCATTTATTGTCAGCCAGTGGAAGCTGCTCTGTCGGCTCAAGGTAATTATCTGCAGGCACGCAACAGACTAACCGATTTGAGGTTGGCCCCCGACACTGTGCACACCCCTTTAGCCCCCCCCACCTAGTGTTTTACCATCTTCCTCTCATTTCACAAGCTCACCAGGTGTAAGAGGTTCATATTTATCTTACTAATCATTCTCACTTTGCATTCCACTGAGGCTTTTGGGTTTGATGTAGAAAGTAACACAGGGTTTTCATTGAGATATGGAGTCATCCACACTAATGACTTGCAGGAGAGTGCCCCATATCCTCATCTGAGAGACGTTAAACCAGAATTCAGCCTAGGATCAGCTAAGGACCCAAGACTTTTATGTGATGTGAGTTCAGAATAGAGACAAAAATCTTTCTCAGTAAAATACTGCCCTCTAGTGTCCAAACAATCTCATACCATGAAAAGGATACCTTAAAGCACGGGGTGCACTGTGGCACAGTTGGTAGCACTGTTGCCTTGCAGGGTTAGGGTTAGGGGTTAGCACTGTTGCCTTGCAGCAGAAAGGTCCTGGGTTCAATTCCTGGCATGGACTCCCAGCATGGAGTTTGCAGGACCCCCTGTGCATGGGAGGGTTGTCTCTGGGTACTCCACCTCCCCCCACAGTCCAAATACATGACTGTTAGGTTAATTGGTCTCTTTACACCTCACCTTAGGTGTGATTGACTGTGTGTGCATGGTTGTTTGTGCCCTGTGTGTCTGTGTTGCTGGAGATAGGCACCAGCTTCCTTGTGACCCACTTTGGAAGAAGTGGAAAATTACTGACCTTAAAGTGTGCTTGGACCTTGAACCAGGAAAGTTTTCCAGAGCAATTAATTTCCCCACTGCATTTCCACTGCTGGTACAGGGTTAAAAATGTATCCCAAAATAAGTGCCTGAGTGATGAGGAGCCTTGTGGATTGGTTATATGTTTTTCAGCCTTATTTATCATGTTTTAAACTCATCTCAAGCTCATATTTTCTGTTGCCTTTTATTCTAATAAATCACAGACCTCTGCTTTCAACAGTGTGTGGATACAAAGGGGGGGCAGTCAAAGAAATACAATTTTTAAACCTTTCATGTCCAAGAAACAATTGAAAGGCTCACAACCCCTGGGGCCATTAACAGATCTCAAGTTTAAAAGAAAGTAAAGAGAGCTGCAGCTGAATGTGTATGTGTGTGTATATGGTTAATGCTCCCTTCAGAAATAGCTTTGAATAATAAAAAAATAATCTGCTAATACAACCACAACCTGTTTTATGTGTGTACCTGTGCTAGTGGAGATATAAGTGGGGTGATGGTGAGCTGATGTGCCTTGGAGGACAACACGGATATAAGGTTTTGGGTGCTGTGTAGGAAAGGCCCAACTGAGAGAGGTATGGCTCAAAATTGTTTACAACAGACACCCAGGGAAAAATAAAAGGTTCTGGAAAGGTACGTCTTCTGAGAAAATATTTTCCTGGTCGCAAAGTTTAAACACAACTTTAGAAACAAGCCTGTTTTAAAATTCTACTTCTAGTCATATAATTTAAACCCATACAAAAATGAAATGCCTTTCGTTCACAGTTAGAAATGAGCTCGATCCAATCCAGTATTGGTATCTGACCTGAAACTGACTGACTGGGATCAGTATTTTGTTGCGGCAATGACCAGGACAGTCCTTGGTTTTTACTGCGGGTCATACTTTAATAATGTACACTAAACCTAAGATGTATCCGTAGTTATTTCATAAATTATATACAAACATGCTGAAATATATCAAGAGCTGTATATTTTTTTAATTTGTCAGATTACTTAAGGTTCAAACAAACTAGCAAAGCTTGATGTGGAGGCTCGGCTATCAGTGGATAGTCTGCTGCTTAATCACATCACCTTGTTCTTGGATATTTAGTGGAAATGATGAAAATATAAGATAGAGGATTGTAATGCGTTTTGTGCAAACCTTTAGAGTGGTGGCAGACTATATCAGTAATGTAAAGTAAACAACTGAGGACAGAACTTGAGTCAGACAGCATTGTGCCCCCAATGCATGTCTCGTCTCAGCAGTCTGTATTCAGATTTAGCAGCTCCACACCTGGCAAGTACATGAATATAGGCATAAAAGGGTCATTCTGAGGCTTACTGTGTAATCATCAATCTTATAAGTATGAATATAACTGAAGATATGTGCATAACATGCAGCAGTTTAAGTGACATTCTTCATGTGGATTATTTATATTCACAAGGACTAAAACATCACTTTATGTTTCAGGAAAAGTGCCTTAGATTGGAAACAATATTGGTATCAGCAGACATATAAATACAGATATTCGATCAGAACCCAAAAACCCTGGATTGGAGCCTTTCTTGTAGTTTTCCCATAACACACATTTTCATAATGCATGTTCATTGGTCTGAGAAACTAAAAATGGAGGAATTAGAAACTTGCATGAGGAGATTCAATATAGAAATTCTCTATGGTACGGCTGCTACTCTGAGATTGTTTTTGGTCCTCTGGATTGATGCTGCTGGTGAAGTAGTAGTAAATGAACAGGAAAAATCCTACAAGAACAAAATGCATAGGTTAATTTTTCTTTTATTTATCAGGCATTTAGTCTGAAATTCAACATGTTAACTGTCAGGTTTAGGCTTACCATGAAAGGAGTTGAGGACGGTGAAGATGTAGTAGGAGGGAAGGAGCAGAGGACCGTGGCTAAAGAAAGCAAACCCCCAGCTGATGCCCAAAAGGCAAAAAAGACCCAGAAGAGAGAGAACCCTTTTCTTGGTGGAGCTTTTGTTCTTGTTGTTTGCTTTTGATGCAAATTTAGTGATCTGCGCTGCAGTTACAATGAATATGGTTAATGTGAAGATGAACACAATGCTATAGTAACCAGTGTTCACACCTAAGTGTAATGCAGACCCAGGGATCCAGCACCTGAAAGTCACGAAAGAAATGTGATTGTTTTATAGCCTGAAGCTTAAATATGTAATCAAAATTATCTTCATTGGATCCTTACATGTTGACTGAAGTCCCATTATCACCAGAAATTCTTATGTCACCATATTTATTAGAAGCAAGAAGTCCCACCACCACCACAGCTGGAATGACTGAGAAAATATACGTTTTCTTTTAGTTATTATAGTCTGCAGACAAGCAGATCACATAATTTTTTTGACTCAGCTCTCTTACCCCATCCTGTGATGCAAATCTTCCACATATAATGTTTCATGTCTTTGAGGATTTTGTACAGATTGAAGTACAGGTGTAAAGCCTGCATGAAGAACCATGTGAATGTGGCCAGCATGCTGTAGTGCAGAACCGCTGCCATCGTCACACATGCTGCCATGACCTTCAGGTCAGCAATTGACTCATTTATCAAGAAACAAAAGTTCAGGACGAACAGGGCGATAAACAGATTCATCAGGATCTTTACAGCTTGGCTGGTTTTATTTTTCCTGTGAACCAAATTGGTTTGTATTATCAGAACACTTTAGAGAAGAATCATTAAAATCAAAAGCAGAGCTTTTAATATTTTTACCTTATGAGAAAATGCATGAAGAGAGCCACACCTAGGAAGAACATGGACATGCCACAGCCGGCTTTTGTGATTTGGGTCAGGGTTTTCAAGTCAGAAGAACTAAGATTGTTAGTCCCTGGTGACTGGTGTAAATAGAAACATGTGTTTAGTAAACATGAACAATCTTCAAGGTAGTTTTAAAAACTGTATAAAATATCTTACCATGAGAATAGCAAAAAATGTAAGGTGAGAGCATTGGCAGATGATGCTGCCATTGTCCTCTTTTGTGTTGCAGCCATCTGTGATCCAGTTGTCTGCGCCAGCTGGTGAGCAGGAGGAACAAAAGCGAGACTTGTATTTCCCAGGTAAATAAGCGAGAAAAATTAAGCGCTGTCTGAGAAATCTGACTTGTTCTGCCTCTAAGTTTATAAGACTCTGGGTGACAAAAAGCAGGCATAACATTATGACCACTGACAGGTGAATTAAATAATGCCTCTTTCTCATTGCACCGGTTAGTGGGTGGGATATATTAGGCAGTAAATGCAAATTGTGTCATCAAAGTGGATGTATAGAAGCAGAAAAAAGCATAAGGGTCTAAAGGAGTTTCACTTGGGTTAGATCGTGATGGCCAGACAAGTGGGTATTAGCATATGCAAAAAATCCACCTTCTCCTCACTCCTCTCTTTGTCATCTGTCATTACAATGCTACTAACCGTCTCTAGAGGAGGAAGAGGAGGAGGAGCGAGGGCCCCCCAGAAAGCAGAGGTAATGTGACTTCATCCCACTATAAAAAGAGGTGTGGAACCAGTGCACCAAATGTGGAGCATACACATCTAAAAATATATTTACTGATAAAATTTTTACATTACACACTTTTACAAGAGGGCTGCATGGTGGCGGAGTTGGTAGCACTGTTACCTTGTAGCAAGAAGGTCCTGGGTTCGATTCCCAGGGGTCTTTCTGCATGGAGTTTGCATGTTCTCCCAGTGCATGCATGGGTTCTCACCGGGTACTCCGGCTTCCTCCCACAGTCCAAAGACATGCCTGTGAGGTTAATTGGTCACTCTAAATTGCCCTTAGGTGTATGAATGAGTGTGTGCATGGTTGTTTGTGTGTTGCCCTGCGATGGACTGGCGACCTGTCCAGGTTGTACCCTGCCTCCCGTCCGTAGACTGCTGGAGATAGGCACCAGCTACCCCGCGACCCACTATGGAATAAGCGGTAGAAAATGACTGACTGACTGACTTTTACGAGAGAGACATTTTTGAACCGAAGACTAGAAAGTGTGTATGTTTTTTTTTGTCCATTCAATATAATATTGTGTAAAAATCAGTGTAGTTATCAGTTATGGACCTAGTCTAGGTTGCGTTTAACTCAAATGTTCTGCTTTGCACCTCATAAATCTGAACTTATATTTTCCCCTTGAACATTCAGGCATCTTTATCACAAAAAGGGCATAAAAGGTAAAAAAAAAAACGTAAAAAAAATAGAAGAAATGTCAATTTACAGTTAGATTTGAAGTTGTTGAAAATATTTGAAAAAAGACATATCTATATTTATGTCATTTTAGGACCTAAGGGTAAAAATTGTAACATTATTTGAAGGGTCAAAAGGGATAATATTGCATCCCATGACATCGCTATGACAGTATATTTGTAATATACTGTGCAGCCTCATTAATATTTAACAAGGCTTAGTGATACGTGTGGTGAGAGAATGCTTTCCCATGTGGTCCAGTCTGACATTTGAGCTACTGTCGCTCAGACTACTGGAGGAGCTTGTTGGTCCGGATAGAAAGAAAAACAATGCATCACAGTTTGTTTATGGAGCTGCATACCTGCAGACCGGTCGAGCGGGCCATGTTAGTCATAATGTTATGCCTGATCAGCAAATACTATCTTTGCATCCGTCGAAATTCTTCATTAAGAGTTTTACGTTTTCAAAAATGCACAGTGCTGCCTGATAAAATGAAGGGAACTGACTAATCGTAGCAAACTAAGATTTCCTCAAGGATACAGGCCCTTATACATTAAACATCTGAAAAAAATTACTTTTTCAACTGAAAAGGCAAGGTTTCATTAAATCTTCAAATTACATTTTTCAGAAATAGCCTTATTGCCTACATTTAGAAACTTAACAACCTACCCATTTTACTTTTCCCATCCCATGAAATGCAAGAAACACTGGATCCAGCCTGTAGTGGGATAGAAAAAGAAGGTTCTGAATTCTTATTCTGTCCAAATAAAGGTTATTACAAAGGTTACTAGCATCTCTTTTACCGTATTCACGTTATTGAAGTGAATGTCGATCGTTTCTGAGAGGTTTGATATATTGACTCCTGTATCAATCCCCAGGATTTGATTGTTGAAAAGGGAACTAGTTGCGTTAATCTGTTAAAAGTAAAATACTGTTATGAATGATAAATTATGTTTTAAAATGGCTAATCTTTGGGTTTTACCATAGGAAGTCCTGGAAAAAGCAGAATCCAAACATAAGAAGCATTTTTTGTTACAGCCATTTCACTGGCTGCTTCAGGAAGGTGAACTTTTATAATGTAGTCTGCCCCCAGATTGTTGCTTTCCATTAAAATCTATTACAAACAAAGATTATTAAAAAGACACAAGTGATCTTTCATTTTCGATGGTGTGTTTTTTTCATGTCAGCAAAGCGGTGTACCTTTGTATCCCCACTTGATGTGAAGGCAAAGGTCCTGTTTCTATGCTTTTGTTGTGACAGTTTAGCAATCACTCCAATAATTTGGCCAATTTTGATGCTGCCTGTGCTTGCATTGCCCATCTGTCCCGTTTCACGACCAATTAAATCCATGATACTATAATATGAACACAAAAACAGACTTTCAACAAGCTTCAATCATATTTCCTGACAATTTCGCACCCCTTATAAAGGAGCTGTCAATTGTGTTGATGAAGTTCTTCGATAACTGAAATTTAATAACAGAAATACTTACGCTACGGGTTCATTCGAGGTCTGAGAAGTTAAGTTAAGAACAGTCTCTGGCTGGTAGTTGGATCGGGTTGTGGTTTGGACTTTTGGTGTTGTAGTCCCACTTGTAGTTGTTGTTGCGGGTGGAGATGTCTGATTTAAAATAAAGGTTTGTATTTTGTTTATATGTGTGAAGTTATATCTTCAATAAATGACGAAAATCACCTTACCAAATTACTTGTTTGAGAACCAGAACTGCTCGAGGTGCTGGAAGTCTGGGCTGTAATTTGACTTTCTGTCGTTGCAGTTTGTGATAAAGTTCCACTGTTTGCAGGTGTGGATGTCTAGTTTACAAAAGATGTTATTGTTTTTGATGTGTAAAATATTTGTTGTCTCCGGTAAAAAAAAATGACGAAAATCACCTCACCAAATTACTTGTTTGAGAACCAGAACTGCTTGAGGTGCTGGAAGTCTGGGTTTAATTTGACTTTCTGTCGTTGCAGTTTGTGATAAAGTTCTACTGTTTGCAGGTGTGGATGTCTAGTTTACAAAAGATTGTTATTAGTTTTGATGTGTAAAATATTTTTTGTCTCCTGTAAACAAAAATGACAAAAAATCACCTCACCAAATTACTTGTTTGAGAACCAGAACTGCTTGAGGTGCTGGAAGTCTGGGCTGTAATTTGACTTTCTGTCGTTGCAGTTTGTGATAAAGTTTTACTGTTTGCAGGTGTGGATGTCTAGTTTACAAAAGATTGTTATTAGTTTTGATGTGTAAAATATTTGTTGTCTCTTGTAAACAAAAAATGACGAAAATCACCTCACCAAATTACTTGTTTGAGAACCAGAACTGCTTGAGGTGCTGGAAGTCTGGGTTGTAATTTGACTTTCTGTCGTTGCAGTTTGTGATAAAGTTCTACTGCTTGCAGGTGTGGATGTCTAGTTTACAAAAGATTGTTATTAGTTTTGATGTGTAAAATATTTGTTGTCTCCTGTAAACAAAAAATGACGAAAATCACCTTACCAAATTACTTGTTTGAGAACCAGAACTGCTTGAGGTGCTGGAAGTCTGGGTTGTAATTTGACTTTCTGTCGTTGCAGTTTGTGATAAAGTTCTACTGTTTGCAGGTGTGGATGTCTAGTTTACAAAAGATTGTTATTAGTTTTGATGTGTAAAATATTTGTTGTCTCCTGTAAACAAAAAATGACGAAAATCACCTCACCAAATTACTTGTTTGAGAACCAGAACTGCTTGAGGTGCTGGAAGTCTGGGCTGTAATTTGACTTTCTGTCGTTGCAGTTTGTGATAAGGTGCTACTGTTTGCAGGTGTGGATGTCTAGTTTACAAAAGATTGTTATTAGTTTTGATGTGTAAAATATTTTTTGTCTCCTTAAAACAAAAAATGACAAAAATCACCTCACCAAATTACTTGTTTGAGAACCAGAACTGCTTGAGGTGCTGGAAGTCTGGGCTGTAATTTGACTTTCTGTCGTTGCAGTTTGTGATAAAGTTCTACTGTTTGCAGGTGTGGATGTCTAGTTTACAAAAGATTGTTATTAGTTTTGATGTGTAAAATATTTTTTGTCTCCTGTAAACAAAAAATGACAAAAATCACCTCACCAAATTACTTGTTTGAGAACCAGAACTGCTTGAGGTGCTGGAAGTCTGGGCTGTAATTTGACTTTCTGTCGTTGCAGTTTGTGATAAAGTTTTACTGTTTGCAGGTGTGGATGTCTAGTTTACAAAAGATTGTTATTAGTTTTGATGTGTAAAATATTTGTTGTCTCCTGTAAACAAAAAATGACAAAAATCACCTCACCAAATTACTTGTTTGAGAACCAGAACTGCTTGAGGTGCTGGAAGTCTGGGTTGTAATTTGACTTTCTGTCGTTGCAGTTTGTGATAAGGTGCTACTGTTTGCAGGTGTGGATGTCTAGTTTACAAAAGATTGTTATTAGTTTTGATGTGTAAAATATTTTTTTCTCCTGTAAACAAAAAATGACGAAAATCACCTCACCAAATTACTTGTTTGAGAACCAGAACTGCTTGAGGTGCTGGAAGTCTGGGCTGTAATTTGACTTTCTGTCGTTGCAGTTTGTGATAAGGTGCTACTGTTTGCAGGTGTGGATGTCTAGTTTACAAAAGATTGTTATTAGTTTTGATGTGTAAAATATTTTTTGTCTCCTGTAAACAAAAAATGACAAAAATCACCTCACCAAATTACTTGTTTGAGAACCAGAACTGCTTGAGGTGCTGGAAGTCTGGGCTGTAATTTGACTTTCTGTCGTTGCAGTTTGTGATAAGGTGCTACTGTTTGCAGGTGTGGATGTCTAGTTTACAAAAGATTGTTATTAGTTTTGATGTGTAAAATATTTTTTGTCTCCTGTAAACAAAAAATGACAAAAATCACCTCACCAAATTACTTGTTTGAGAACCAGAACTGCTTGAGGTGCTGGAAGTCTGGGCTGTAATTTGACTTTCTGTCGTTGCAGTTTGTGATAAAGTTCTACTGTTTGCAGGTGTGGATGTCTAGTTTACAAAAGATTGTTATTAGTTTTGATATGTAAATTATTTTTGTCTCCTGTAAAAAAAAAATGACGAAAATCACCAAAACCAAATACTTGTTTGAGAACCAGAACTGCTTGAGGTGCTGGAAGTCTGGGTTTGTAATTTGACTTTCTGTCGTTGCAGTTTGTGATAAAGTTCTACTGTTTGCAGGTGTGGATGTCTAGTTTAAAAAAGATTGTTATTAGTTTTGATGTGTAAAATATTTGTTGTCTCTGTAAACAAAAATGACGAAAATCACCTCCCCCAAAATTTAAATTTGTTTGAGAACCAGAACTGCTTGAGGTGCTGGAAGTCTGGGCTGTAATTTGACTTTCTGTCGTTGCAGTTTGTGATAAAGTTCTACTGCTTGCAGGTGTGGATGTCTAGTTTACAAAAGATTGTTATTAGTTTTGATGTGTAAAATATTTGTTGTCTCCTGTAAACATAAAATGACGAAAATCACCTTACCAAATTACTTGTTTGAGAACCAGAACTGCTTGAGGTGCTGGAAGTCTGGGTTGTAATTTGACTTTCTGTCTCTGCAGTTTGTGATGAAGTGCTACTGTTTGTAGGTGGGGATGTCTAGTTTACAAAAGATTGTAGTTAGTGTTTATCTGTAAAATGTTTATTGTCTTCCATAAGGAAAAATGACAAAAATCACCTCACCAAATTACTTGTTTGCAAAATAGAACAAGGTGATGAAATATTTCCATTGATTGTTCCAGAAGATGTATAACAGATTTCAAACACTGACCATGCATCTATTTATATGAAAACACAAACCGGTAAGTGAAAACAGCTTGTTAAAAGATGTTAAGTAGGACATGCTTTGATGGCACTACTATAAAATACCTTCAGATATTTCTTTCTGAACCAATACATTTCTTCCACACAGAATGTCATGTCCAAGTCTAATGGTATTTCCACCTTAAAAAGATGACAAAAAAAAGTTATAAACATGCAAAAAACAAGCAAAAGAATTAATATGGAAATGTAAAAGATGGAGTGCCTTGCATAAGTATGTGAACCCCTTGAACACTGTCACTCTACAAACCTCATTGTACTTTACTGGGTTTTTTAACACAAGGTAAGGGAAAGGAAATAAAAAAAGGGAAGGAAATGATGCAAAGTTTTTAAACTTTACAAAGAATCATCTGAAAAATGCAGTCTGCACATGTATGCAGCCCCTTTACTATGCCTAAATAAAATCTTGTACAACTGCCTTCAGAAGTCACAAAATTAGTAAATAGAGTCCACTTGTGTGTAATTTCAACTTAATATAAATCCAGCAGTTCTGTGAAGACCTCAGAGGTTTGTTCGAGAACAATGGTAACGAATAGCCTCATGAATACCAAAGAACAAGGACAACTATCAATGTTAAAAGAAAGCCATCAGAAACCCTGTTTGCAGCGAAGAAAGGTGTTTTGGTCAATTAAATTCAATTCAGTTTTATTTATATAGCGTCAATTCACAACGCGTCGTCATAAGGCACTTCACAAAGTCAGTTCATTCGAATCATACAGATTTTAAGTCAGGTCCATACATTCCAATTAATTAGTCAGATTCAGTTATTTATTCAAATTGGTTAAAAAGTTTTTCTATCTAAGGAAACCCAGCAGATTGCATCGAGTCAGTGACTTATCACTCCTCCTGGATGAGCATGTAGTGACAGTGGACAGTCACTGGCGTTGACTTTGCAGCAATCCCTCATACTGAGCATGCATGTAGCGATAGTGGAGAGGAAAAACTCCCTTTTAACAGTAATAAATCTCCAGCAGAACCAGGCTCAGTGTGAGCGGCCATCTGCCATGACCGACTGGGGGTTTGAGAGAACAGAGCAGAGACAGAAAAAGAACACAGAAGCACTGATCCAGGAGTGCTTTCTATGGGAAGGAAAAGTAAATGTTAATGGATGTAGCTCCTTAAGTGGTTTCAAAGAAAAAACAGATAAACTATGAGCCAGTTTTCATGTTTTAAGTAAAATAGTCTAAGAGCACATACAGTTAGTCACAGTATAAGCTCAGTCAGTAGCTGTGTCTAGGAGAAAAATAGGGTTAAACCCTGAAAGACAGGGCCAAGTGTATCATCAGTAGAAGGCGAGCATTAAGTTGTTGGCAGAAGAAGCTTGGACGATGCCTGGAGGGGTCCAGGAAGGTGTCACAGATAGATACAGACTCAGGCCAGGTGTAGCTTCTAGGAAGAGAAAAGAGAGAGAACATAAAGTTAAAAGAAAAAGGAAAAAAGGAAATTCTAGAAACCTGTTTAATATGGGATTTAAATGACATGTCCTGGTCAAAAATAACACCAAGGTTTTGTACTTTATTACCGGAGGTCAGTTTAATGCCATCCAGGTTAAGTGATTGACTAAGCAGTTTCTTTTTCAAAGACTCTGGTCCAAAGACGACAACTTCTGTCTTGTCTGAATTTAGAAGCAGAAAATTTAAAGTTATCCAAGTTTTTATGTCTTCAAGACATGCTTGTATTCTATGTAACTGGTTGGGCTCATCAGGATTTATTGATTAGTAAAGCTGAGTATCATCAGCATAACAGTGAACATTTATCCCTTGCTGCCTGATAATTTGACCTATTGGAAGAATATATAAAGTTAGGAGAATTGGCCCAAGTACTGAACCCTGTGGTACTCCACAATTAACCATGGAGTTTGAAGATGATTTATCATTTACATGAACAGACTGGAATCTGTCAGACAAATAAGATTTAAACCAGACTAGCGCTGTTCCCGATTCCTACAGCATGTTCTGGCCTTTCTAAGAGAATATTGTGATCTACCATATCATATGCAGCACTGAGATCTAACAGGACAAGTCCAGACATTATCTGAGGCTAGGAGAATTTCATTAGTGACTTTCAGCAGAGCTGTTTCAGTGCTATGATGAGCTGTGAAACCTGACTAAAAATCATTGCTGTGTAAATGCTCACACATTTGATTAGCAACCATTTTCTCAAGAATTTTAGATAAGATTGGAAGATTGAATGTAGGTCTGTAATTTATTAAATCATGTTGATTAAGCGAAGGTTTCTTAAGTAAAGGTTTAATTACAGCTACCTTAAAAGCCTGTGCTACATATCCATTTACTAAGGATAGATTAATCATATCTAAAATGGGGCTGGTAATCAGAGGTAACACTTCCTTAAATAATTTGTTTGGGATTGGGTCTAACATACAAGTTGAAGGTTTAGATTAAGCTAATACTTTTGATAACTCAGGAAGCTCCACAGGATCAAAACAGTCCAAACACAGATCAGCTTCCACAGTTACTTCTAATGTTGTCTCACTTGCTGAGGATGAAGTAATTATCTTTGGGGGTATGCCAATGATTTTGTTTTTAATTGAATCAATTTTATTTAAAAAGAATCCCATAAACTCATGACTGCTAAGAGCTAAGGGAATGGATGGCTCAACAGAGCTATGACTCTGTGTAAGTTTAGCAACTGTACTAAAGAGAAAACCTAGGATTTTTTCTGTTCCTCTTCTATTAATGATGAGAAATAAGCTGTTCTAGCTTTGGGGGAATTGTCTTTTTTTTAAAACCAAATAGACTTTTTTTCCAGAGTAAGTAGGAATCCTCTAAGGGGGTTTTGGGGTGCCCTTTTCTCCCCTCCAATTTACTAACATTGTGCTTTAAATGTTCCAATTAAACCAGGGAAACCCAGCCTCCTATAAAAATTACCTTTTTTTTTCATGGGGGCTGCATTGGTCTAATGCACCAGAAAATGAGGAAGTAATGCTATGTACAAGAGAATCAATTTTTGTAAAGGGCGATGAAAAAAAATTTATTGCCCTCCACTGTGTTTTTCTGGAAAAATGAGGAAATTAAATTTGGAACAGATTTTTTTAAAAAGGTTGTTACAATCATTGTTAAATTAAGATCTACTATAATGAAATTTTCTTTGAGGTGTGGAGTACTCGGTTAAATTAAACTCAAAGGTTATTAAAAAATGGTCAGACAGGACAGGGTTATGAGGAAATGGTGTTTTTTCTTCACACTCAATCCCATATGTCAGCACAAGGTCCAGAGAATGAAGACAAAGGTGGGTAGGTTTGCTAAAGTTTTGAGCAAAGCCAATTGAGTCTAAGATAGCATTAAAGGCTATATTTATTCTATCACTTTTTAGGGTCAACATGAATGTTAAAATCCCCCACTATAATAACCTTAGCTGTATTTTACACTAAATCAGATAAAAAGTCTGAAAAGTGATCAAAAAATTGAGAGTAAGGGCCTGGTGGATGATACAAAACAACAAACAGAAGTGGTTTTAGTGTTTTGCTGTTTGGATGAGGAGAACTAAAGATTAAATATTCTAAATATACTCCTCCTCACCCAGTCTTTCGAGGTATGTGAAAATTTAAATAATTAGTAGGAGTTGACTCATTTATAGTAAGTATAGTCAGATGAGACCAAAACTTTTTGGCCCATATGCTAAATACACTCCACACCAACCAGAAAACACTTTTCACAAGGTCAAACATTGTGGTGGGATCATCATGATGTGGGGATTCCTTTCTTATTCTATTCAGAGTTAATGGGAAGAATGATATAAATACAGGACAATCCTGTAAGATGAGCTTTTTGACATTGCAAAAGACTTGAGACTGGTATAGAGGGTTACCTATGAGCAGGACAACAACCCTAAACATAGAGTCAGGGTTACAATGGAATGGTTTTGTTTAAAGCAGATTCATATGTAGAAATATCTCAGTCAAAATCCAGAATCCAATCAAAAATTTAATTTTGGGGGCCCAAAGAAGAAAATTTTAATAAACTAAAGGTGGTTTTTTTTTGCAATGAGGAATGGTCTAAATGGTCAGTAACCAAATGAAAAAATATGAAACACATAACCAAAAAACATTTCTCCTGTAATTTGGAATGAAAGCAAAACTTTTAAAGTTTTTGTTTTTTATGAAAGCTATGCATCAGGTTAATCCCACAGTTGTGTGCTTTCTTCTGTTGGATTATCACAAAAAAATCCCAGTAAAATACACCAAAGGTTGTGGTTGTAGCATGAAAAGAATGCCAAAAGGTTCAATAGTAATGAATACTTTTGCAAGACTTTGTGGCAAATTGGTGGTAGTGAATTTACCCATTTTCAAGCAGTTGTGAATGTTTAGGATTAAACCTGAAACAAAGTGAGAGATGGAAAAAGCTTTTGCATAAATCAGAGAACATAGACAGAGTTTAGGGGTGGATTGACATGCAATTATTTTGACTAACAGGGGGCCAAACCAGCCCTGGTTTAGTTCAAAATAAGCATAATCACCAGTACCTGATGAGTTGTAGAACGCTGATGGCAAACATGAAAAATTATATGTTGGGTTCAGCAACACAACAATATCCTGGTTTAATAGAGCCCTTTCATTCACAGTCAGGCAGTAGGAACCATTAACACTACTTATGCTTGGGCTGCAGTCGAACTCTTGCCTACAACACCCTGCAAGTACAATAACAACAATACAGTCACCAGGGTTGTGCCAGTTCATCATTGACAAGAACTAGTTCTAAATTCATTCTATCTAGGTTAAAATGGATTGATTCATGCCCATAGTTTACCTTTTGTATTCTTGCCACAGGATGAGACCGCCATAATAGTATGAATCTCTCTTTCTGTCCTAACATTGAACTATTACAACACATTTTTCTCTGTCTTAGCTTTTAGGAATAGATAGTTAACATGATTTGGTGATTTTTATATGTTATCTCGTCTTTCCTAGCTGCTAAATTAAGTTTTGAGCCGTTTCCGCTAGAACTTTTGCAATTAAAGAGATATCATAACCACAACAGAAGTTGTAGACATTCAGTTATTGCCTCATTGACATTATTTCAGTTTTTAATAGCTGTAAAAAGTCTTGATGGGAGATTCAAAGAATTATTGGAGGTTTTGATGTGTTGCCTCAGACCAAACATTTATTTCGACAACACCCCTGGGGCTTAGTGCCAAGCCACTAAAACAAATATAGCCCGTTTTCAAAAGAGGGTGCTGATAACTGCCGGTGGTTTTTTTGGAACCAGTCGTAACAATCTGGCTAATCCACCGGCTGAAGATGGGCGTGGCATTCGGATAGAGACAGTGAGAGGTTAGATGTCCCACAACTGTTGTATCCTCCACTTGTCTTGCGCTCACATAAACTGTTCTTCGTAATGGCCATATCAGCTGCTCATTCATGTAGTTTACCGCTTTTGTCATCAGAAAATAATGCTTCTAAAAGTGTTTCATTTAGACTACATTTTTAACTCTATTCACTTTTAACCCTCTTATTATCACCCCATCAGCGCAGATGGGTTTTGCACTTCTTTTTGTTTATTTTGCCTATTAAACAGTTACTGCATAGTTAAAGCCACACAGTAAAAGTAAGTAGCTTGCAGATATTGAACGCTGAAGTTGTCTTGGAAGAAAAGAGCAAAAGCACTCACTTATTGCAGATTTGTTGATATCTTAATAGCCATAAAATCTAAATATCCAGGTGGCATAGATATGATTTAACCTATAAGAGGATTACAACACAATAATGTTTCTCTTTAGTAAAATCTTGACTCAGTTTTAGAAAAATAGCTGAAAAAATCTTAAATCATGTAAATTATTTGTTACATCTTTGTTCTTTTTTGGGCTATGCATACCTGTTTGATGGTCTTAGGGAATAGTTAGAAGTATAACAGAATGTAGCTGCTGCTTATCTGCTTGTCTTTAAGGTTTCTCCCACACATAAACAATAAAACTGGGGTGCAAAACAACTTTTTTTAATCAGTTATGATAGGTAAAGGCAAAAGACCTGAGTATTATATTTTTAAAGTGAAGCTGAAGACATTACTGTCAAGTTTAAAGCAAAATTGGGTCCCTTAATTCAAGTTCAACAGGTAAAAAACAGCATCAATCAGTTCAAATGAGCTCCACTCATGAACACATTCAAGCACAATGCCGACAGTCACAATCATTTACTTAAGAAAACAGAAACCTTTATGATCATATTCAAGAAACTGATGACATTATATTACTGTACCTGCATTTGGCTGGATGTTGAAACAGAGCTTAGGTCCATTCTTATTTATAAGAAAGACATCTTCTGCAATATAAAAAATTCCCAGATGAAATTACATCTGGTTTTTATTGTAACTGTTCTTGTTAGACCCATATTCTCTGTAAATCCAAGCTCACCTGATGGAAAAGAAGTTTTACACGTAATGTTTTCAGCAGTAATAAACAGTATGTTTTTGACCCTGGTGTACCCCTCTGTGTCTGTAAAGAAGCATAAAATGAAAACATAATTTAACAAATAAATTGAAAGTACTGAAAAAAGTACTATGTTTTAAAGAATGCTTCAGTTATCCTATAAAAAAGTTTTTATTACTTACTTGATTCTTCACAAAAGTGGTTCAGGAGCAAAAATGCACAAAGCAGAATACATTTCACCACAGAAAACATCCATCGAGTGTCTACAGCCGGCTGTGACATCATTTAAAATAGTTAGGCAGATTACAAGAGCAAAAAACTAGATTACAACTTGAGCATCTATATATTTTTAAGTCCCACTGCGGTTTGCACCTGCTTCTGTTACATGGTTTAGATCAATTATGCTGTTACAGCAACACAAATCTTACGTGCCATCACCATTCAGCCTCCTTTAACTTGCAAATATAGCATGACTAAAGAATGTGTGTAGTATCTGTTTATTTCTAACTCTCCAGCAGAGAGAGGGACTGTTTTTGACCTTACCAGTAGCACTCAGTTCTTCATTTACGTCTATAGTCATCAAGCATGTCATTTCATTTCTATTTTTCTATAATCTGCCTCTGCCAGGTCCAATCTTTATTTTACAGATTCATGTTTATGTAGTTCTGCTTATATTTTTTATCTGCTTTTCCTCATAATAAAATATGCATTTTTAAAAGAACTGTAGGCAGACCAAATAAGCCCTTACTCTATGTGAATACTGATGTGATGTCGTGCTGGAATAACATTAAATCTAGCCGAAAAAGATGTTGCCTTGATGGTTGCATACTGATTTTAGATTTAGATTTTATTTACAGCAACGCACCGACCAGTCTGCGCATATATTCGAGCAAACCATGACACTGGTTTGTTTGAATACATGCAAATTGCCGTACCACCACAGAGGTTTATCTAAAATCTTTCCCAAATAATATTATCTGACCACAAACGTGCTCGCTGTTCTGTTCACCTGAAATGAGACAGGATCTCAAAAGCAGTTATGCTTTCGAATTCACTATATGTCTTCCTCTCTAAAGATCATTTTTATAGCAGTAGTCCCTAAATTGATCATACGTGATATGAAGAAATAGCTAAGCTATTGTTTCATATTCATTCCTTAACCCATTTATTCTGCTGATCACAGAATCTTACAGAATCATTGTTTCTTTAGGCAACACAACTTTTTTCTAAGATTTGAAAAAAAGGTTTGACAAACAAAATTTGCTCTGTTTCAAAAAACGAGATAATGAGTAATGCAACTAAAACACGTATTTGTCTAGCTAATAAAAGACACGTTTTATATATATTTCTACCTTAAGAGGAGGGAAACCTGTTATCTCAATGTACATGTATTTTCTAATGTTTTAGACTCATATCAGAGAAACTATGACCAATGTCCTTAAATTTTCTGACAGCCAACATAATATCTGCTAGTTTACAGAAATATGAAATAAATATTTTGAAAAAGTATCTCGGGGTCTTGTTCACGAGTGAGGGAAGAATGGAGAATCTAGCCAATTGGAATTGTATTATTTGCTGTTATTTCAGCTTTTAACTTTGTTCTCTCTCTTTTCTCTTCCTAGAAGCTACACCTGGCCTGACTCTGTGTCTACCTGTGACACCTTTCTGGAGAGGGGCATCGTCTGAGCTTCTGCTGGCAACAACTTAATGCTCACCCTCTACCGATGATCTATATGGCCCTGTCTTTCAGTGTTTAACCCTTTCTCTCTCCTAGACATGGCTACTGACTGAGCTTTTACTGTAACTAACTCTATGTGCTCTCTTCAGACTCTAAACTTGAAAACTGGCTCAGAGTTTATCTGTTCTTTCTTTCTAGGTGAAACAACTAAAGGAGCTACATCCATTAACATTTACTTTTCCTTCCCATAGAAAGTACTCCTGGATCAGTCCTTCTTTGTTCTCTTTGTGTCTCTGCTCTGTTCTCTCAAACCCCCAGTCAGTCGTGGCAGATGGCCGCTCACACTGAGCCTGGTTCTGCTGGAGGTTTCTTCCTGTTAAAAGGGAGTTTTTTCTCTCCACTGTTGCTACATGGATGCTCAGTATGAGGGATTGCTGCAAAGTCAACGCCAGTGACTGTCCACTGTATCTACATGCTCATCCGGGAGGAGTGAATGCTGCAAGATGCAATCTGCTGGGTTTCCTTAGACAGAAAAACTTTTCATCCAATTTGAATAAATAACAGAATCTGACTGCACTGTTCATTGATTAAGATTAATTGGAATGTATGTACCTGACTTTTGTGAAATGCTTTGAGACGACATGTGTGAATTGGCGCTATATAAATAAACTGCATTGAATTGGAGTGGGGGATTGACAGATGGATCGGTGCGGCTGCTGCAGTAATGGGGACACTGTGCCGGTCCGTTGTGGTGAAGACAGAGCTGAGCCAAAAAGCGAAGCTCTTGATTTACCGGTCGGTCTACGTTCCTACCCTCACCTATGGCCATGAACTTTGGGTCATGACTGAAAGAACGAGATCTCAGATACAAGCGGCTGAAATGAGCTTCCTCCGTAGGGTGGCGGGCCGCTCCCTTAGAGATAAGGTGAGGAGCAGTAGAGCCGCTGCTCCTCCACGTCGAGAGGAGCCAGTTGAGGTGGCTCGGGCACCTATACCGGATGCCTCCTGGACGCCTTCCTTGGGAGGTGTTCCAGGCACGTCCCAACGGGAGGAGGCCAAGGGGACGGCCCAGGACACGCTGGAGGGACTATGTCACTCAGCTGGCCTGGGAACGCCTTGGGCTCCCCCCGGAGGACCTGAAGGAGGTGTCTGGGGAGAGGGACATCTGGGTGTCTCTGCTGAGTCTGCTGCGCCCGCGAACCGGTCTCGGATAAAGCGGAAGACGACGAGTACGAGTACGAGTACTTTGAAAAACACTCCAGAATATTGTCCTAGGTTCAAAACCTTTTATGTAAAAATGCATTGGTCTTGTTGACTGGTGGGATGTTTTATGATAATGCCCCCTACCTTACAAGTTATTATTAAATGTCCAACATCTCTACCAAATATCACCCTTCGGTCTGTTTGACACACTGCAGGTGATCTTAATTTACCAACTTGCATTTACAGCTAAAATCTACCAAGCACATGCATGTCACAGCTCAACTTTACATGATCAAATATTCAGTGTTTCTTGTGAAGCGGTGCAATTCAAATTAGATACACAAATTTCTGTCACAGTTTGAGAGCACCTGCTTTCATTTTTGATCATGCTGAATATGAAGACTTAATTCATAACTAAACATGGTGGCAGTTGGCCATTTTGAGTTACAAGGGAAGGACTGTGGAGTCAATTGTCTTTACATGCCAACATTTCACCCCCAAATCCTGCATAGCTTAAAAGGCCGTGCAGCATAATATATTATACAGCTACAGCTGCATGTTTGTTGGGTTTTTTTGCAGCTCCTTAAAGTACCTAACAAAGGCGGAAACAAAAAAACTCATAACAAAATTAGGCCCCTAAATTTACATTTGAATACAAGTACATGAACACCTTGTTTCATATAAAAGCAAATTCCTATTCCCAACTTCCTGATTTGGCTAGACTACCACTTCCTTTTTACATGGCTTTCAAATGGCTGTCCTTTGGAAGAATCTAGTCCCTGTTTAGATAATCATATTCCTACGCTTTTGTCTCCGAACCAAAGAGAAAATGGTTTCCTGTAACTGCAAGTCAAGTGCCTTTTGAACAACAATGCTATCATTTGCAGCATGTAGAACTGGTACCTTGAGAAAGATTGATTTCTGATGCAGTGCTGTGATATACAATGCCTATGTGCCTTGATCAGAAAAAGGCTACTAATGGTGTTTCAAAAAACTGACTGACTGATAATGACAGTTTATGCATGTTCTGATGATTCTCTGTGCAACCATTATGTACCTGTAGGCCCATTTCCACACTAGGTGTTAAACCTGAATCATAGAAAATACTGTCGCCATGCTTTGAACCTGTTGGGTTGATCATTGTATTTGATGAAAACAGTTCACATCGAGAAACATACCTGATATCTTTGCATATGTTCAAGTTGTGCTTTTGTTTGGGCTGAAATGTGATTGACAACTGAAAGCCTAAACCCCACCCAAAAGGGGTCTCTGTAACAGTGCTGATTAAAGACATTTGTCTGTAGACTGCTGCTGAGTTAAAACAATGCTTGGACATCCCAGAGTTTTTTTTTAAACTTTTTTTGAGGACATGAGAAGCATTGTTGGATCTAAAGTTGCCAGCTTTGTTTTAAGCAGTGAAGCCTCATTTTAGAGAGACATCCATTATTCTCTACTGACCAATTTCCCTTTATGTAACCCGAAAAACAACATAGCTGTAAACTCTGGTACCTTTAGGCCCTGATCTTCATAAGGTTTGCTTGTACAAATAGACATACAAACTGCATGTGCGTGCGCAATCTACTAACCAGGTACAAATCAAATTGTTTGTGCAAAATGAGCCGAACAGTGGGCACAAAGTTTTTAGCATGTTTGCCTTCATGAATATGCAAAACATAACCTATTGACCCAAATGCAGAAATGTAGGAAAATATTCAAATATAATTCCTTACCACCCGGAATGCATTTCGAACCTGAAACAGATGCTATTTTTGCATCCATATTTTGCACGTTTGAAATGCAGGTGTAAAAATGTCTGTTTCACTGGATGAGAAGGCGGTATAGGTACGTCAACAGATTTTGATTGTCAAAAAAAAAATAATAAAAATAGATGAGAATAGAGGATTTTCTCAAGCCTGATTTGGAGCCAGTCACAAACAAAAGCCATGACATACCTCCTATGAAAAAACTCCTTGCAACACTTTTTTCTTACATCTGAACCATTCCAGCGCAACAATGCGTCAAGAAGCGTGAAGAAACCTGAACATGCGGAAGTGCGCACATAACTGATCATCCGCCAGAGAAACACGCACGGTCTATGTAACTGTGATGGCAAATCATGGAAAGGACCCACTGTGCTGACATGTTGGTACTATAATTAATAGGAAAGAAACTGAGACATTATAACGCAGAGTCACTCTTTCATTTGCAAACCTGATGCTAAAATCACTTTTTAGCAGGGGAATATTGTGGCTGTTTATGATAAACTCCAAACTCCAAACTCTTCAAACACACTCTCAAAGAAAAGAGCGCAGTGAGTTTCCGAAAAGAATTAAAGGTTCAAGGGAGACAAACCTCTAATAAATTTCTTGACAGACATATTTGTCTTTTAATTGTTTATATTGATTGGCCAATTTCTAAGCAGGAACCGTTGCAAGTTACGTAGAGCAACACCCGCTCCTGTGGTGCTGTCCGCCCAGACACAGAGCATTGACCAGCTACCCCGTGTGCACTCCGATGGGAGAGGGCGCTCGCCGCTCTGGACACAGTACTACCCTCCTGCGCAATAGCCTGTAATCCATCATTCTGATTAAGGGCAAAGCAGGATGTATTCTTTGCCTCACTGGTTCTGTCCGGACCAGAAACATAAAGCATCTCACAGCAACTTCAAACTCAGCCTTCTGCATGCGCCAATTATGCACTCAAACTCCCAGAGCAAATAAACAGAGAAGAAATAAACTTGCTGGGGCAGATGCTGCGATGACAAACACAGCCACTTATTGCATGTGCAATTTTTCTTTTGCACAAGCAATTTAGCACTCCTTATTTGGAATCTTTGAAGATCAGGCCCTTAGTGTATTGGTCTCACTCACATCCAAAGCTGCCTCTAATGTTGTGACTTTAGCTGCATCGTTTTCTTTCTTAAAAGCTGTCTTTTTTGCCTTGACTTTTATCTCCTTTTCTGCATATGCATGGTTGATGACCCCTGGTGGCTCTGGCCAAGGACATTGCAGCTCAAGTTGATGAACAACTTTACAGCTTTTCACAAGCATGAGGCATGAATCTCCTCTTTCATTAAAATGTATTACGTTCCATTATCTGTATTTAATCCTTGTCTTGTCCTCGAAGGTAATTAATGTCTTTTGAACCTGCCTTCCTCCACCCAACTTGTGTATTGACAGCCAGAAAAACACATACCTCCACAAAGTAGCTGATGACTGGTAATATAATTTGCATTTATTTAGTAAGAAAGGGTAAAAAGGAAAGCACAGGTACAAACAAAATGCAGAACAATAATTAAAATTTTCTCACAAATGACAACATTTTTTACAGAAAAGCCCACTAAACTAATGTGTAAATGAAATAGTTATTTAAGCCTGTAAATACAATCATATAAAGAAGTACATACAGACCATGCCACTAGCAGACATAGAAGGTGAGTGAAACAGCTAGATTGAAAACAGATGTCTGCAAATGGCAGTGCTGCAGTTTCTACTCAGGCCAGAGGTAGGCTGTACCTGTGGCCTGAGGTGTGTTTAAGTGACAGTAGTGGTACTGTTTCTTCAAACTAAAGTGACAGGGCGGCTGCTGGACCCACATCGGTGAGACGGAGCTGTGTATGATCCTCTCTCTGCCTGTAGCACACCGAGCATTTTAATTCTTTATTGAAGCAGCTTAATGAACTCAAAGTCTGAAAAGGTTTTATGTAATTTACAAATTAGCCTTTCATTTTTTCTTCACAAACAGGCTTATTTTGAAAAAAAATATTACTGACCATAATTTCATGGTTGAAGGACCTGGTTCTGACCTCCCTCTCCATCATGGGCCTGAAACAACTGACCCTGTTGCCCACCCAGCCAGTGGCTGTGCATTTAGATGATAAAATGATAAGAAAATCTAAAAGGAGCTAAGGTTTCACTTTCAACAGGTCACTTGACCAAGTCACATGAGAAAAAGTATTTCTCAGTTGCCAAAACACTAAACCCTATTGTCTGAACCAAATGCTCAGTTGCCTGAACCCACTGATTAAATCAGTCGCTCTTTTGGCAAAACCAAGCACTTTGCACCAGTTTAGACACAACTTGCCAACACATTTTCATTGTGATGAACCTGTGATGCATAATGGTGAGCACAGGTGGCAAAAGTCATACACAGTTAAAGCACAGGTGTCACTGGTTGAACACACCTCCAAATTGATCACACTTGTGGCCAATGATGTGAGGGAGCATATATAAGCCAGTTTAGAGAGCACTGGTTTGTGATGCACTACAATGAATAGAAATCTGAGAGGAGTTCGTGTGAGAGGTGATCAGCGAAGACGAAGAACAGTAATATCTGATTAAATCAGAGTTACTGTGATTGACCATGTTCTTGTCCATGATATGAGGGAGGTGTGGCTGAGTAATGCACTTCTGATTTTTTGTGCTAAATGCAAAGGATTTGTGTTTTTTTACTTATTTTTTTACTATGTACAAGTGCTAAATACTATGGGTTTTTGGTTTTGCAACATGAATTTAGCCTACAATGAACAATAAACATTTATTTCTACAGATTCATTTCCTATGCATTGTATTTTATGTAATGTAATGTATAATGTATTTTATGTAGTGTTTAATAACTGCTCGGTAGTGTTTTTAATTTTTGTTGACTCGAGGAACGATTTGACAACATTGTTCAGTTTTGAGCACAGATTGAACTGTTTTGAGGTAAGACTTTGGTTTTGCAAGAATAGTCTGAGGTTTTGTGAATGTAGTTTGAAAATGGGGTTGTGTGTTAACAGTTTGGAGAAAAGGAGAGCAGCTTTTGAGAAATGTGTCTTAGCAATTGAGAAAAACTGTAACAGAAAATCTTTTATCTATAGTAGTGCTAAAAACACGCAAAAAAACAAAAACAAAACAATACAATGTGCCAATAGCAAAAACAATTTAATCTCCTGCATTCATTTCTTGCTACCATGGTGTTGGTTTATTCATCTTTTTTACATGATTAGTAGTGTCAAACCATAACATTCATGCTCCTTTACAAATATTTTCATCGTGGTTGAAAATGGATTTATAAATTAAATCAAGTTTTTCTAATAAACCTACATTATATGTCTAAAACAGAGATCTCAGTTTGTTCATATCCTAGTCAGAATCTATATTTAACATTATTAAAGCCAAGGAACATTGAAATCAAGAGTGGTGTATTTTGTTAAACTTCCCTCTTGTAATTTGACTCTGCTATTTAATCTTTTGGAATTTAAGACGGCTCTCAACCCACAGCAACCTCAAACTTATTGGCAGGTGTTTACATAGATGAGATATCAATGACCAGTCTGGACAGAAGTGTGAAATGAGTTTTATCCCCCAGGGCCACTCAGCATACAAGCAGAAAGTGCCGGCAGAGGGAGAGGTGGATTAACTAGCATTAACTTTATATGAATATGAAGTGTGAAAACATCCAAATGTTGCCTCCTGGCATAAAATTCTGTGGCCACAAGTATGTACAATGGAACAGCTTTAATATTACAACGCCTATTGCTGTTTTGATAATCTTTGGTCTAAATTGTGTTGTCAGTCATCTGCAGAGGGGAAAACATATTTGATACACTGCCGATTTATATATATGTATATGGATATATACACTCACCGGCCACTTTATTAGGTAAACCTGTCCAACTGTTCGTTAACGCAAATTTCTAATCAGCCAATCACATGGCAGCAACTCAATGCATTTAGGCATGTAGACATGGTCAAGACAATCTGCTGCGGGTCAAACCGAGCATCAGAACGGGGAAGAAAGGAGATTTAAGTGACTTTGAACGTGGCATGGTTGTTGGTGCCAGACGGGCTGGTCTGAGTATTTCAGAAACTGCTGATCTACTGGGATTTTCACGCACTACCATCTCTAGGGTTTACAGAGAATGGTCTGAAAAAGAGAAAGTATCCAGTGAGCGGCAGTTCTGTGGGCGCAAATGCCTTGTTGATGTCAGAGGAGTTTGCCAGACTGGTTCGAGCTGATAGAAAGGCAACAGTAACTTAAATAACCACTCGCTACAACCAAGGCATGCAGAAGAGCATCTCTGAATGCACAACACATTGAACCTTGAGGCGGATGGGTTACAGCACCAGAAGACCACACCGGTTGCCACTCCTGTCAGCTAAGAACAGGAAACTGAGGCTACAATTCACACAGACTCACCAAAATTGGACAATATAAGATTGGAAAAACGTTGCCTGGCCTGATGAGTCTGCTATATTGACATGATAGCATCACACAAATGCTGCAGATTTGTCAGCTGCACATCCATGATGCATATCTCCTGTTCCACCACATCCCAAAGGTGCTCTATTGAATTGAGATCTGGTGACTGTGGAGGCCATTTGATTACAGTGAACTCATTGTCATGTTCAAGAAACCAGTCTGAGATGATTCGTGCGTTATGACATGGCGTGTTATCCTGCTGGAAGTAACCATCAGAAGATGGGTACACTGTGGTCATAAAGGGATGGACATGGTCAGCAACAATACTCAGGTAGGCTGTGGCGTTGACACGATGCTCAATTGGTACTAAGAGGCCCAAAGTGTGCCAAGAAAATATCTCCCACACCATTACACCACCACCACCAGCCTGAACCGTTGATACAAGGCAGGATGGATCCATGCTTTCATGTTGTTGACGCCAAATTCTGACCCTACCATCCGAATATCAGAGCAGAAATCGAGACTCATCAGACCAGGCAACATTTTTCCAATCTTCTAGTGTCCAATTTTGGTGAGTCTGTGTGAATTGTAGCCTCAGTTTCCTGTTCTTAGCTGACAGGCGTACCAGCCAGTGTGGTCTTCTGCTGCTGTAGCCCATCCGCCTCAAGGCTCGACGTGTTGTGGGTTCAGAGATGCTCTTCTGTATGCCTTGGTTGTAACGAGTGGTTATTTAAGTTACTGTTGCCTTTCTATCAGCTCGAACCAGTCTGGCCATTCTCCTCTGACCTCTGGCATCAACAAGGCATTTGCGCCCACAGAACTGCCGCTCACTGGATATTTTCTCTTTTTCAGACCATTCTCTGTAAACCCTAGAGATGGTAGTGCGTGAAAATCCCTGTAGATCAGCAGTTTCTGAAATACTCAGACCAGTCCGTCTGGCACCAACAACCATGCCATGTTCAAAGTCACTTAAATCACCTTTCTTCCCCATTCTGATGCTCGGTTTGACCCGCAGCAGATCGTCTTGACCATGTCTACATGCCTAAATGCATTGAGTTGCTGCCATGTGATCGATATATATATATATATATATATATATATATATATATATATATATATATACAGTATTTTCAAACCTCAGTGTGAAATGCAATGCTGCCCTCTAGTGTCAGCCTCAGAGATTAGTCCATGGCATCAGAGATGAAATGAGTGCCTTGGTTATAACGTTTCACAACCAAAGGTTTTTAAGTACATTTGGGGATATGATGAAATCTGTTTACTGGTCAAGTCATACCAGTTCCCTGTAATTATCAAACATAAAGTAAGCCCACTTTGGTTAGATGGAATAGGGAGGAAGACATGAGCAACTTATCCAGAAGATGATGTGTTCACTTTCTGTATGGTGGGGCTGTTGCTCTTGGATTGTTTTCTGTCCTCCTAAATTATTCTGCTGGAGAAGTAGTAGTAAACAAATAGGAAGAATCCTACAAACACAGAATGCATTGATTAATTTTCTAAATTGCTTTTCAGGCATTTAGTATGAAATCCAACATGTTAATTTAGGTTTCAGCCTACCTTGAAAGGAGTTGAGGATGGTGAAGATGTAGTAGGAGGGAAGAAGCAGAGGACCATGGCTAAAAAAAGCAAAGCCCCAGGTGATGCCCAAAAGGCAGAAAAGACCCAGAAGAGAGAAAACCCTTTTTTGGTTGAACTGTTTTCCTGGGTTTTTGTTTGTTTGGAGGCAAAGTGTGTGATCTGCACTACGGTTACTATGAATATGGTTAAAGTGAAGATGAACACAATGCTATAGTAACCAATGTTAACTCCTGTGTGGATTATAGGATCAGGGATCCAGCACCTGAAAGTCATGAAAGAAATTTTAGAGCATGACAATCAAATTTAAAATCCAAAATATAATTAATATTTCCTTACATAGCTACTGAGGTTCCGTTATCATCAGAAACTTCAATGTAGTCATATTTGTTTGAAGCAAGAAGTCCGACCACCACCACAGATGGAATAACTGAACAGATAGAAAATAAACATGTTATTTCAGTTTTATAATGCACTCAACTAACCAATCAGTGCTTTAGGCTCTAATCTCTTACCCCATCCTGTGATGCAAATCTTCCACATATAATGTTTCATGTCTGTGGGGATTTTGTACAGAGTGAAGTAAAGGTGCAGAGCCTGCATGAAGAACCATGTGAATGTGGCCAGCATGCTATAGTGCAGAACAGCTGCCATCGCCACACATGCTGCCATGACCTTTAGGTCAGCAATTGAATCATTTATCAAGAAGCAAAAGTTCAGGACGAACAGGGCGATAAACAGATTCATCAGGATCTTTACAGCTTGGCTGGCTTTATTTTTCCTGTTAGAAAAATTTGTTTGTGTTAGGAAAATGCTGCGGAGAAGCATAATTAAAATCAAAAGCAGAGCTTTTAATATTTTTACCTTAAGAGAAAATGCATAAAGAGAGCCACACCCAGGAAGAACATCGACATGCCGCAGCCGGCTTTTGTGATTTGTGTCAGGGTTTTCAAGTCAGAGGAACTGATCTTTCCATTTTCATTGGATGACTGGTTTCAAACAGAAAAATGTATTTGATAAAACTGAAAAATTTGGAAGTTGCAAAACCTGCATAAAGGTTTCTTACCATGAGAATTGCAAAAAAGGTAAGGTGAGAGCATTGGCAAGTGATGCTGCCATTGGCCTCGTTTGTTAGGCAGCCATCTGTGATCCATTTTTCTTTGCTACCTGGTGTACAGTTGTAACACAAGGCAAGAAGATGAGACTGGATGTTTTTAATTCAGTAGGTGATTTGGTGTCATTCTTAAAAACTCACTTGTTCATGTAATAATGATCCATACATAAACATTTATCTCAAATCAATACATTCAGAAATAAAAGTTCTAAATTATTAAGAGTGAAGAGAATATCTTCATACTTCCAGAGGTTTTGAAAAACATCCAGTTCATCCATTTTTAAATAATATTGTTATTCCAACATCATTCTTGCTCTAAACACACTCTTGAAAAGCAGTACACAATCAATATTTTTTTCGTTATTAGTTTTATCGTTTCTACTGAAATAATTGCCATCTTTGCTTGACTAAGGAAAAAAATAGCAATTGTCCTTTTTCTTATTTCTTTTACCATTTGAAAAACAAAAAATAAGACTATTTTGCAAAACATCTCCAAATAATTCCCAAATGTCACCAAGTACGGTAAACAAACACATTATTCTAAAACATTGTAAAAAACAATGGAAAATAGTCTTTCACTGAATGAAAAAGACATTTATCTGAAACTGCAGGATTAAAAATAGACACAAATGTAATAACTGCAAAAATTCCATGTAAAATTTGTCACTGAGTCACCAGTATTTTTGCTCAATGATGGCTAATTAAGCATTCCCCTATACAGCTTTTACATCAGACCCAGCTTTAAAAGAATTTCTCCAGGGTGTATTTTTGTCCTTTTTCTCTGCAACTTGCCTCCACAAAACATTTTGTACCTGATACAAAAAAAAACCTAAACTGTAATCTGAAAGCTGTTTTTGTACTTTCGAAATGAATCAAGCCATGTCCTCCTTGCTTTGGCAACAACATAACACTTTGAGGTTCCCAATGCAGTCTGTCCCAAAAAAAAGTTTAAAAAGAGTCTGTAATTTGGTTAACAAGTTAGAAGGAGGTTCTGAACAGCTAAACAATGCAACCCCTGTAAGACATTTGTGGTAAAAGCCAATGTAATTTCTTTAGCCTACCCTCCATCCGCTCGTACTTCCCAGTTTTTTCATAACCTCCAACTTCCTTTAAAATCATTTTTTACCCACTTTAATTTATCAGGAATTTGGGTCCTTTTTGTCCATCTACCTATTAACAAAGCTTTACTCTTACTCCAATTTTTTTTGGATGAGGAAACTCTCCCAAAACATTCAATAATCTCTGTTAAAGTAAGTACATCTGACTCCCCTTAAACAGCCACAGCAATATCATCCGCAGATGCAGAAAGCTGAAATGTAAAGTAATTCCATTCAGTTGTACTTTAGGTAACCTTTTTCTAATTTAACATAACAAACTTTAATACTTAAAGAATACAGTGTAACTGACATTGCACAACCTTGTCGAATACCTTTCCTTACATTAAAAGGAGCACTTAAACCGCCATTGACCTTCAAAACACCCTCAATGTCAAATTACAGATATTCAAATAGTCTCAAATCAGTTATATATTATTGATCTGCGAGGGATACAGAAAGACTGATTATTCAAGCTAAAGAAACATAATTCTCTTTATGGTGAGCCCATGAATACTGCCTACTTTTTCATATCTCTTGCTCCATTGAGATTTAAAGATGAGATTTTAAAGCTACTCGTAGCCCCACAAAAAGGTTTCATAATAGAAAGAAAACACAACATCTTGTCAACTGTTTGTTTTCTTAACTTTCTGATGCATCATTTAATCAAAAGCTCTAATTTTCTTCATCAGTTTTCAAAGTTTATACAGTTCAGTGTCCCTTAAGCCACCAGCAGTCCTTTGTCTCATTAACTGATTAACTGAATCGGCAAATACATCTATATCAGTGAAATAATCATTCAAAACATCATTTTTTTTTTTTTACTGTTCAGAACTGTAGCTATTAGTTCTCTGACCATCAGGAATAGAGCAGTCAGAGGTCTCTATCACTATCAGAATCAGACTAAGCATTTTACTCACTTTCTCTTCCACCCTTTTACTTTACCTGTAACTTTTTTGGGTTTTACTCCATTATATTCAGTGATTTTCTCTTAGTGTTTGGTACTTTGAAAACACCTATCACTTCTAATCATTAGTTAATCAAAAGCGATTTCCTCTTGCACTCCTTGTGCAGTCATTTGGTTTACTTCCTCACACACTTCAGCAGAAGTAGAGAAAACCTCGTAGTTTTTACGGTTGTTTAGTTCATACTATGAAACATTTGACTCCCTTTGCTCCCATGCAGTAACTGTTAAAGCCTATTTGCCCTGCAATTTCCACTGAAATGTCTTCCCCAGCGCCATCTGTCGAAACCCCTTACCGCAAATAAATTATTGATGTGTCTTCCCTTAAGTTTTTAAAAACCTGCACGAGTTCAGCCTCTTTTTGAACTTTTTTAGGGCAATTACAAACTAAACGCCCTGACTGCATCCAAAAGATTACATCATTTCTGTTGTTGCATATAGTGTAATCACATCTGTCACCTTTAAATTTCACTACCACGTTCAGCTCCTCATGCTCATGTTTTAGAATTATATCCACTTGTCTTCTACATGAAACAACATGCTTGAACTTTGCTGATTTGCAACCCAATGGAGCATTTTCAAAGCTGACATGATCAGACCATGACATGATGATTCTTTCTGCAATACATCACTGATGAAAGGATTAGACAGGATGATCCTTTTTGTGGGGTTCACTAGAGGAAAAAAAGTGTGCGTATTTCTCAGAAGAATTACCTTCTCAACTACACTATTCACATTGTCAATAGAATCCAGAAAAAATAACAACCGCATTATTCATCCTGGAAGCTTCCTTCACACTTTCACATCCAACAAGGTCCCTTACAGCCAAACCAAATTCTTCAACCGAAATATCCACTCCAACCGCTATTTTAATACCATATTGATGGAAAAGTAACGTTCTTCAAACCATCTGAGAATCTCACATTCTCGTTCTCCTCTCCACACATGCAATAGATGCTCATTCATGCCTAAAAGAAAGAAAGTACTCTAGATGGCATGTACTAGCTTTGCATTCGAAGAAAGACTTTGAAAGCAGGTGTTTCACTGATAAATTATAGGAGCTGATCCATCATGTCTTAAAGATACAGGACCCAGTTTTATCTTTCATTTAAAAGATCTGGTAAAAGACTGCATTATTTTGAAGAGAAGGCATTGATTTATTGAGAAATAAATTCCTAATCACCCTGGTGAGTAAAATCAGCTCATATCTTACAGTGACATTCTTAAGCCTGTATTTCTATACTAAAGAGTCTTTCAAAAATTGTACAGTATTATCAGAAAAAAAACCTACCTTCTTTACTCTTGCCATCCCATGATATACAAGTGGCATTAAATTCAGTCTGTAATGAAATGGAGAAGGAAAAAATATCATAATACAGACGGCAACTGAATGCAAATACGAAAGTACTCTTTTTTTACCGTATTCACATTACTGAAGTGGATGTTGATGGTTTCTGAGAGGTTGGAAATATTTGCTCCCATTTCAATTCCCAGCATTTCGTTGTTGAAAAAGAAACTAGTTTTGTTAAGCTGTTGAGAGCAAAGAAACTGCTATTAATCAGTCCTAAGTTTTACAAAAATAATGTGATGGTTTTACCTTCTCAATTTCTGGAAAAAGCAAAACCCCAGTAAAAGAGCCATTTCTTTTTACAGCCAATTCACTGGCTTCTTTAGGAAAGTGAATCGCTTGTTTGATGCATGTCCCCACATCAAAATCGTTATTGAGAATCTATCACAGGCAGAGAATAATTACAAAAACTCTTGTGATGTATCTTTTTTTAATATGCTGTTATTGTTCTGTCACGAAAGACATCTACCATTACATCCCCACTTGAATGAAAGCCAAAGTCCATGTTTGTCTGATGTTGTTGTGGCAGTCTAGAAATGACCCCAGTAATGTTGCCAAGTTTGATGGCTGCTGTGCTGGCATTGCCCATCAGGTCCAGTACGGAACTCAGATTCTTCATTACATTTCTGCAGTAAGAGTTATTTTCAGTAAACTATAACATTTTCTGACAATGCAATTTGGTTTTGAAGGTGCTTGTGTAAGTTTTACACCAAAACCATAAGTAATTTATATTTACGCTGCTTGCTCCGGGTTCAGAGGATGGTCTGGGGCTGGGAAAGTTAGGGTTTTCTCTGGTTTATTTTTATCATTTGATGACAAACTTGACTGGTTATAAACAAAAAAAGGATGTTTTTAGCTCAGAATGGGAAATGTCAGTAGCATAGTATAGCATTGAAGTGTAAAAGTGTGTTATGTAATTTATCTTACTATCAAAATACAAAAAAAGGTGAGATGAGAGCATTTACACTGGACTTTACTCCCAGTTTGAACTGTTTCGCAGCCGCTTGTGGTCCACTCTGGAGAAGATCCTGCACGGCAGCAGAAACACAAAGCCAAAAGATGAAACTGAACTTAATCACATTAATAAGTGGTACATGTTTGTGAAGGGCCTTTATTTCCACACAATGCTTTCCAGCTAGTGACAAAAGGTTGTGGATTTTGCTGCTGGGAGGCAAAATGAGCCTAAAATTTGAATAGGACGTTTGCTCGTTAAATTAATTGTGACCACCCCCATAGCACTGATAGGTTGGTGCTTCTTGTTGAATAAAAATCTAAAGTTTATACATGTCAGCTAACAGAACACATAAATTACAAACAACTGTGCTGTTCTGCTACACTTACCTGTACAATAACCTTACAATAGAAAAGATAACAATGACACAGTTTCCTTCATCTGCTCGCCTTTACTGGGTACCTACAGCTGGTCTCCTGCCGTGGGAGCCAGGCTGCAGCTGCTGCCGCACAATTAACAACGGTTAGGGCATGAACCTACAGTTTATGTAGGCATGTTTAAAGTTCAAGGAAAAGCATTTATTATCAATGGCAGGTACGACGAGCTAGAGAGGCCACGTGTAACCACCTGAAACATTCCCAGACCAACAGCAGTTGTTAAGCTTTGAGCTTTGATGGGAACTGTTGCTTTTCTCTTTTCTCCATAAAATAGGGCTGCACAAAATTAGGAAAATATGTAATTGCTATCCAATTGATTAAAATTGGGATGACAAATTAGTTTATTCCACATTTTTCTTACTGTTTTCTTTCTTAACCAGTACACTTTGTCCCCACCACTCTCTGGGAGCTATAGTATACAAGTATACATCAGATGTGGGCATTAAGAGCAATTAGAGTCAATCCAACTCTTCATATCTACTGCTGAGATGCACCCAAGAAATGAGTCAATTTACTTGGAGATTTACTTGGAGTTTTATTGTGTTGTTTAACTGTTTCCTTTATTTGTTTGAGCAGTGTATATTGTTTTAGAAATTCTAAGGGTGTTTAAATAACAAAAGTACATTTGTGCTTCTGTGTAATGCAAAAGACAACTTGAATTCCATTCTATCCTAGGATAAATATTTCACTTTAGTGTAAAGAAGATAAATCTAAAAAACACATTCATCAGCAACTTATTTTAGATATACTTTCTTGAGTAAAATGTGCTAAAATTTAGATGACTAATACAGATGACTCAATCCTGACTAAAATTAAATAATATTTTAGTGAAAATACAATGACTAAATATAAATTAAAATGGATTGTCAAAATTAACACTGCTAATTAATGAATGAATTTTATTTATGTTTGTGATGATAAATACATTTTAGGTGTAAAAAATAAAACACAATTATCTTTCTTCCTTAAATTAATGATAAATATAGTTTAGTAAGAAGTAAAATAATTCCTTCTCGCAAATGTTTGAAAAGTTTTAAGACTCACTTGGATTGATTTTATGCAAAACAGTTTGTTGCTTAAATATGTTTAATGAAAAATATCTTTAAAACCTGGGGTCAACTCAGCAAAAATATTGCAATAACATTTTAAAACCTGACCATTAACCTTAACAAGCTTACCTTTCATAGTTTGACCATCCCATGACATGCATGTGGCTTTTAAATTAGTCTGTATCAGGATAAAACAAAAATAAAAATACGTATTACTTATTCTGCCTAACTAAACAATATTATGAAACTTGTTACCATCTCTTTACCATTGTATCATCCCTGTACTGAATGTCAATGGTTTTGGACAGATTGACAATGTTTGTTCCCATTTCAATTCCCAGCACTTCCTTTTTGAAAATGTTTGAGTGATTCTGTTAAGAGTAAAACATGGTTGTGATTTTTACAATATCTAAAAACAAAAACAAATCAGCATAAATTTAAATATTACCCAATTCAATCCTGGAAAAAGCAGAACTCTGACATAACTTTGATTTTTGCTTCGTGCCATGTTAATGGCTTCTATTGGAAGGTGAATTTCTATGCCAAAGTCGTTCACCTTATTGTGATTATCGCCGATCACCTATTACAAATAGAAATTGTCAAAGAAGCTCAGGTAACATAGTTTTTTCATTTTTGTTTTGTTAACTTAAGCTACGGTACATACTTTTGCATTTCCATTTGATTCAAAGCCAAAATTCATGTTAGAATTTGTTTGTAGTTTTGCAATCACTCCAGTGACATTGCCTATTGTGATGGCTGCTGTGCTGGCATTGTTCATAAGATTAATATAGTCACCCAGGTTGCGCATGATAGTTCTGCAATAGAAATATAATTACATATAATTACATTCAAACTTTATGACATACATGTATATAACATCAACAAAGCATAGCTTTTATTCAGATATGTTGGGTAATTTTTATGTTATTGCTGTTATTAAATAAGATATTTACACTGCTTGCTGTGGAAACAAAGGGTGGAATGAGGTGTTGGTAAAGGTCATCTCTGGTTCAAATGAAGTCTTTGGTTTCAAACAAAAGAATATATTTAGTTCTCTTGCACAAAATGTCAACAGAAGCCTTATTAATTAGAAATAACAGAAATCGGCTTACCATGACAACTGTAAAAAATGCATGATGCGAGCATCGGCAGGTGATGTTGCCATATGTGCGATTTGTTTGGCAATGATCTGGCGTCCAGGTTTCATTATCGACTAGAAGGCAGAAGTAACACAACACAAGACAATAAAACAGGACACATAATCAGATTAGCGAGAAATATTGATATCAAAAATAATTTATTTCTGTGATATGGCTACACACGTGGCCAATCAGTGTTTAAAAGTTGTTCTGAAGACCAACTTGCATCCATTTTAAAGTAGCAGGTGGCTTCGTTACTGCAGTCGGAAATTTTCATATTCTTTTTTACATAGCGATAAATTTTATTTCGTATGGGCTTCGCCCTTTAAGCTATTGCTAGTAGGTTTATCCCTTCGAGTGCAGCCATTTTCTCCCCGATAGAAGGGGAGTTCCCCAAAGTGGACCAATGCTCACTGGAAGAAGTATTGGATATCTTCGATGCTGGGCGGGAATCGGATGATGATTGCACCTCTGCTCCCCTCCTCCAAAAGGTGCATCAGCAGCCCTATTTATAGTTAGTGTGGGATTGCTTCTGTTTTGGTAAAGGAGCAGCCAATCAAAAAACTGGTCCCGCCCTGTTTTCTCTGATTGACAGGCCAAGTCATAGTAGCTCCATAGAAAGTGGCATTATGAAATAAATGGGCCATGGGGAGAAATTAACCTTTTAAAATAAAACCTGGCTTTTTGAAATAAAAGCTGACTTAAAAAAAATGACATTTTGAAATAAAAAATAAAAAAAGCTGGATTTACAAAAAAATAGCCTAATTTCAGTTATTAGGTAAAAATTTAATGTAAAAAAAAATTAGATTACAAAGCTGATTTTAAAAGGAAAATGAAATGAAAGGACTCCTGGATCAGTGCTTCTTTGTTCTCTTTGTGTCTCTGCTCTGTTCTCTCTAACCCCCAGTCGGTCGTGGCAGATGGCCGCTCACACTGAGCCTGGTTCTGCTGGAGGTTTCTTCCTGTTAAAAGGGAGTTTTTCCTCTCCACTGTCGCTACATGCATGCTCAGTATGAGGGATTGCTGCAAAGTCAATGCCAGTGACTGTCCACTGTCTCTACATGCTCATCCGGGAGGAGTGAATGCTGCAAGTCACAGACTGGATGCAATCTGCTGGGTTTCCTTAGATAGAAAAACTTTTTATCCAATTTGAATAAATAACTGAATCAGACTGCACTGTTCAATGATTAGGATTAATTGGAATGTATGTACCAGAGTTTTGTGAAGTGCCTTGAGAAGACATGTGTTGTGAAATGGCGCTATATAAATAAAACTGAATTGCATTGAATTGAATTGAAAATATATTTCATAACAATGAGCTTTTATAATGAGCTTTAATATGCATTCAATTATTTCACTATTTCATTGTCACATTATATGTTTATTATTTATTGATGAAGATACTTATTTCATAATGTTTCATTTATGTATTTAATTTTGAGCACTTTGGCGATCCATAGTCCTCATGCAGCTGAACTTTAATGAGGGAATTCATCACTCTTTATCCCAATACACATTGGCCATTCAGCTTAGCTGTATCAAAAGTGGCATGCTTCAAAGATGTGACAGGACTTGATTTTCCACAATGTTACAATGTTTTTCTTGGACCAGTTTTAATCAGTGTTTCTTACCTTTGCCGTCCCATGACATACAGGTAGCACTAGCATTCCTCTGGAATAGAAAATTAGAAACAGAAAGAAAAAAAGAATATGAAAATTAAAAATTTAAGTACATGTTCTGTCTAAATAACATTTATTAGGAAAGTCCTAAACATATCTTTACCATTTCCACATTGTTGTAGTGAATGTCTATGGTTTGTAAGACATTTGCTCCCATTTCAATTCCCAGTACTTTATTGTTCCAAAAAAAACGTTTTGACCTAAACTGTTGCAAGAGAAATGTAGTTAATTTTTAATTATTATATTGATCTTTACAAAAACTAACATCACATCAACTCTGTCCTTACTTTGGGCATCCCTGGAAAAAGCAGAACTCCAATGTATTTGTCATTTGTTTTTCCTGCAATTCCTGAAACTGCAATTTTCAGAACAAGGTCCAGCTCGACATTGGTTTCCTGCAGAATCTTGGACAAAGAGAGATCGGTATTATCAAGAACTCCATCTACATATAAATTCTTGTTATTCTCTTTCTGTTCTCAAGTCAACGGAAGCTGGATACTTTGACCTCCCCACTGGATGCGAAGCCAAAGTTTAAAACAGTCTGGTTTTGATTCTGTTGTGGCAGTTTAACGATCGCTCCGGAGACATCACCTATTTTTATCAATGCTGTTGTAAAAGTTCCCATCTGGTTGCGGTAGAAACTGAAATTATTCATGATATCGCTGTAATAAAAAACAAAATTGATTAGGGCAGCTCTTAGTGACCTTCATCCTTGCAATATTACCATTAATAACAAGTATTTACACTGCTTCCTGTAGAGTCATTGCTTTGTTGGAGCGCTGAAAAGTTAGGTTCAGCTGCTGTTGATTCCCAACTGGGTCCGATGGTTCACAAGTGACAATTTTTACACAAGATGTTATTTTAGATCCAAACTTAAAAATGTACTTAATAGCACCTGCGAATTAAATCACAAGCACAAACACGCAAACACTGGTGAACACATTTTGTTAAGAAAATGTTTACTAAGATATAATTTGAAATTAAAAGTAGATTACCTTGACAAGTCTGTGCATTATCAGGCTGATTTGAACAAGGGTAATCCAGGCTCATTCTAATGTTTCTGCCACCTGAAAACAGAAGAAAACAAGAAACCATGTTAAGAGCTATAATTGTTCATAGTTAGAGATTAGCAGGAGGTTGTAGTTACCTGGCTTTAAGCAGTTGTCAAGGTAAAGTATAAACTCTGAAGAAGAATTAAACATGCAAACAAAATAGATTATGAGATGGTTTTCGGTGTGTGAGGCAATAAGGAACATGTAACTTTTTAACCAGTAGGGGGCAAATCGCACTACTTTATTTTGGTGGTAGAGCCATCATTACCTGGTGAGTTGCGGAGCTGTGATAGCGTGCATGGAAAATTGTTCATTGGCTTTAGTAACACCACAATGTCATATTTGAGTAGAATCCCTTCATTCACAGTCAGACTGTAAAGGCTGCTGTCAAGCTGGTCTATTTTGGTGCTGCAGGAGAAATCTATACTGCTACAACAATCTGGAAAAAAGAGCCCTTATCATTTAAAAGTCTAGATGGAAAATTAGCTACATCCAGGAAGCTGATGCTAGGCCAGATATTAAGATATTAGACAGCTGTACCTGCTTTAGACTGCTTCGTCTGGATGTTGAAACAAAGCCGAGTTCCATTTTCTTCTTGAAAGACAAATTCTGAAAAACAGAAAGCAATAAGGTGAATATACAAAAACTGAAAAAATATTTATCTGGGAACATAAAGATAAACTAAAGAACACGATTTACTCAGTTTTCTTATATATTTTGATGTAAGGAGTCCTTATTTTTTTGCACAATGAATCCAAGCTCACCTGATGGAAAAGTAGAATTAACTGGAATTTCTTCAGTACTGAGAAAAAACAGGTTTTTGGGCCTTTGTTTTTTTATTGTGCCTGTAAAAACATAAAATAATTTAAAAAGAATGAACTCAAATACATAAATACTGAGAAAATGAACTATAATATGTAATTTTTTAAATGCCCCCAAAGCTTTTGATACTTACCTGAAGCTTCACAAAAGTGTTTCTGAAGCAAAATCCCACAGAAGAGAACAAATATCTTCAAAAGCAGCATCCAGCGATGATTTATGACCAACCGTGACATTTTCAAAGAGGTGAGCAGATGATGGGAGCATGAAAATAGACCACAAATTGAGAATATATGTAGGCTCTTTCTGAGTCACATATCACTTTGCGGTTGCTTCTGTTGCGCTGCTCAAATGGTTTCTGAATCGTCCACCGTTACCACAACACATCTTCTGTGGCGTCATAACCAGTTTATCTTATTTGACTTGCAAATAAAGAATGACTACAGAGTGGAAGCCATTTAACAGAGGGTCCTTCTTGTTACCGACTGAAGGAAGTATAATACTTAAACATATATTTACTTTATTTTTACAGTCATTTAAATGTTTTAATTTTGATTTTTGTATTATTAAATGTGTCCTAGCAAACCAATATTATTTTTCAAACTAATGCATGAAAATTTGTTTGTGCTTTTGTTAATATTTTACTTGTTTGTTGATCATGTGAAAACATTTTCAAAAGGAAACAGATGTGGACCACAGGCAGGTTTGTTTCTAAAAGGTGAGCAGATTGATGTCTGTCATAATTTAATTGAAATCAAAAAACTCCCAGAACAAAAAAAAAAAAAAAAATGTTGCCTTGATTCTTATATACAATTGTGTACTGGCTCATGAACCCTTGGTAAAGTGCCCTATTATTATCATAGATACTGACTTTTTAAAAAAAATTTTCTCAGTAACACTTCGATTTTAATATACCGGAAGATGAGTAGAAAAGCAATGGAAATGTGTTTTCACTGTTATCAAGTTTTTATTTAGACTTTTGTAAAAAGAAAAACAAAAATGGTGTAAAAAATAAAATAAACTAAAAATGGAAATCTTTCAACACCAGGAGAGCAAGGATGAAACACCAGTTAAAAGGAAAAAAGCAACTGTTTATAAAATAAGACTGAAATGTTACAAAATAAATTAACATAAAAGCTATCTGTTCAAAATATTAAGAGCTATATAGTGACTGATGCAAACACTCTTTTATTAATCTTCACTGTAAAATAATGGTGCTTTTGCCTATCAACATGCCTAAAGTATACAGTCCCAGCCTGCCTCTCACTCTGCCTACTTGGTGATGTCTCAAAAGAGGATACGGAAACAAATAGAAGCCACACTCTTTTTGAGGTTCTAAGTATTGCAAAAAAACAAAAAACACAAAAAAACAACAATATTTCAACAATAACTGGAAGAATAAAAATAGATTAAATACAATTTCATTTAAAATGTGTTATTTTGTTTCTATAAAGAGAATATCTGCTTGTAAGATAAAACAATGGAACAAATTTGAATTGGTTTGGTCTCCAACAATTAAATCACTGGTGTAGGGGGTATGGGTTCTCCTGACTCAGAATCTGGGCCTGAGGGGTGTGGGCAGTGCAGTCTCTAGGTGGACTGGTCATTTGGTTACTGCTCAGGGACCCCCTGGCTTGGTCAGCGCTGTATTGTTGTGGGTACAGGTGGGCAAGTTGGGGAGCTAGCCCCCAGTGTGAATCGTGTCGACAACTTGGTGCAAAACCCTGACACACGTAGGCAACTAGCTTCTCCATATGATATTGAGATACGAGTCTGAAGGAAACATTTTTCTACTCATTAAGTAAGATAATCAAAGACAAGTGAAACACAGATAAGTAATTTTAAAATTACATTTTCAATTTAGTTAAATTTAACAACACACAAGACAGGCCTTATATGTAAAATTATCTTCCAAGCTATTTTCCGTTTTCTTTATTTTAAGGCTTAAACTTGAACATTAGCGCTTAAAAAGTTTACAGTCATAAAATTTTATTAGATCTGCAAATATATTTTAGGATGTTTTATACTATAGGAAACTGTAATATAACGGTGTTTTTAATATATTTAGCAATTTACAGAAAATACATTTCAGCAAAAAGGCTAAAAAAATCTTGTTTTACTTATTTTATTTTTTTACCTATATCCTGAAAAGTAAAAATGTCATTTATCAGTTTCCCAATTCAATACACAATGGTTGAAAAGACCACAATATTGTTAAAGAAAATGAAAATGTGATTTAAAAGTAATGTTATGATCAATTGGTGTTTGTATTGTGTTTGTATCTTAGTCTATTATTGTGTTGGACATCTAGAATTATCTCTGCTAGATTTTTTCCCAGGGTTTCATATATTTGTTGAACTCCATTCATGTTTATTAGTCGCACTCCCTCAGCTCCCTGCTTTCACTGTGCCTCAGCTGTTCCACATTTTCTCCTGAATACTCATACCTGGTTTCTTTGTCATCTTCAACTCTTTCCTCAGTATATAAACTCACTGGTTGTCATTTCTCATTACTGGCTTCCTTCCATAGGACTGCCTTTTGTTCCATTGCTTTGTTTCTCTGATTGCTGCCTGCGTTCCTGGACCTGTTCTTTCTGTAAGTCCTTCTTAGTTATTTATTAATGAACTTTGTCAATCAGTCTGCACTTGAGTCCTGACATGACAGGTAGAAGGTAAAAACACATCACATAAGTATAACTGTTGCTCAGTAAACATCTGGCACAACCCCTCCACATTCAGTGTCACCCTTCTCCCCATTCTGATGCTTGGTTTTAGCCTCAGCAAGTTGTCTTTACCATAAAGACAACTTGCCTCGTCTAGGTGCCTAAATGCACTGAATTGATGCCCTTTGATTAATTACTTTGCTATTTGTTTTAGCAAACAGTTGGTCAAGTGTACCTAATAAATTGGTAGGTGAGGGTATTTTTCTCTGTTAAATAAAGACAAGGACAAGCCAATCTGAAATAGCCAGAAAGGTTTGTTCTCACATTTTCAAAACACTGACACTGCCTGTTGGTTTACATAGATTTATAAGACTAACAAATCAAGTCAAGTCAAACATATTTACAAAGCCCATTTCATATGACACTTAAAGACTCAATGGGCTAAAAGCAGACAGTACACACAATAAAACAATGACAAAACAATGAAAAACCAACACAAATAAAAATAAACAGCACAGGTACCATAAAATTAAGAATAGATAAGGATTTCCAAAGCTGGAAACACAAGGCCTTGGGAAAATAAATATGCTTTGAGTTTGCTTTTTAAAGCTAGATAATGTTGTAACCAGTCTGAGATGTTAAAGGAAGGGATTTCCAGAGAAGTGGACCGTAATGACTAAAGGTGCCAAAAGCTCATCTAGAATTATTTCTAGACAAGCACTACAAAAACATCTCCTAAGGTGAATATGTTTTACCATTAAACGTGGCAAGCAAATTAGGTGTGATACAGAGTTTCCATTTCTTTCTATTTTGACTGTTGTGATGTGTTATGTCTGCCATGTATAAACCTGTGCAATCCAGGAGTTGACATCAAAAGTGATTCATCATTTTACTGCAAACTTTCAAATATTTTAATAGTCATCATGTTATATTTTTGAACTTTCATTTACAAGAAAAATAACTTTAATTTTACTGCCAAAGGCTTACATGGCTTGACAGTCCCTGCTTTGTTAAAAAGTGGTGTCATCAAAATAAACAAATAGTTGCCACAGTTTGGGAACACCTGTTTGCATTTGGCTCTTGCTGAAAATAAGGACTTTATTCATGACTGCTCAACAACAGTTGTCTGTTTGTGTTTTGTCTTAAATAGGAACTGCCGTAGAAGTCCCAGAACTACCCCAGAAAGCCCCCTAAATCCTGCGCTACTGCCAAAGGAAGTTAAATATTATCATATGATGTTAAATTATGTGTTTGTGGCTAAATGTACGGCAAAAGTGATGTTGCACAAAAAAAGCTTAATTATAAATCGTGCTTTTAAAGAGTTACTTAAAATTATTTTAATTACTGAAAGTTAAATTATTAATTTATCATGCTATCCTGACAATCATATCATCCTGTATAGAGCTCATGTTAAATGTACGTCTGTAGATGCTACTTTGCAGTTGAACCATTTCTGCTTAACATTAGCCGCATTTCTGTCTCATTGCACCACCTTTAACATGGCTTCAGCAAACTTAAAACTCAACACTCCTTATATTATTATATGATATTATGACTTCAGTTGAAGACGCTCCACAAGTTTGATAGAGGTCCTTTCTTCTTGAGTTGGGTACATGTGCAAATATCTTTTAATTAAAGTCAATCTATATTTTCATTTTTCAAATACCCTTTTTATTCAGACTGCATGAATTCAGTCATTAAAGTTTTTCTCAAATTTTAGAAATTTGTTATGACTAAAGTCTCCCATCTCCATTTCATGCTTTCATAGGCCTATCATGTGTCGCTCTATAATAGTTATCCCCTTATAGTATACTAGCAATATTTCCAAACAGTTGTACATTAAAACAACCAATTTCACTCTAAAGAACATAAAAACATTTAAATGTAACCAGGATAATAAAGGTTAATGCAGCTACAGCATTTTAATAGGTGAAAATTCCTTATTTATGTTACTCAATTTACATTAAAACTTTGAAAAAGTGTAACTGAAAGCAACAACAAAAAATATTCCATGGAACCCTCAACAAACAATATATGATTTACATGTTATTTTAGGTGGTTAGAATAAAGGTCACTCAAGTCACTTTTAATAGCCCTTCATTCAGCTTCATAATAATTGCAAAATATATTTTACCACTAAACACATGATAGTGACATACTATCAGATAATAGGAATGTTTTCCATTCCAGGTAAGCCAGCAGAATAAATTAGGTCAGGTGTTTCTAATAAATCTACACTGAAGTCCTAAGTCAGAGTTCGCCATGTGTTTGGTTTCTAGTTAGATTTAATGTTTTACAGTAATGAAAACAAGCTTTTTGGGTATTTTTACTTGTCCTGTTTTTAAGTTTTGTCAAAGTTTAAGAAAATCAACAGTGGTTTGTTTGTTATATTTATTTATTTATTTTTCTTAACTTTCCTCTTAAAATTTCAGTGTGCTATTTCATCTTCTGGAATATCAGAAGGTTCCAAGTCCACAGCGACTGTATAAGGCTCACTGGCAGGTGTTTACATGCATTTAGGATCACTGATCAGTCTTGAAGGAAGTGGGAAATGTGTTTTATACCTCCGGGCCTCTGTTATACAAGCAGAAATATCAAAGGCAGAGTGAGAGGAAGATTACATAAAGATGAACTTCCTATGAACTTGTAGTGTGGAAAAATGTGATAATGCTGCCTCCTGGAAAAGAAAATGTAACAGCTGCTGATACTGCTATGTGTGATGAAGTATTAATCATAGTATAGGGCTGAATATTACATAGGCTATTCGTGATTTGTCAGGTTCTGGTCTATGGTGTTTTGGCAGCCAATGGATTTGAAAAAGAATAAGTATCCCATAAATTATAAAGGAATGTGATCAAATATAGATAAACTAAACTGTAACAATTACCATATTTAAAGACCTAGTTACAGAAAACATCTGAAATAATAGGTAATTTCTTACCAAATTTTTCTACAAAAGCAACAGTGAGTCACCCTTAGTTGGTTACTTATGATTAACATAATCCATACTTAACTAAACTTTATAGAATCTCCATTTAATATATGCAAATGCTAAGAAGTTTCATAAAATGGTTAATGATCGACGTAGACACATTTTGGGAAATAGTTTTAACTTTGTGACTTCCTCTTAGTGGAAGCTGTTTTGCTGGTCCAAAGAATTATCAGCAGGCACGTAACACACCAGACGGTGTGCTGCTACGTGGCTATGTAGTAAGCTAGGCTTCAAAATGCAGAAAAAAAAGAAACAGGAGCCAGCGACAAAACACGTTTGGTAAGCAATTTATTGAAAAAGGCATTTCATCTCAAACAGGCTATTTATTAGCAAATCAAATTTAAAAGCATTCTTGTCCAGAAACAGGCTCCTCCCACACCACTCTAGTCGATGACTTAAAAAATAGTTTAGCTAGCTTGATGCAGGTTTGTACTGTGAGCGAAGATGTGGCCTTTAAAGGTGTTTTTTGTTCTTTAAGCCCTTCTGTCACTGATGCTATCTTATGATAAATGGGGTACGGTCTACATCATTAATTAGGGGCCTTAGGTTTGGTCATGGGTCCAGTAGTATCTTTTTGGAAAGTCCATTGGGTCATCTGGTTCAGGGAAGATTTTATTTGTAGTTCGCCAGGTGAATGCTTTGCTCCTTTGGAAACAAACACCTTTGGAAGCGTTTAAGCGTTAAACAAATAAGTATAATTTCTTTTTTAGTTTTGAGGATTTTGATCAGACATTTATCCTAGAAGGCTACAGGCATGCACATGAATGCAAGTGGAAGTGAGGAGTAAAATCTTTTGGTGGAACATTGTCCCCACATTATCTAACGTTGTCCAGACTATTGACTTTCAGGAGGGTGTCCCATCTCCTCATCTGAGGGAAGACAACATAGATCTTAGAACCCAAAACTTTGCTTGAAAGTCTGGAATAATGAGAGGACTTAAGACAATTTTAGATACAGTACCTCCTTAAAAAATGTAAAGTTTCTCTAAGTCATCTAGTGTCCTAATATCCTCAGGTATAAGCCGCTAAATAACGAAGGTGTTACCTGACACAGGGTGTAACAAACAAACTATTAGCCACTGAATAGTTTATGTGAGTAGAACACATGTATTTATTTTACATGGAAGGCAAACCAACCAATTGCAGGACAAAATAAGCAAACATAGGAAAGATTTTAGCTTAAGGTTCCCCAGGGCCAAACGATGTAACACCTGCTTTTTGTCATAGTTGAGGGTTTTTGTGGACCAAAGTGCAGAGACAGGCGAGGAGACGGCATGGCGAGCAGAACAATGATGTATTAATATCACTCCGTTTTAACTGAAGGCAGGCAGGCTGGTAGGGTAAACAAAAGCATATGGGTGTCCAGGTCTGACAGAGTACGAAAAAACAAAGGGAACTTGACGCAGGGAAGGTGACGCAAGGAAGTTGACGCAACAAACCAGCGAGGAACAAGGAAAACAGACCAACTAATATACAGAGGGTAATCAATGTGGAACAAAAGACAGGTAATCAATAGAACTAGAGACTGGTGTGACATGGGAAGCAGGGAGGCTGAAGGACAGGTGAAACTAATACAAAGACTAAACCATGGGAGAAGGGACTAATTAACAAACTCAGAGAAACAGACCTAAGCAAATTATAACAACCTAAGATATAAGAACCTGGCAAATAAGAATTAACAAAAGAAACCATAAAGGAAACCCTAACTGCAAAAGTAAACAAACCCAAACAAACACTGACTGAAACTAATTGGGAAGGGAGCAGAGAAAGCGAAGACTAGAATAAATGTAAACAAAGAGTGGAATAAAGTATAGTGGCAAACAATAACTACAAGCTAACCTATAGAAGAAACTGAAATAAGAAAAACTAACACGGGGGACTAAACTAGGGATGAAGCTGGGAAGAACTGCAAACATAAAGGAAGACGAACACTGAGTAAATAACTGAAGGGGAAATTAATGACAAGATGGGCAACAGGGAAAAGAAACTTATAAACTAGAAGAGTGCAGCAATAACAAATAACCTAACCATAAACAAACATAGAGACACTAAACGGGAACTAAACTAGAGAACCTAAGGAAGCAAGAGAACTGTAATAATAATAATAATAATAATATTAATAATAAATAATAAGGAGAAAACCATTCTAAGTAATAAATAAATGAGAAAGCAACCACCAAGGGAACTATGGGCGAGGGGAGAAAGAACTACAAACACAAGGAGGCAGGAGAGAGAACAAAACTATCAGGAAACAGAAGGAAATAAACAAACGTGACTACAAAACCCAAAGAAATAGAAACATCTAGCTGAAAAGTAAACAAACACAAAACCACAACAAGTCCAAAATGGCAGATCCTAACACTTCTAACTATGCCATTAAAGACAGCTCTATCTATAAGAAAACAATAATGTACAATGGCAGAGCCCCCAGTCTAACCACAAAACAGGAGAACAAATGGCAGAGTACCATTAGCTTCCACTGTGAACCAACGAACTTGCCTTTTAGTCCACATTTACTCACAGAGAAATTACACCAAGTGGCACAAGTGTACAACAAGAGCACTGCAGATCAGGGCCCAGGGAAAAGTGGCAGGCATTTTTTAGATGGCACTCTTTATGCACTGCCTGCCAAGCTGCAACACATCTCAGCTGTGGCAACAAGGCAGAGCTGAAACAAAGGAGGAGAAAGAACTCTCTCATTAGGAGAGCTCCCAAAGGTCAGTGACAGTAAACTCAGGGAAAGGTTTCTGGTTGTCAGTGATGACAAGTTCCCTTTTGGAACAAGATCCAACAGCATTTTAAATCCCTAATTTAAATTATTCATTTAAAAATAGCCAAACTCACATCACAACTAACAACTGCACATTCAAAAGATCACCAGGGCTTAAAGAAAAATAAGCTGAGCAGACATTTCAATGAATGTAGTATAATGACACAATCACATGTATATATTTCAATCTGAAAAGACTCACAAAGAGAGGGTTGGCAATTAGAAAGGTTTTAATGATGTGAAATTACATTATTATATCTTTGGCGCTCGGACCTGGGAGGAAGACATGAATGTTGAGAATGATATGAGCTAGGATGAACATTGTAAAGCTTAGATTTAGAGATGTCTTCCCCCTGATCCGACACTGGTGGTGGATTGGCGGCCAGGGAGCGAGGAAGCCAGAATAGATGTAGAGGAAGATGGTGGAGGTGGGGTGAAGGAGGGATGAGCTCAGCTGACAAGCGAGGATAAACACGACCGAAGGTCCTTTAAAAACAAGGCGTCGGAAGGTGATTGGATGATAAATCAGGCGGACAGGATGCTGATTGGAAGGCCGGGAGACACACAGAGGAGACATTGGATGGTGGAGACGGTAAAGGGTGAGTCTTTCATTCTTAATTTTCGTTTGAACTCCATTTATTAAAAAGGAAATGGACAAAAGAAGGCAAGACAAACCAAAGTTAATTTGAATAGACACAAAGGTTGAAGAGCGATTGACCGATCACCAGTAGTTTTGTCCACAGCTTGTTCCTGATTTCCCTTTTTCTTCATCCTCTTTGTTCTACCTCAGTCTTCCAGGAGAGCATGTCTTTGAGTATCTCTATTTATGCAGTTTTATTGTTCTCTTGTATTCATATTGAGCAATCCTTTTTAGAGTTGTCTGTAGAGTCTTCAGGAAAATGCAAGCTTTTCTATTTCTTTGGTACTCTGCTTTAGTAATTTCCTGTGTAGTTACCTTATTGGGTCCTCACCTTTTGCTGTGGTCATGAAAGCCTTTGAGCGGCTGGTGTTGAAGCACCTGCAAGACATCACAGATCCCCTGCTGGACCACCTGCAGTTTGCTTACCAAGCAAACAGGTCGGCAGATGATGCTGTCAACTTAGGTCTACACATCATCCTGCAACACCTCGACCCTCCAGGGACGTACGCCAGGATCCTGTTTGTAGACTTCAGCTCGGCCTTCAACACCATCATACCAGACATCCTCCACCAGAAGCTCACCCAGCTCAACGTCCCAGCCTCCACTTGTCAGTGGATCAACAGCAGCAGGTGAGACTAGGGAGCATCTTCTCCCACACCAGATCAATAAGTACTGGTGCCGCCCAGGGGTGTGTTCTATCCCCACTCCTCTTCTCCCTGTACACAAATGACTGGACCTCAGCGGTCTCGTCCGTGTAACTCCTGAAGTTTGTCGATGACACCACTGTCATTGGTCTGATCCAGGACGGTGATGAGTCTGCATACAGACAGGAGGTGGATCTGCTGGTACACTGGTGTAGTCAGAACTACCTTGAACTCAACCCACTCAAGACTGTGGAAATGGTGGTGGACTTTCGGAGAACACCAACCCCATACACCCCCCTCACCATCCTCAACAACACTGTATCGGCCGTGGACCACTTCAGGTTATTAGGAACCACCATCTCTGAGGACCTGAGAAGGTCTTCACACATAGACACTGTTCGGAAGAAGGCCCAGAAGAGACTATACTTCCTGAGGCAACTCAAGAAGTATAACCTTCCACTGGAGCTGCTGGTCATCTTCTACACTGCCATCATTCAGTCTGTCCTCTCTTTATCCATCTCAGTGTGGTTTGGCTCATCCACAAAACGGGACAGGTCCAGACTGCAACAAATAATCAGGTCTGCAGAGAGAATCATCAGGGCTGACCTTCCCTCCATCCAGGACTTATAGAGGTCTAGGGTCAGGAAAAGAGCTGCTAAAATCTCTGCAGACCCCACACACCCTGCACATAAACTGTTTAGAGTTTAACCCTCAGGCCGTCGCTACAGAGCACTGTTTACTAAAACCAGCCGCCACAGAGACAGTTTTGTCCCCCAGGCTGTTTCTCTGATGAAAATTTAATAGAGTATCAAACAACTGCACACTGAAGTTGCAAATGCACCTTTGTGTATATGCATATTTAAGGACATAAAGATGTATGCATAAATATATTTAAAATATATTTAAAAACCCAGAGAGAAAAGTGTACCGGAGTCAAATTCCTTTTTGGAAGAACGAACTTGGCAATAAAGCTGATTCTGATTCTGATCTCGTCTAAGGATTGCAGAAAACGTTCCATTTTCGTAGGATGTGTTGACATGTTTGGGATAAAAGCCTCTTTTAAAGCCAATTTAGAACTTCTTTTATACCTTTAGGTTTATAATTTTTATTGTTCTAATGGCTTTTTGCTTGTGTGGTTTCATATCTATATTTTATTTTTGCTCAAATGAACACACATGGATTTATGTAGTAAACAAAAGGTGTGAAATTACTAAACATTTTTATATTTCAGATTCTTCAAAATAGCCACCCTTTGCTTTGATTACTGCTTTGAACTCTTGGTATTCTCTCCATTAGCTTCATGAGTTGGTCACCTGAAATGGTTTTCCAAAGAGTCTTGAAATAACTTCCCAGAGGTTCATTAAGACTCAGCCAAAGGTTAATATTTCAATCATCACAGCAAAGGGGGGCTACTTTAGGGAATCTAAAATATAAAACATATTTAAATTTCTTCTACAATTTTTTGTTTGATACATAAAGGGGTTGGACAATGAAACTGAAACACCTGTCATTTTAGTGTGGGAGTTTTCATGGCTAAATTGGACCAGCCTGGTAGCCAGTCTTCATTGATTGCACATTGCACCAGTAAGAGCAGAGTGTGAAGGTTCAATTAGCAGGGTAAGAGCACAGTTTTGCTCAAAATATTGAAATGCATACAACATTATCGGTAACATACCACAGTTCAAAAGAGGACAAATTGTTGGTGCACGTCTTGCTGGCGCATCTGTGACCAAGACAGCAAGTCTTTGTGATGTATCAAGAGCCACGGTATCGAGGGTAATGTCAGCATACCACCAAGAAGGAGGAACCACATCCAACAGGATTAACTGTGGACGCAAGAGGAAGCTGTCTGAAAGGGATGTTCGGTTGCTAACCCGGATTGTATCCAAAAAACATAAAACCATGGCTCCCCAAATTACGGCAGAATTAAATGTGCACCTCAACTCGCCTGTTTCCACCAGAACTGTCCGTCGGGAGCACCACATGGTCATTATACACGGCCGGGCTGCTATAGCCAAACCTTTGGTCACTCATGCCAATGCCAAACATCGGTTTCAATGGTGCAAGGAGCACAAATCTTGGGCTGTGGACAATGTGAAACATGTATTGTTCTCTGATAAATCCACCTTTACTGTTTTCCCCACATCCGGGAGAGTAACAGTGTGGAGAAGCCCCAAAGAAGCGTACCTCCCAGACTGTTGCATGCCCAGAGTGAAGCACGGGGGTGGATCAGTGATGGTTTGGGCTGCCATATCATGGCATTCCCTTGGCCCAATACTTGTGCTAGACGGGCGTGTCACTGCCAAGGACTACCGAACCATTCTTGAGGACCATGTGCATCCAATGGTTCAAACATTGTATCCTGAAGGCGGTGCCGTGTATCAGGATGACAATGCACCAATACACACAGCAAGACTGGTGAAAGATTGGTTTGATGAACATGAAAGTGAAATTGAACATCTCCAATGGCCAGCACAGTCACCAGATCTAAATATTGAGCCACTTTGGGGTGTTTTGGAGGAGCGAGTCAGGAAACGTTTTCCTCCACTAGTATCACGTAGGGACCTGGCCACTATCCTGCAAGAAGAATGGCTTAAAATCCCTCTGACCACTGTGCAGGACTTGTATATGTCATTCCCAAGACGAATTGACGATGTATTGGCCGCAAAAAGAGGCCCTACACCATACTAATAAATTATTGTGGTCTAAAACCAGGTGTTTCCGTTTCATTGTCCAACCCCTGTATTTCCTTTTGTGTTCATTCACAGTTTTGATGCCTTCAGTGAGAATTTATGTAAAATGTAACTAGTCATAAACCTAAAGAAAACCATTACATGAGTGTGTCTAAAACTTTTGACCGGTGGTGTATTTGAGTTTCACTTCCATCTGTTTATCCAAGATAGCATTCACTCAGACTTTCTGAAAATTATTTTCCTTTAAAATTCTGCCAAATCTAGTTTTAATTTGCACATACAATGACATAAAATGTATCTTTTTAAACTTGATTTATAAAATCTAATAGTGTAGCTCTCTTTACAACTTTGCAGCACAAGTTGGGATACCAGAAGAGTTTGTGGTGATTAAATTAAATTCAGTTTTTTTGGCATTAGTGGCCTTTATTGACAGTTATCAGACATGTAATGGGCAAAGAGACAAGGGGGTAAGACATGTAGGTCTCAAGGTTGGGAATCAAACCCAGGACTGCTACTGTCAGGATCTCTGCCATGGTTGTTTTTTGGGTGCTGCTCACTGTGTTAAGCCTCTAGATGGCGTCTGAACGTGGAGGTGTCCGACAGGTGTTTTCCATCACCCTGATCATCTCCAGAGGAGGATTTAAGGAGGAGGCTGCCAGCAACTCATTGCCAGGGAAGCGTTAAAACAAATTTACACCGGATTGATCAGATCAAATATAGATTATGGAAGTATTATATATAGTTCAGCAGCAAAGACATATCTGGAAAAATTAGACATTATTCAACATCAAGCATTAAGACTTTCTACAGGAGCTTTCAAAACAACCCCAACAGCAGCACTCGAAGTAGAAATGGGAGAAATGCCGTTAGATTTGAGGAGAACACAATTAACAATAAATTACTGGATAAATTTACAAGGCAATAACCCGGGTCATCCAACACGAGAAATCTTGAAGCCATGCTGGGAAAAAATAAAAAAAGAGACAAGAAGTTTTGGATGGATCATTAAAAAAATAACAGAAAAGTTTCATATACAAAATACAATAATAAGTCCGAAATTGCCAGTAGCTGTTGTGCCACCCTGGATCTTACCAGAAGCACAGGTAGATATGTTATTAATGGAAAAAAAGAAAACAACATGTATATTAGAGTTAAATATAGTACAGGAATATGTTAATAATTATTATCAATACCTTCAGATTTATACAGATGCATCGAAAATAAATGATAAAATAGGAATAGCATTCATAATACCAGAATTTCAAATAAGAGTAGGAAAACGAATCACAAATGGTTTATCAGTATACACAGGGGAAATGTTAGCAATACTTTTAGCAGTACAGTGGGTGGAAGACATAAAACCTTTAAAAACAATAATTTGTTTAGATTCAAGTTCAGTACTATTGAGTTTAAAACATAACCATTCAGACAGCAGGCCAGACATTTTACTAGAAATACAGCATTCTTTATTCAGACTACAAATGATGGGTTTATCAATAGTATTTTTATGGGTTCCAGCACATATTGGGGTTAAAGGAAATGAGATGGCAGATAAGATGGCTAAGAAGGCAACACAAAATCATATCAATTTTACAGTACCTTTAAGTAAATCAGAAGCAAAAAGCATCATCAAACAAAAATTGAAGGAAGAATGGCAGAAAAGGTGGGATGGAGAAAGAAAAGGAAGATGGTTTTATAGGATCAAAAAGGCAGTCGGTGAAAAAAGAACTGGAAGAAGGAACAGAAAGGAGGAAAGGGTAATAAGACTAAGATTAGGCCCTACAGGACTGAGTTATACACTTTTTAAAATGCATAAACATAGTACAGGACAATGTGACCACTGTGGGATAGATGAAACAATTGAACATGTTTTTATAGAGTGTCAGAAATATGAGCTGGAAAGAAAAGGTATGAGGAGAGAATTTGAAAGGATTAAAGAAAAGTTTAGTATAATTGATTCATTACAAAAGACAATAGGGAGCAAACATATACAAATTATTTTAAGATTTCTAAAAAGAACAAAATTATTTAATAGAATTTAAGTATATAGGTAGATATTAATCCATGATGAACCACACTCCATACCAGTGGTGGCGGTAATGCACACCTACAGTTTCTTGCCAACCGCCATTAAACACCAGAAGAAGAAGAACTACTACTCATTGCCAGAGTGTTGCCCCTTAATGGTACAACTCCAGCCTCATTACTCTTGCCTAGTCTTCGTTTTGCCTTTGCTAATCCTGCCTGCTCTGCCTTACAGGTGTACCTGAACCTGACCACGCTGTCAGCTTTGAACTTCTTGGATTATTGTCTTCTGGGAAGAAGTCACTTCACCTCATGAACAGAGACTCAAAACCCCGTTTGCTCCTGTGGATCTCACCGGCTGGCAGCTTCCTCTATACCTGGGATCCTCCTCAACGAACCCTGTCCACCCTCCCACGCACACAAGCTTCTACCACAGTAAACTCTGGACATTCTAACTTCCTGGCAGACCTGAACTCACCATCTCCGTTCCCACTGGTAAATAATCCTCCGGGTTTTTCTCCACCTCCCCCTCTGGCGGATCATCCCTTTCTACCCAGTAAGACTGAATCATTATTTATCATTCTCTATTTCAAGTTTATCCCTGCTTACTTTTTGCTTTATTTTTCTTACAGTTCATCCTTCAGTTCCCGTTCCCAGTTTTTGTCTTGCCTTGTAAATAAAACTTCTAACTATAAAACTCGTCTCCTGAATTGCTTTCTGCATGTGGGTCAAACTTTGTAAATCCAATATGACAGCTACGTTGAGAACTATAGCCTCTGTGTATGGGGCACCCGCTCTACAGCTACACCACGCACCGAAATTTACTTTTAAATTATTATTCTTGGTGTTGAACAACAACAACTTTACTGCCAAGAGATTCTTGAAATTAATTACAAATAATAAATGTCCTACTGATTTAAGTAAAAGAAGCAGAAACATAATAAAATAAAATATGTACAATTTGCAAATAGGACTAAGAAGAGGAGCGTTGTAAATAGGAAATAAACAATTAAGATCTTCTCTGAGGTGATTAAAGATTTAATGTTTATCAAAAGTTTCAAAGAAAGAGCTGGCCAAACTTCGAGTTATGCTTTTTTTTAGCATTGGCAGGGGTTACATCTTAGTGAACTGATCTGTCTTGGTCTGTCGTGTTTCTCAGCTCAGCTAAGGTGACGTCATGAAACCAACTGTGTTCTTACAAGAGGGTCATTTTGTGTCAGGGAGTTAGCGGCTAGTTTACATGGCCCTTAGATACTCATGGAGTAAAATATTAAACTTATCAGGAATTTTACACAAAAATGATAAAGCATAAGACTCTCATACGCTTTCCTTCCAGCCGAAATCTGACAAGGTATTTTATCTTTCCAGCAGCTACCGAAGGAGGTTCGGCAGCTGTCACGAGATACCAATCAACCAACCAGACAAACCAATCAGAAAAACGTGTGGCCACGTTGAGCTACACAGCCTCTAACAGAACAGTTGTACAAACCCTTTCTACCACACTGTTTAAACTCAGAGAGAGAAGTGCAAACAACTATCATCTTTGATTTGTCTAATTCCAAAAATGTTCCATTAAAGATTTCACACTTTCAGTGATTGCAAGTAATAAAAGACAATCATGCATTTCAGAGTTTAATACATGAATCATTTAAATGATCATGGAATATAAAAAAAAACCATTTTTAAATCTCTAAATCAGCACAATATTACATAATTAATGTTTTAAATGAAACCACACTTTAACATGCAACACCTAGATTATGTACCCCCAAATTTCCCCTCTCACTTTTTTGTTATATTCTTCAACTTCTCTAATGAAGCAATGTGAATCTAGGTTATTTCTCCATTCCTCTTTTTCACATCAACTGTTGCTTTGGCATTTTTATCTTTCTAGTAAAGCCCTGCCAATGCTGACTGGTAATATTTCCCTCCATTTACTAAAGTCCCAGTACCAACAAAGGAAAAAGCCCCAAAGCATGATGCTGCCACCACTTTGTTTTAGCCACATTTCCAATTATATAAGGGTGTCCATATTTATGCAACCATAATATTTTTTTTTACCCCATAAAAGATTTGGAATTGCGTATTAATTGACTTGAACAGATGGTTTCTCAGGTTGAAGTTCTTTACAACACATTTTACACTACAACTACACAGTCCTGGCTTATTAACAGCGGTATGTTCAATTTTTATACCCAAAGGAATCTAAATGTTTTGTGAACAGGATTCAAGGTCCATTACTTTGGCTTGAAAGCATCTTTAGCAATCTTCTGCTCTGCCACATCAACTTGGAGAACCATGTCTTTTTATCCCTGGCTCATTTCAGTAATTTTGCTGTTTATGTAATCGCAGAAGCATGTTAAGACTTTTTTCAGGCTTATTTGAAACTAATCAGGTCTGTTTTCATTTCTGACTAGATCGCTTTTAGCTCTTATTGAATGGCACAGATAATTGTAGGCATCTATGATGTTCAAATCACGGTCCACCTCTTTCTCTTTTCTTGTCTTTTGTTATTGGTTTTTCAGTTCTGATGCGGGTTTTGCTTCATGTCTTTCGATTCCTCTCTTCGATATGTAGTGACTCCCTTAATGAATGTAAATTTACGGTGTAATCGGCGCAGATACTGTAAGTCAATCAGTTTGGGGACACTCACCCTACATATCCACTCCTTTTACCTATATACCAAAAGTCCAATAGCAAATGTTTTGAAGTTCTGCTTCTATTGATATAATAAAAACCCTCTGATTCCACAAGTTCTCTTTAACTTTTAACAATATAACTCCAATTCCCCATACACAACAAATATATATTGGTGAGACAAACTAAGGATGGGGAAATTAGTAACTTATCCATTGGGAGATGAGATGTACACGTTTTCTGTGGAACCACTTTTAGGTTTTTTTGTGTCTTCTACAGCTATCCTGCTTGAAAAGTAGTAGTAGACGAACAGGAAAAAACCTGCAAATACAGAATGGATTGGGTGGATTATTTTGTATTTTTGTTTCTTGTGAAATCCAACATTTTAACTGCCAGTTTTAGGCTTACCTTGAAAGGAGTTGAGGATGGTGAAGATGTAGTAGGAGGGAAGAAGCAGAGGACCATGGCTAAAAAAAGCAAAGCCCCAGGTGATGCCCAAAAGGCAGAAAAGACCCAGAAGAGAGAAAACCCTTTTTTTGGTTGAACTGTTTTCCTGGGTTTTTGTTTGTTTGGAGGCAAAGTGTGTGATCTGCACTACGGTTACTATGAATATGGTTAAAGTGAAGATGAACACAATGCTATAGTAACCAATGTTAACTCCTGTGTGGATTATAGGATCAGGGATCCAGCACCTGAAAGTCATGAAAGAAATTTTAGAGCATGACAATCAAATTTAAAATCCAAAATATTATTAATATTTCCTTACATAGCTACTGAGGTTCCATTATCATCAGAAACTTCAATGTAGTCATATTTGTTTGAAGCAAGAAGTCCGACCACCACCACAGATGGAATAACTGAACAGATAGAAAATAAACATGTTATTTCAGTTTTATAATGCACTCAACTAACCAATCAGTGCTTTAGGCTCTAATCTCTTACCCCATCCTGCACTGCAAATCTTCCACATATAATGTTTCATGTCTGTGGGGATTTTGTACAGATTGAAGTACAGGTGTAAAGCCTGCATGAAGAACCATGTGAATGTGGCCAGCATGCTATAGTGCAGAACAGCTGCCATCGCCACACATGCTGCCATGACCTTCAGGTCAGCAATTGACTCATTTATCAAGAAGCAAAAGTTCAGGATGAACAGGGCGATAAACAGATTCATCAGGATCTTTACAGCTTGGCTGGCTTTATTTTTCCTGTAAGAAAAATTTGTTTGTGTTAGGAAATTGCTGCGGAGAAGCATCATTAAAATCAAAAGCAGAGCTTTTAATATTTTTACCTTACGAGAAAATGCATAAAGAGAGCCACACCCAGGAAGAACATCGACATGCCGCAGCCGGCTTTTGTGATTTGTGTCAGGGTTTTCAAGTCAGAGGAGCTGATCTTCCCAGTGGTATTATTAGGGTTACCATTATTATTGGTATTACCAATGGCGAATGGTGACTGGTTTCAAACAGCAAAGTGTTTTTAATAAACACGAGAAATTCTAAAAAGTGGCTTCAAAAAATTGCACAAAAACTTCTTACCATGAGAATAGCAAAAAATGTGAGATGAGAGCAATGGCATATGATGCTGTCAATGCCCTTTTTTGTTAGACAGCCATCTGTAATCCAGTTTACATTAGTCCCTGGTGGGCAATGGGAACACAAAGCAAAAGGACATGACTGGACTTTTGGTCTTAGATAGGTAAGGAGAAACTTTGACCCTGTGACACAAATCTTATTTCTGCCATTACACTTACGTTCAAGTGGCCAGTCAATGTCAACAAGTTATGAAACTTTGCATTCAGAAAAAAATAGGATTGTTTTTTTCAAAACAGCAGATGGTTACATGATAAAATCTGTTGACAAATCAGACCATACTATGATTTCCGGGGGACACAGACCCCCATTTTCTATTTCACTTTAAATAATGAAATTTAAATTAGTGTGAGTCAAATCAGCTGATATCTTAAAAAATACCTAAGCCTGCATTTATAAACGTTATAAGACTCTTTTTAAATTTGCATAGATTAAATCCACCTACCATCATTATTGCCATCCCATGATACACAAGTGGCATTGAGTCCACTCTAGATAAAAAAGAAAAAAACTGAACACTTGGTTGGTCAAACTAAAGGTTAGTATGAAACTTGTTAACATCGCTTTACCATGTTCAAATTACTGAAGTGAATGTCGATGGTTTTTGAGAGATTAAATACGTTTGCCCCCATTTCAATCCCCAGCATTTCATTTTTGAAAAGGGAACGGTTTTCGTCAATCTGTTGAGAATGAAATGTAATCATCATTAAATTACTATGTCTGGATTTTCAGGAGAACAAGATCGTCGATGGCTTTTACCTCAGGAATATCTGGAAAATGCAGAACTCCAGCAAATGAGCCATTGTTACCAACCGCCATTTCACTGGCTTCTTTAGGCAGGTAAACACTGTGAGCGAAGTCCATCACTATGTCGTTTTCCTCGAGAATCTATTCAAGCAGAGAATATTCGAAGAACTCAAATATATATATATATATATATATATATATATATATATGTATACACATATACATCTCACATATACAGGGGTTGGACAATGAAACTAAAACACCTGGTTTTAGACCACAATAATTTATTAGTATGGTGTAGGGCCTCCTTTTGCGGCCAATACAGCGTCAATTTCTCTTGGGAATGACATATACAAGTCCTGCACAGTGGTCAGACCGATTTTAAGCCATTCTTCTTGCAGGATAGTGGCCAGGTCATTACGTGATACTGGTGGAGGAAAACGTTTCCTGACTCGCGCCTCCAAAACACCCCAAAGTGGCTCAATAATATTTAGATCTGGTGACTGTGCAGGCCATGGGAGATGTTCAACTTCACTTTCATGTTCATCAAACCAATCTTTCACCAGTCTTGCTGTGTGTATTGATGCATTGTCATCCTGATACACGGCACCGCCTTCAGGATACAATGTTTGAACCATTGGATGCACATGGTCCTCAAGAATGGTTCGTTAGTCCTTGGCAGTGACGCGCCCATCTAGCACAAGTATTGAGCCAAGGGAATGTCATGATATGGCAGCCCAAACCATCACTGATCCACCCCCATGCTTCACTCTGGGCATGCAACAGTCTGGGTGGTACGCTTCTTTGGGGCTTCTCCACACTGTAACTCTCCCGGATGTGGGGAAAACAGTATAGATGGACTCATCAGAGAACAATACATGTTTCACATTGTCCACAGCCCAAGATTTGCGCTCCTTGCACCATTGAAACCGACGTTTGGCATTGGCATGAGTGACCAAAGGTTTGGCTATAGCAGCCCGGTAATGTACAGGGGTTGGACAATGAAACTGAAACACCTGGTTTTAGACCACAATAATTTATTAGTATGGTGTAGGGCCTCCTTTTGCGGCCAATACAGCGTCAATTTCTCTTGGGAATGACATATACAAGTCCTGCACAGTGGTCAGACCGATTTTAAGCCATTCTTCTTGCAGGATAGTGGCCAGGTCCCTACGTGATACTGGTGGAGGAAAACGTTTCCTGACTCGCGCCTCCAAAACACCCCAAAGTGGCTCAATAATATTTAGATCTGGTGACTGTGCAGGCCATGGGAGATGTTCAACTTCACTTTCATGTTCATCAAACCAATCTTTCACCAGTCTTGCTGTGTGTATTGGTGCAAGGTCATCCTGATACACGGCACCGCCTTCAGGATACAATGTTTGAACCATTGGATGCACATGGTTATCAAGAATGGTTCAGTAGTCCTTGACAGTGACGCGCCCATCTAGCACAAGTATTGGGCCAAGGGAATGCCATGATATGGCAGCCCAAACCATCACTGATCCACCCCCATGCTTCACTCTGGGCATGCAAAAGTCTGGGTGGTACGCTTCTTTGGGGCTTCTCCACACTGTAACTCTCCCGGATGTGGGGAAAACAGTTCTGGTGGAAACAGGAGAGTTGAGGTGCACATTTAATTCTGCCGTGATTTGGGCAGCCGTGGTTTTATGTTTTTTGGATACAATCCGGGTTAGCAACCGAACATCCCTTTCAGACAGCTTCCTCTTGCGTCCACAGTTAATCCTGTTGGATGTGGTTCGTCCTTCTTGGTGGTATGCTGTCATTACCCTGGATACCGTGGCTCTTGATACATCACAAAGACTTGCTGTCTTGGTCACAGATGCGCCAGCAAGACGTGCACCAACAATTTGTCCTCTTTTGAACTCTGGTATGTCACCCATAATGTTGTGTGCGTTTCAATATTTTGAGCAAAACTGGGCTCTTACCCTGCAAATTGAACCTTCACACTCTGCTCTTACTGGTGCAATGTGCAATCAATGAAGACTGGCTACCAGGCTGGTCCAATTTAGCCATGAAACCTCCCACACTACAATGACAGGTGTTTCAGTTTCATTGTCCAACCCCTGTATATTGACCCTGTGGAGCTCCCGACGGACAGTTCTGGTGGAAACAGGAGAGTTGAGGTGCACATTTAATTCTGCCGTGATTTGGGCAGCCGTGGTTTTATGTTTTTTGGATACAATCCGGGTTAGCACCCGAACATCCCTTTCAGACAGCTTCCTCTTTGGTCCACAGTTAATCCTGTTGGATGTGGTTCGTCCTTCTTGATGGTATGCTGACATTACCCTGGATACCGTGGCTCTTGATACATCACAAAGACTTGCTGTCTTGGTCACAGATGCACCAGCAATCTGTCCTCTTTTGAGATCTGGTATGTCACCCATAATGTTGTGTGCGTTTCAATATTTTGAGCAAAACTGTGCTCTTACCCTGCAAATTGAACCTTCACACTCTGCTCTTACTGGTGCAATGTGCAATTAATGAAGACTGGCTACCAGGCTGGTCCAATTTAGCCATGAAACCTCCCACACTAAAATGACAGGTGTTTCAGTTTCATTGTCCAACCCCTGTATATACATCTGTATATATACATCTCAGATAACTTCTCGTGTCAACAAATGCTACTTACATTCACACTTCCACTTAATGTGAAACCAAATTTCATGCTTGTTTGATTTTGTTTTGGCAGTTTAGAAATCACCCCAGTGACATTGCCCATTTTGATTTCTGCTGTGCTTGCATTGCCCATCAGGCTCAGTTTGAAAGCAAGATCTTTCATGATAGTGCTGTAAAGCAAATAGTTTAGCTTTAGCTGACTGATGTAGTGACACAAAAAAGCCTATAGATTTTATATAATCCCAACATTATTAATATTAATAATTTAGATATTTACCCTGCTTTAGCTGCATTCATAGTCATGTTCAAAGCATCAAAAGTTAAATTTATCTCTGGCTTTTGCCCTGGTAGAATACAAGATATGATTTTTTTGCATGTTGGTCCTTTTAATTGGATATCATACTTTATCTTTGTTAAACCTGCAAACACACACACATATACACATGTTGTTAATCATATGCTTCCTGAAATTTGCTTAAAATGCAGTAATAAAGAAAACAATACCGTGACATTTTTCTTCTTCAAGGATGAAAGTGGTTCCACACAGGCCCTCCTTACTCAGTCTGATATTCTTGCCACCTTAAAACAAAACATCAGACCTGGTTGGGAGCAATGTTTTTATTTACAAACTCAGTGCTAATGGGCAAGCTTACCTGGTCTCAAGCACCTGTGAAGATTTAGGATAAAACCTGTAGGAAATCGAGACGTGCTTTATTAAAAAAGAAATCAGTCTGAAGAAATGAGAGATATGTAACCTTTTTACCACTAGGGGGAAACCTTTCCCCACTGTTGTTCATCACCAGAGGCTTACTTGATGAGTTGTAGAGCATTGAGGGTATACATGAGAAATCAAAAGATGTGTTCAGCAACACTACGATGTCGTGCTTCTCGAGACACATTTCATACAGAGTCAGGATGCTAGAGAGGTTCGTGTGACTTATTGGGCAAGTAAAATTGTTGCAACAGCCTGAAAATACAGTAAGTCAGAACTATTTAGTTACCAAGATGGAACGTTTCATGGTTATATCTATAGCAGACCAAAAAAACCTTACTTGCATTGTTGTCTTTTGGCTGGATGTTAAAACAAAGTTGAGTTTCACTCTCGTTTTTAAAGATGGCAACTTGAAAACACAAAACCACAAAATATATATATATATTTTTTTGTTGCATTAATTATATCCACTTTAAGGACAGTATTTCACAATGTAAACCCAAGCTTACTTGATGGAAAACTTGCATTAGTATAGTTAGCACTGATAAACAGCATGTTTTTGATTTTCTCCGAGTCTGTAATAAACACCAAATAAATCAATGAATGAATAAATGTTAAAAGTAAAACAAATACATATCCATCACCAATGCACTTTTGTTACTTACTTGATGCTTCGCAGATGTGGTTCTGGAGCGAAAACCCCAAAAAGAGAATAAATATCTTTAAAACTAACATCCAGTGATGAGTTACAACTGGCGGTGACATTTTCGGAGAATACCAGAACAATTAACTTGATCAAAACTGGAGGTTACATGCACGTTTAAGTCCTGCTTTGATGAACAGCTGCTTCTTTTACATGATTCAGATGAATTCTGCATTGCCTTCTGTTACCAAGAGTATGTCTTTACGTGGTATCATATTCACCCTATTTCACTTGCAAATATAGCATCATGATCCCACACAGTTAATTTGGCAATTTCCCTATATTACGACTGACATAGGGCCTGCTTATGTTATGATGTACCAGTTCTCAGTCTTTAATAAATTTTTGTAGTCACCAAGCTATTTATTCTGCCAGAACTTTCTTGAGGCCAACTGAAAGTCCTTCTTCTTAGCTTCTCCTAATCCCCCTTCGTGCCTGAGTTTTTGCTTCTGCAACCACAGAGTTCACAGTCCTTCTGGCCACCAAGTACCTGTCTGCTGTTTCAGGAGTCCCAAGAGTCAACCAAGTTCTAAGGTCTTTGTTAAGCTTGACCGCTTCCATCGGTCCTTTGGGCTCCATCTCAACAGTTACAAATGAGCTCAAAGCCCCAGCTTCTGGAAACCATATCTACAGTGGAGGCTCTTAACATGATGATACAATTAGATAATCAATCACTGATCTTTTAGCCCAAGGCAGCCTTTTGCCAATGACACTCATAAACAACCTTAACCACCTCGGACTGGATCAAGGTGTTTGTTGTGGACATGGTATGTATGGCACACAAGTCAAACAACAAAACAACACTTGGGTTCAGATTGAGGGGGCTCGTTCCTCCCTACCACGCCCCTCCAGATAACTCCATCATGGGCATTTAAGTTAACCAAGGGCACTGAATAATCCCTAAGTGGCACTCTTTCCTGGACAGCATCAAGACACTCTAAGAAGACATTCCTAATTGCTGTACGTGCAAAATAACATCAGTCAGCTTAAACCTACAAAGAGGTTCCGTCTCAGCTACTGAGGAAAACTCCATCACCAAGGCATTCAGCTGGGGGCTTGTGAGCATCCTAGGAACCACCTGAGGAGCTGTATGTGATTAGACTGATCACACTGGCATGATTGGTATGCTCCTTGAAAGTTACTTTCCAATCTCAGACTTCAAAAGCTGAATAATATTCTTCTAAAGGAAACTGGTACATATTTTGGGGACAGCCCATTCTTTTATTCCCATTCCTGAACCCTTTCCCAATTTATTTTATTGATTAAAGATCCCTACAGAAAAAAATGTTTTTTAAAATATATTTTCAAGTCTTTCCTACTCTTTGAATTGTTTCCCCCAAAGGTTCAAAGGAATAAACTTTGATATTCAAAATTAGCTCTGTTTCACAAAAACAAATCTTATTTATACATAAAACATCTTTTAAAATTAGGTAGTTATAAAAAAAAAACGAGGCATGTATTTGGGTAAAAACACTATCCAATATACACCCTTTGTGAAATATAACTGCCTTCCTTTTTAAAAATTTTTTCAAAGATCTGTGTAATTTCGGTAGCCACATTCAAAAAGCAACATAACCTTCATCAATCTTAAGAAGTTCAAGAAAAGAAACAAAGTAATTTACATATATCAGTCTGAATATTGTTAAGGTTTTTGGACTCCAGCAAAACACAGTGAGAACCATTATTCAGAAATGGAGAATACACACAACAGCAGTAAACATTACCAGGAGTGCAGAAACTACCAAATTTGCTCAATGGGGGATCAAAACTAATCAAGGAGGTCACTAAAGTATCCAGAGCAACGTCTGAAGCTCTGCAGACCTCACTTGCCTACCTTAAGGCATTGTTTATAATTTAACATAAGAAAGAGAATGGGCAAAAATTGTACCGAAGGGAGAGTTCCAATGTGAAAACAGACACTGAGCAAAGAACACAAAGACATGACTGACATTTGTCATAAAACATTTTAAAGATCCACAAGACTTTTGGGAAAATATTTTGTAGACTGACAGAACAAAAGGTGAACATTCTGTGTAAAATAAGCACAGCATTTAAGAAAAAAAAAAGAAACATCACAGCGATAGTCAAGTATGGGGACCTGGATAACTTAGAGCAATTAGAGGAACCACCTTAAACAGACCGTTTATGCTCGAAAACCCTCCAACGTGGCTGAAATTAAACAATTCTGCAAAAAAAGCGGGACAAAATTCTTCCAGAGTCAAATAAACGATCCTTTTTCACACGGTTTAACTTTTCTCCCCTAATGAATACAATTTTAATTCAAAACAGCTTTTTGTATTTACTCATGTTGCCTTTATCTGATTTCAACGTTTTTTCAATGATCTGAAACATTTGTGTGACAAAAAGAAAGAAAAAAAAACTCCAGAAATCTGTAAGTGAGAATGCTGTTTGACTGCACTGTACTTTACAACTTTATACTGAAAGCAGTTTGTCATTAACAAATATTACCCTTCTTTCTGCTTTCTGTCTATATGTACGATATTGCATTTAAAACAGAAATCTAAGAAGTACGTCCAGCTAAAGTTTGCATGATCAAACGTGTCCTGTTTCCCTGAAAGTGATGTGATGCAAATGAAGTAAACAAATAGCTGCCAGCAGTACCTGTTTGCATTTAAAAGAGAAAGACTTAATTCATAACTGAACATGGAGACAGTTGTCCCTTTGTGCCCTTAACTAAATGGGGAATACATTGGAATTAATTATAAAAACACAAACATAAAAACCCCTGCATTTCTAAAAAACGCTACCTGCTCAAGTATTATATTTATAAAATCTGTTTAGAGAGTAAATTTATTTGAAGACCACTACAAAATAGTTAATTGTAAGTCCAATTCAGTAAAAGACTTACTTAAACAATTTTGGGTCAACATGATTAATAAATTGCTTTTAAATTCTGAAAGTCAAAACATTTACAAAAATCGTCACTCCTGCAATGCATGTCATCTATATTATACTGTATAGCTGTAGCCCTAGATTAAATGTACTGTATTGCAGCTTGGTAGCGGATGACTGTGATAAGAGTGTGGAGTTATGTTTACTTTACCTAGGTAAATTGTGGTTTGACTATTTCAGCCACATCTACGTCACAGTTCTCCACCTCTTTGACTTTTGCAGCACACATCAAAACTGGCTAAATCCTTTTTGCAGGCAATATAAAGCCATTGCAGAGACCAAAAACGTTGTCACATATAGTTTTTATTGAATATATAAAAGTAGGTCAATTTATTATACATCTTATTTTTGTGAGTTTGGACAAGGTTAAGGACATTTAAATTGTTGTTTTGTTAATGCATTTTTATTGAATTGTAAGTGTTAAAACACTTTTGCCTATTATCAGCCCCGTTGGCAGTGGGGGGACAAATGCCCCTTTTCTACTGGCTTGATTTGGCCCCACTCAGCCCCCTTTGCGAGCGTTTCCATTACTGTTTTTTCTGTACCAGTACCTACTTTTTTGGTCCCTGTGCCTGAGCAGGTACGATTGGGGCTGAATTGGGACTACATGCGATGTGAACAGACTGCTGGTCACTGATTGGCCATGGGACCAGCAAATAAGGAAATAAGAAGGTTTTCGCCAAGGTAGTGCAGGGAAAAGTTAATAAAGCTCAAGAGCGACTACAATATTAGTAATGAACCATGCCTGAATGCTGAAAGAAAAGAAAAACCCACATTATGTTTCTGAATTACACGCATGTGTGGCACTCTCTACATTGGATCAAATGGGAGGAAGACCCCGCTGAATCCGCAGAGCACGAATATCCAATATTCAACCTAAAACTAACTTCAATACGGTCAACAGTTAGAGGTTTTGCACTTTAAAGTCCTTGTCTTTGCTTTCACCATGGCCGAGACACAAACTTCCTCAAAAAGCCCAAAATTGTAACTTCTTCAGGCAAACTTTGGAGCATTACAAATCCAGACAGCAGCAACTCTCCTCCACTTCTCCTGGTAACACCCCCCACCCCCCCACCCCACTGTTCTTGATGTCGATTATGGGTTTCTCATCCAAAAGCCGTATAGATTTAGTATATGAAATTTATGAAATTGTATTTAGACTTATACAATTTCATTTAATAGTTAAGTTCATGTGGGTCCTGCTCATAAAGAAATAGAAGGTAATGAAGTTGCAGATCGTTTTGCCAAACAGTCTTTATGTCAAGATAGAGTTATGGAAATTGCATATAGTAATTGAAAAATGAAATATCTGTTATAAGAACAAAAAAGTAAAATCAGAATGGCAGTGGCTTTGGGAGGAGGGAACCAAAGGGTGGACATCTATTTCAAATACAAAAAACGGTTGGTATAATGGATGTAATTGGGAGAACTTCGGAAAGAACAGGCAGTCATATACAAGATTACGATTAGGACATACACGATTAAAATAAACATTACATATGTTGGGTAAACATCCAACAGGCAGATGTGATTGTAGAAGGGATTTGGAAACAGTAGAGGCATGTTGTAATTCAGTGTGAAAAATGTAGGGTGAGTAGAGAAAAATTAAAGCAATAATTAAGGAAGTATGGTATGGAAGCATTAAAAGTGAATACAGTACTAGCTAAACATGAAATGATAGAGTATTTATGAGATTTTTAAGACAAACGGGAATATTTGCAAGAATATAAAATAGGTCAGTTAGATACTCTGGCCCACACTCCAGCACAGTAGATGGCGATAATGCATCTAAACGTTTGATGCCACCCGCCAAAAAATCTCAAAAAGAAGAAGAAGAAGAAGAACCCTCCATTCTGCAGCTGAACTTTGACGTTCAGCCACGTCATGTTCAACTTCATTCTGACGATCTGGCCTCTCCTCGCGTTGTTCGCGACGGATCTTCACCCTCCTTACTTGCTCGCAGAACCATTCACCTGGCCTCCTGCTTTGGCGTCCATTCTCCGTCATTCCCAGTCCAGACCGTGCTGCATGTCTCCTGACTCCGATCTGGATTTATCCCACCTCGCTAAGCTCTCCCCGCTCCTGCCGCAGCATGATTCTCTCCTTCCACCTCCTACCTCCTCCAGAAGCGCCCTAAAATCCTCCTGCCAAGCGTCGCCGGGGCTGACCTCCTCCACCCTGGCTCCTGCTGCACATTCCTGCCTGTCTTCTGCATGCAGCTTCTCCTCTGATCTTCGTCTCTCAAACCGATCCTCCCGCATCTCAAGCTTCGACGTCTTCTTCTACTCAAGTCATCCCTCGATCTTCTCTGCTTCATACATATCGTCCATGGATTCTCTTCAGCGCTCCATTCATCTCATTCAACATCTCCGGAGTTCGCCTCCAACTTGGCCACGTCAGCTTCTTCTTCTCCGCTCTACCGGCGCCCAGCCCGCTCCTCGGCCCCTGCCACCGGCGTTCACCTCGCTAACGCCCGGCCCTGCTTGTCTCTAGGTGAAATGCATCACTCCATTTTTTTCCCATTCCTCTTTCAACCATCAGCTACATTTCAGGCATTCAGTGTTTCTCACTTCTCTTTTTCGCTCAGGCAGATTCTATGTTCCCACACAATTTAACATACCACCTAGGCTCCGTTCCTAGATTCTGCAGGGGCAGCGCATTAATCCAGGCTCCAGAATAAGAAATGACCGTTGACATTGTCAACAAAGCTGATTAATCTTTAACACTCATCGAAGTTTGCTGCTCTCTCAGTAGTTTAAAGAAGGGCTTCATGTTTATATTTTGGAGTTCTACTCCAACAAAAAGTTGGGGATATTTAAAGTTGTCGGACCGCTTGGACAGTCCGTTTTCTCAGTCCAAATCTAAAGAACTGGACAAGAGAGTGTCTATTTTAAGGGTCCACTCATCGTTGGCCCACACAGCAAACCAATTTGGACTTTGGTTCATACAACTTTCAGAGTTCCTCAAGGTTCGATCTCCGCACAAAGCTCTTAGTGTGACTGAAGAGTCACTCATAATGCAAGGCTTTAGTAGCGTGAAGACATAACAATCAGTTTTTTCAAATATTATTTTCTCCCCTCAATCCGCATAAGACAAACTGATTTGAGATAGATTAGTTATTTTCTCTGGCTGAATTCCTCATTCATATTCATATCATTGGCAGGTTTTAACTTTAACAACTCATTTATGTTGGGAATCTGCAACAGTGTAGGAAGCCATATTTGCTCAGTAGAGCAGATCTATCTTCGTGTCTTTTAGAAATGGTGGCACTTGCAAGATTAGGTTTGCACATTTAGTAGCTGCTAACAGCGTTGTGCATCTGCCCTTCAGTGAGCCCCTCAAAGAGTCATAGGTATGAAAGAAACAATAACTTTTCATGAAATTCATATAAAGGTAAGAGAAACCAGTACAAATCAGAACCTTTGATCAAAATCTTTCAAGTGTATGTCAGGCGCAGCTATTTCTTTTCCCTCTCGTGCTCCTTCATACAAGCCGATCCCTCACTCGCTACCTTGTCAGTCACAGTCAGGCCTCCACGCCTTACCAGGATTACATCATTTCCCCTCCACGCCTTGTCAGGCACGTCCAAGTCTCATCTTCTGCTCGCCTCGTCAGGTTCTGCAAGTTCTCTTCCTCTTGCCTAGTAGGCTTTCATTATTTTCCCTCTACTCCGTGTCAGGCTCGCTCAGGTCTGCACCCTCTATACCTAGTCAGGTTTGTCTCATATCCCCTCCACGCCTTGCCAGGCTCGATAGGTCTCACTCTCTGTTCTCCTCGTCAGGCTCAGCTGATTCTACATCCTCCACGCCAATCAGGTTGTACCATTCCCTCTCCAAGCTCAGTCAGCTTCGTCCTTTCTCCTCCACGTGTTAGGCTCTGTTTAGCTCTTACACTCATCTTCTCGTTATGTTCCCTTTTCCCTCATCCCTTAGCCAGTTTCACATCCTTCCTCATCTGCGCCTGTCAGGCTCACTTCATCCACTCTTCTCGCCTCCCTTCTTCCCCTTCATTCGTATATCTTTCAGCTTGTTCTTGCTCAGCATTTTTGGGGGAAGACATATCTAATCTTAACCCTATGATGTTCAAGCCTTCTACTCAGGTTAGGTGAATTTGCTTCCCTTATTTGTTAGTTCCATCTAGAAATTTAGCCTTCTCAGACTTCAAGTTCTATCCTGATTATTTCAAACTCAACCTTAACATACCAAAGGGAAAGGCCCATGTTTCATATCTATTGTTCGCCTCGATGGCCCGTTCTGCCCATCTCAAGCATGCTTGAATCCACTCTTAAAACATTACAAACTTAGCTGGCCCAGCATGCCCTTCTTTCTCACTCTAGAAGGATCCCCATGTCTGCCTCCTGGTTCTTTACGTTTTGAGACCTTTTAATCCTCCTAGGTCCTCATCCCCCGACATCCTTCAGCTGCAGATCCGTTCTATCTTCACGCCTATTCTTCTCAGTCTCCATCGTTAATTAATTATTTTCTTTTCTTAGATCTTCAGTCCCATCTACGCCTTGTCAGGCACTGCCCCGTCTACGCCTTGTCATGCACTGCCCCATCTACGCCTTGTCAGGCACTGCCCCATCAAGTTGTAGCATTTTTCTAAACCTCAGTTACATTTTCGTCAGAATAAAATCTGCTTTAATCAATTTGTTTCAATATTGTCTTATTGGAATTACCCAGACAATTTCTGTTGCATTTTGTTTTTTGTTTTTTTAAACAGCTTGATTTGAGAGACAACCAATCACAAATGTTTTAAACTGGATTAGGGAAGGTCTGAATAAGTATGAATAAAAAATTAGCACACTGTTGACAGTGATGTTATGAGTTTTAATAAAGTCTTCAGACATTTATTCGACTCCCGGCATCAGTGAAATTTATAAAGAAAACAGAACTGCTTGCAAAAATGTTTATTTCATTAACATCAATCAATATTTATCATTTATAGTGCATGTGTTCTTTTTCTGTATTAGTTCAGACTCCACACATTGCAGCATGCTTTTATTCTGAAATAGTTTTTAAAAAAATTGTCATTTATGGAGTCCTCGTGGCTTACAGTGTTGTTTTTTATCTTTTATTTTCTAAAATTATCACTCAAGTGTTACACCTAAGTTGAGCCAGGAGGGGGAGCTACCCAAGACCCAACCTGACACAAAAACAGGTGCACACAGTCACAATCACACATTCCCACCCGTTTTTCATAAAAACACTCACACCACACACCTAATGTAAACACGCACAACACTCCCCATAAATACTCTATACTCCCAGGTCCAGGTGCCGATACCCCAGAGGGGCAACTAGTCCCTGGACCCAGGAGGTGGTCCCTTTCCTTCCGGGGTGGAGACAGTAAGACCGCACCAGCCCACACTAGTGCTGGCAGATACCACCGAGCACTGTACTCACAACAGACCCTCTGACTTTGCACCAAGATGGGACAAACTCACCCGACAAGACATCCCTGGCCGGCGGCCCCCACCATGCCCCCGCATCCACACAAACACAACACATCGCTGCCTCTGTAACGACAGCCCAGGAACAAATGCCAACCAGCTTAGCTCCGCCGCCGCCACTCAGCCAATCCGAATGCCGGTGACCACACATCTAAAAAGAGGACACAACCCCTCCAGAGGAGTTGCACCTTGAAAAATCAAGAAAGAATTTTAAATGTCACTTTATGGCATACATAATCTATATTTATTTGAAAATCTCTTGTAATCTTGTAAATCTCTGTAAAAATTATGCTTATTGCAATGTTTATTTAACGATTTAATAGTTGTTTTCCAGTGGGACATGTGCTTTAATAGTTGTTTTGCAGTGGGCCATATGCTTGTCATATACACCCTAACATCTGATTGGTTAACCTTCACAACATATCCGCCTCACCTGTATCAGCCCCACCTACACACTTACCCTCCCTAAAGTGGACTCAAGTTACATACTATGTTTTCATGGTGCACTGCAGCAAACGCACACACAAATATATGCACAGTTTGTGATGGTTAAAGGTTGTGCACATGAGCACAAGAGGGGACTGTACTCTATTCTTTTTTACTTTGTACGCCTCACCCTTCTAGTACGAGTTAAAGTTTTTTCATCTGCAGAAATACACAGATGACTCTGCAGTTGTTGGGTGTATCAGGGATGAACAATAGACTGAGTACAGAGAACTGGTGGACTGCTTTGTGGCATGGTGTCATAACAATCAACCAATCTAGAATTTGGACAAAACAAATGAGCTTATTATAGATTTCAAGAGAAACAGTAATATGTAAAACACAATTTCCATCATAAAAAAAGAAGAGAATGTGATGGAGGAGTATATAAATACCTTGGGGGTTGCTTAGACAACATACTGGAAAGAAGACAGAACCGTGAGGCTGCATACAGGAAGATCCAGAGCTGACTATACTTAATAAGGAAACTAGGGTACTTCAGTGTTTGAACCAAGGTACTACATATCAAAGATGCTCACAAGTCATTTTTTTCAGTCAAGTCTCGAGTCTTTTGCCCCAAACCAGAGTCAAGTATCAAGTCTCTAATGGCTGAAATACAAATTTTCTCATAAAATCCATGACATGGCAGGAAGTGCTTTTATATTGATATATTTCCGCTGGATATTTTAAACTCTTGCAGATTGCTTAGCAGCCAGAAAATGTCAGAGGTAGGTTTAAGTTTATTTTGTCATTTGTCATTAATCCAAAGTAATACAGTTTTCGATTGGAGATACATTTATGTGGTCATTGTTGTGTAGCTACAGCTAACATGAGCAGATCGTTATGAGCCATTAACAGCCTTTAATCCACCGATATCACTGGCTAATAATCTGTGCATCTTTTCACAGTTAAACATGTGCAACAGCTGCAGTCTGTTGCTCACATACTGGTTTCCTTTCAAATCAAATCTGAGGCCCTGTTTATACAACAATGATCCATTGAAAACTGAATTATTTTTGTCCATTTCTGTTTACACATTTACATAACAACTTTTTATTTACAAACTGCATTCACGCTGTACCAGAAGAGATGAGAAAATGGTATGACATATTGTCACTATTTGGCAGTATGTTCTTTGAAACTCAATAAGCGCAGATACTTCCTGCTTACAAAACGGGGCAGAAATAGAGCACTTTGTTGGAGAACAGTTGTTAGATTCAAAAGAGTCAGCAGCATAAGTAGTTCGCAATCTGCCATTGTTATTGTTGATATCTTTATCTTAAGTGGGTTTTAAACTGGTCAGCAGCCATTATGTTGTGCGGGTGCACATCCATTTCTATAGATTTCGATCATACTGCGCATGAGCCAAGACTTCCCCATAAGAGAGATTACATTTTTTCAATCTAAATGACAACGAAAACTGTGGCATTTTCAAGCCATTACACTCTGGAACCTCTTCTCCAATTGTGCCATCTTCAGAGAAAATGTACAGCGTTATCCTGCAGTCAAATAGTAGAAATGCAACAAAACGTTTCCATTTTCACCAGAAAACGTTGTGTTGTTGTGTAAACAGGGCCTGAGGCGTGACTAAGGAAGAGCTTATCCACAAAGATATTTTTGCGTTTAGGTGTTGCATCTACATGGATCCGGCATTTGGGAGACCAAAAAGATTCTATTTGAAACTGGGTCCCGTAGTGGAAAGATTTTGAAAAATGCCAGTTCGATGTTTCCATATGTACATCTTACATCCATATCTTTCTCTGTAACCCGCATGCGCCTCTTTGCTGCCATGTTGCTGTGTTTACCTTGCATGAGTTGTCTGTGCATAGCCTTCGTTTTTTACCACTGTTTTTGGTGTGCTTCTGTGGCAGTGTCACACCACCAATAGGCCCAGCATATACTACAGCATTTTTAGTGGTGCTGCATGCACCCGTGTTGATGCACATTTTTTCTAAATCGTTTTATACACGATACCGTTTTTCTCTCCTTATGGATAGGGCCTGAGTTGAAGTCGCCATCTCTGCTACATTTCTTCTAAAAGTCTGTTATGAAGAGTGCAACCTCTTCTGCCAACATCTCTTGGGAAAGCAGCATCAGAGCCAGAGACTCAAAAAATATCAAACAAGCTAATAACGAAGGTTGGCTCTGTTCTGAGAATTTCTCTGGAGAAGGGGTCAGCAACCTTTACAAGCCTAAGAGCCATTTTCCCTTTGGTCCAGCAATTTTTTTATGTTCTAGAAACATAATGACAAATAAAATCTTACCTTATCTAAATAAAATGTATTCACTGTCACCATAGCAACATGACTTCAGAATAAAATAGCTTGTTATGATACTTACTATAGTGAGTTCGATTAGATTTTAAAATTAAAGAATAACAATTTCTTATCTTTTTATTTTCTTATTTCTGTTTTTATGTTTAATATGTTTTGCTCAATGGGTCATACATTTTTTTTAAGATAATGCACAAAAAATGACATAATGAAAAAGAATGTTTCTCACACTATTAGTGCCATTCTTTATGAAAATGGTATGTATGTGTATTAAAACAGCTAAGGAAATTTGCTAAAGCTAGCATTGTCAGCATTATTACCTTTGCCTTGCCTTTACATTTTAAAACATTTCTGTAATATTTAGCATTTTTGATCAAAGTTCCACATGCGGCTCTGGAGCCGCGAATTGCAGACCCCTGCTCTAGAGCCTCTAGAGAAGATCGTTCCAAGAAGGATGCTTCATAAAATGAAGAACATAATGGACATTGACCATCTTGTAATGGGACTATATTTCAACAATAGAGTGTCAGAGATTGTTGGTTTGATGGACCAATGTGCAGACCAGTGCATGGGAGACACATGGTGAGTTGAATAGTTATTTAAAAACTAAAACTGGTAACTTAAACGGAACATAAACATGGGCTGACTGGGCTCAACAAGCAGAGACGTGGAGCAGATAATTAACAGGAGGATGCAGTGGTGAAAACGAAAACCAGAGAGTATAAATAAAGTGGCAGGGAGGAGAAATGACCTATGAACCAAAAGATCTAATCGGGTGGAATGTGGAGCAGCTGGTGGCAGGGACAATGCAAAGCAACTGGAGGAGGGAGGTTATTTACACAGATGAGAAGGGACATGGAGAAATCCAGGGAAGTTACCTAAATTTCTAAACACAAGAATGAACCATAAAACCAAATCTAAAAAGAATAACAGCAACTGAACAGTGAAAGCTGAGAAACAGAAACTCAAAACAAAACACCTAACACTGGAAGATCATGACATGAGTGTTTTCAGTCAGATGCTTTTTTTTTATATGTGGTAATACAGAAAAAGGAGATCCTTCTTGCCTACAGCCATCACAATTTGCAATGATTCTAAATCAATACAAGTATACTTTTTCACAAAGTTACATTTCATTTTCCTTCATTTTATTAATTTCCGTATTAAATCTTTAAAAAAAAAAGTTTTGACAGCTAACGAGCTATGGATAGTTACTATGGTAGTTATTTATTTAATGTACTTAATATGTACTGTAAAATGACATTTTATTAGTTATTTCATGATTTATTAACTTGCTAGATTGTGGCACTTTTGGTGCTTCAAACCAAATTAGTTTTGCTCTTACAGGGAGGGTTTTGATTCTAGGTGAGAGTAGAAGGAAATATTACTGCAGGTGTTTCCAATAAATCCATACTGCATGTCTGAGACAGATAATCCACATTGTGAATTGCTGGTCAGATTTCATGTTATAAGGTGTTGAAAACAGGCTTCTAATATATTGTCGCTTTTAAAAGGTTTGTAGGAGTTTAAGTACTGAAATTTTGAAATCAAGAACCGTGTATTTTATAAAATTTCCATCTTAAGATTTCAGCAGGCTGTTTCATGTTCTTAAATATCAGACGGTTCCCAGCCCCCAGCGACTGTATTAGCTGTTTGGCAGGTGTTTATATATACGAAGTATTACTGACCATTCTTGACAGAAGTGTGAAATGGGGTTTATACCTCAGGGCCACTCAATAAACATGCAGAAAGGGTTGGTAGAGGGAGAAGTGGATTACAGAAGATGAACTTCATATGAACCTGCAGTGTGAAAAATGTGCTAATGCTGCCTCCTGGTGAAAATTTGACAGCTGGGGCTACCGACACGTGTGATGAAATATTTAACACAGTGTAGGCTTAAATATTACAAAGGCTACTTTTGATCTGACAACTTCTGGTCTAAAAAATATAAATGTTACCATAATTATTTGGAAATCTGATGAAGAATAGATAAACTTACTGTGGCTGATCATTTAAAACAAACCCAACCTCCTTGTTGATGTGAACAGGTTGATAATGTCTTTGGATTGAGCCTGGGAGGCTTCAAAGCCAATTACCAGCTCACAATAAACAAATTTAAGACTTGGTCATGGTCTGAATTGTCCTGGCTAGATTCATTTATGGCGTTTTTATTGACAGTTTGGAGTTAAGTTATTGAGCTGTGTGGTGATGTCATTATTGCCCTCATTAATGCCTTCTCACAATGAGCCTGTTATTGACACACATGTGGGCAGGGGAGAAATTCCACATTTCTGACCATTAAACAGTCATTTAAATCATTTTCTATCAAAATATAGTGCAGATTGCACTTGGAATAAAGATAGTGATGGTTATTGTGAGTAATTTCCTTGATGTGTGTATTTTTGCTACTCAATAATAAAGAAACACTTGTTTCCTGAAGTGATCTCAAACAAAGCTAAAGACATTTTATTATTCTTGACTGTTTTGTTGTTTTCTGCAGCGGTTTCACAGCACTGTGGGTATAGAGTCACAAGCTTTGTGCCGTATGGCAAATGAATATTTGATGTCCCTTAATGGATCTTTTGCTGTAACGCTGGAGCTTTTCTCTTCCCACCACATGCATCAGAGAGCTGTAGCGGAGCTGTTTGGTCGGCATTTGTTTTGGAAAACTTCCCCGATGAATTTTGTTGTTTGTCTGGTGGAGCGGCATTGCAGCTGCTGCTGTTCCAGCCATGGAGATTCCCAAGCAGACAACTGGTGGAAATTCTGGAGCTTCATGGTAGAACACAGCAGATTTGTGTCCACACAGACTTTAAAATAAGATCCCTTACCCCTGCCTTGAACTTTTTCCTGAGGTCAACTGATCACCATATGCAAGCTTTGACTACATTCCCACCAAAGCATCTAGATATGTTAATATTTATTTGAAACAGGTATGAAACAATGTCAGTACTAATCATGTTAAAGAGATTAAGATCTTAGCACAAGAGAGATTAGACCCTGCTAGTCTTTCCAATTAAAAAAGTGACATTGAGCCATTGCAGTTATACGTATGCCGGATGACCTCATCCTCCATGCGGCACAATCTATAACTATCTAGCAGAGACATCACTTAGAGTAATGTTTCACTCTTGGCTCGGCAGTGTAAAATGATCTCGTAATCAAAGTGTTTGGGAGTATTAGGAGTTTCAGATGGAGGATATAAGGAGAAGTAGGAGGAGCTGGCTCAGCCTCGTATTGGAATGTGGGATCTCCGACGGTGTCTTCTTGTTCAAAGCACCTGTTTTGTGTTGTGTTTGCATGTACAAGTCCCATTAAATGCCATTCTTTGCATTTTTTTTTAGGTTTTGCAACCTTAAATTACATTAATATACATCAACGACCATTGCCATGATAAAAAAATAACATGGTTCTCAAGGATTACATCTTTCCTCCCCAGTGTGCAATCGCCACACAAATTTAAAGAAGCAAGGTGATTCTGGATATTATCCAAACAATAGTTTATTTACCATCAGTCTGATTAATCACACATGTATTTCCTAATATTTTACTGATAATTTCAGTGAAAATGAGTTGAAAAAGTACAAACAAAATAAAACAAACTACAGACTACTACTACAAATGAGATGAGAGAGTTTTCTAAACAAGAAATTAATGTTTAAAATATTTTCTAAGCTTAATAAAGATTTTAACTTTCATCAGAAGCATGGTCTCTCTCTGGAATTTTAAGAAAAGAAGCGTGTTTACGTTGTTGCCCTTTTTTTTAAGATTTTTTTTTTTACAGCACTAGTGGCCTTTATTTTTGCAGTATTATTTGACAGGAAATGAAGAGAGAGGGGAAGACATGTGACAAATGTTGCCAGCTCTGGGAATTGAACCCAAGACAGCCCCGTCAAGGACTAAGGGCTCCGTATATGGTTCGCACGCTTAACCCCCTACACCACCAACGCTGCTCCCCTACATTGTTTCCCTTTTTAACAAAAATCTGGAGTGTGGTGCATTTGTGTTCAACTGTGTTTACTCTGATACCACTAAATAAAGTTCAGAATAACCTATTTCCTCCAGAGGTTTGTAAGAGAATATGAGTAAACAAAAAGCATCATGAAAACCAGGAGGCCAACTCCAGAGAAGCTACAGAGATTAAAAGCTCAAGTGGGAAAATCTGTTGACAGGACAACTGTAAGTCATTTACTCCACAAATCTGGCCTGTATGGTTGAGTAGGAATTAAAAAAGTCATATAAAGTCCCGTTTGTAGTCTGCCACAAACCATGTAGGTTCCCAACCTCTTTGACTTGTGTACCCCCTTGGGGTTTAACAGAAGGCAAACAACTGTACAGTATATATATATATATATATATATATATATATATATATATATATATATATATATATATTATATATATGTATAGAACTTTCCTAAGGAAAAAAAAAAACAGAGATGGTCTTTGTTCATCTTCTACCTACTGCATTTATATATAATTTCTATATCTTTATCTTTTTTACTTGGCTCTCCATCATTCCCTATTTATCCATCTTTCTGTCTCTATCACATCTTTTATCTGTTTCTGTCTCTTTTCATCTTTATATATTGTATTTCTTTATCTATCAATCTGTCTGTCTGTCTGATTGATTGACTGATTGGCTAATTGATTTATTGATTGATTGATTACAACTCTTATAGAGCCAGGGGGATTATTTCACCTTCGACAGCCAAGCCAGGTCAGAATCTTTATTCTGCGGTGACTGGACTTTAGCTGCATATCAGAGGCAGGGCATGAAACACTTGTGTTATTTTGTGTACTTGTACCTTTGCCATATGTACCAGGAGTAGGAGAGTTAGCCCTGCTGCTACTCGCAGGAGAGGAAGTACAACCATCAAAACAAAATTCGACGCTTTTAAAACTGCAGATATTCTTCCATTCTTTCCAGGTTTTAGCGGCATGTTTTTCTGTCCGCTGTCTCTACGCTGTTGGGAGCGTGTGTTCACCTGCTTGCAAGCATACGTAACTCAGCGAGTCAGCGTCGACACAGAGTATGAGGAGTGTGTTTTCGTCCAGCTTTTGTCAAGTTTGGACATAGAAAGTAGAGTAGCGACGATGCAGGGACAGAAATCGCTCAGGACGTGATCTATTAAAATTAATGACAACTTTGAAAACGTAGTATCACTACCTTGTTGGCGGGGTGGAGCACCAAACTTGGATAAGTCCTCAATAAACGGACATTTCAAGAAAAACTCAGCAACAGAACACTTTCCCTTCTATAGTTATTTTATTGTGCCTTTTTTTGCTCTTTTGGTAGATAAAAGGTACGTTTCCACACACACCCTGCTATGTGCTTATGTACCACTAGGGGTACGAGTACCCCCGGTTGGGAATCACTGATGTAGGTGACACAGCAAACAGCTGGAAGGAGGTGCTCAAGTCTAATGAGACCAAAATCTGACTTTTTGACCAAAGTGCAAAATGCTGTGTGTGGTAGAAAACTAACACTGGGTATGACCACAACACACCATCCTAAGATTAAACATTGTGGTGGCAGCATCATGGTGAGGATTTTCTTCTTCAAGGACAGGGAAACTGGTCAGAGTTGGACGACCCTAAACATGCAGCGAGAGGTACAAGGCAATGGTTTAGATCATAACATATTCTTGTATCAGGGTGGCCTAGTCAAAGCCCAGACCTAAATTCAATGAGAAACTATGGCAAGACTGTCAAATATCTGTTAACAGATGCTCTCTGTCAAGTTTGGTTAAGTTTGAGCTATTTTGCAAAGATAGATGAGCAAAATCTTGATTTTATTGTTGTGCAAAGCTGGTGGACACATATCCGAAGAGACTTGTAGCTGTAACTGCAGGAAAAAGTACGATATATTGACTCAGATGGCACTGAATACAAAAGCATACGATACCTTTTTTAATTGTGATTTTAATTGTAAACATTTTTGAAAATTACAAATATGACTCTCGTGTATAGTTGTGACATTATCTCAGGTCATATTATGAATTAAGATCTCTGCTAATTTTGTTCAAAATGGCTCTATGTTTAAATATTCATGGTAAAATAAAACTAATTAGCTTATCTTTCTGTGAATTTCATCACATTGCATTACTGTGTTGCTGCTATTCATTAATTTCTGAACACATTCCCACCCCCATTCCAATCCGTCACTCATCCATCACATAGTCAAGCATGATATGATATCACCGGCGTGCAGCCCATCCCTGAGGCATACTGCCATGACATCAGCGCCTACTGCCAGGTGGGGGGTGTCTCCCTCGTTCCTATGACCCATTAACTCACCCCTTCTTGTGGGCCAAGTGAACTCAGGACAGTAACCTTATCCTGGACCTTGAAACAGATGCAGGCTGGTCTAAGGAGACACAATGAAGCAAAAAGTGAGGCGAGGGAAGTCATGTAAAGCAAAGCATGTGGTAATGGTCAGTTAATCTGCTTTTAGATGTGGGGGAAACAGTGTCACACTGAGGTGTGAAGGGTCTGGGAGGGATGCAGAGGAACAAACAGATTACAGACCATGTGTCTATGCCACAATGAAGTCCTAACTGTGAAGATGAGTCACACTGCTGTTAGAAAAGTGGGAGAATAAAAGGAAGGGTTGATGGTAGTTCAGGTAAATATCTTGTGATAAGGGATCGTTTTGTGGTCCACTGTAATTAGGAGGAAGGTGTGATGTAAAAAAATATTTAAGATAGGTCACATACTTGAATACTCCTTAAAAGGACGCTTGAAAAATTCCTATCTTAGTTTTAACTGCGCGGTGAAGGATGTAGTAAATAAATGGAAGAAATTAGCTATTCTTTACCCTTTATTCCAAAGTTGTTCAAGTACTGGGGTGAATTCAGTGGAACAAGAAAGAAAATAATGATCCCTTTTTGGCAAATACCCACAAATCAACTTTTTTTATGGATTGACAATTTCTTCACATAGGGATAGAGTTACAAACTGGTAGAAGAGGTCAGTGTTAATGTTACTGAATGAGAGATTTTTTCGTGGTACTACATTTCTTTGCAAAGATTTTGTTATGTGTACCTTGTGGTTTGTTGGAATGTTTCAATAACTACAATATCATTATCAGAAACCCTCTGTGGCATGTGTCACTTACTGGCAGGCAAGAGAAAAGATTACACCGTCCTATTTGTCTAGGGGTACAAATCTGGTGATTTTGCTTCTGTCTATCTAAAAATCTGATTGATTGGAATCCCGCCCTGGCACTTTAACATGGATCAGGACATGTTATTGAGTATAATACTAAGGTTATTTTAAGAAATCCCTCCATAATTAACGACAAATGAAAACTTACTCTCATGCTTAAAATTAAAAGAGAAGATCAATGACTGTTAAGACTGCAAAGGAAATATGTTTGTATTAATGTAATGGATTAATAATATTTGTCTTGTGAAGGGCAGAAGTAACATTGTATGACCAAAACCACAAGCCATAACTGCTAAATTTATACATGACAATAAATTTATAGAACATATGTTTGACATTTAACTAAACTAAAGCTTGATCTGAGTGGGAGGTAGAAGCATTAGCATTAGTTTTTAAACTACTCATCCTATAAGTGTTTGTATCCAAACCAGGGGTACATTTGACACAATGAGAGGCAAACAATATTGTGACATATACAGCAAGAAATTAGGCTTCATCAGTGGTGTATCTCCATGTTAATTTGTGAAAAAAGATATATTTGTACAATTTTGAGATAGCGTTGATTATTAAAGTGGTAAAGAAGAACCCAACTCACAGTTGGCGACAGTGGAAAGGAAAACTCCCCTTTAACAGGAAGAAACCTCCAGCAGAACCAGGCTCGGTGTAAGCAGCCATCTGCTACGACCGACTGGGGGTTTGAGAGAACAGAGCAGAGACAAAAAAACAACACCGAAGCACTGATCCAGGAATACTATCTATGTAAGAAAAAAGTTAAACCTTAAAGGCAGCAGCAGCTCCTTTAGTGGCTTCATCTAGTAGAGAAAGACAGCTAAGCAGATGAACTCTGAGCCAGTTTTCAGGTCTACAGTATAAAAGAGAGCACATACAACAGTAAGAGATCTGCCAGTAGCTATGTCTAGGAGAGAAACAGGGTTAGACACTGAAAGACAGGGCCAGTTGTATCATCTGTAGAAGGAGAGCATTAAGTTGTTGGCAGAAGCAGTCGTTTGGGCCTGTTTTCCAACACCGTGGCCCAGGGAGGTTTAAATTTACTGGTGAAACCATGCATTTTTAATTACATTGAACTTCATGGGAAAAAAGAATAATATCTACTTTGAACTTGAGCTCAAAAGCTATTCTACCAAAGAATTGTTTAAAAATGCTGAAGCTGAGCCATGGAAAAGCCAAGACAGAGTTCAGAACCTACATTTATTGTTGTAGAAGTCATTTCTTAACAAGACACCCGCTGTTATCTAACAGTTTCAGTCGCTCTTTGTAGTAGATCCCTGAACTCCTCCTACAGGTTTTACAAGACTGATAAGCTGTTAGTGGAAAGTTACATGCACATTTTCTTTCTTGCATTTATGTAGGAACAAAGGAGTCATACCAGACACAAAGAAGTGTACAATTTTGGATGATATTGCTTATAAATTCAATTAATATTTCTACTGCTGTCAGTACTGGGTTGTTTTAAACTAGGTGCAGGACTCAGTGAAAAGCTTTCAGTCTTTGACACTAACCTTAACACATTTTGTGTTTTATAATGCAAATTAACAAATGGTTCTGATCTGCACAACCATGTCATAGCAACTAAATTTATCCCAAAACGTCAAATTAATTATATTTATTATGATTTATTGTATTTGTTAAAATGTTGTAAAATATACTGTACTCACCCCTTATATTCATTTTCATTTATTACTTTTTAGCCCTCTGGCATTTGTGAAAAGGTGTACTTGTATTTAAATTTAATGTAATAGAAATGAGGGCTGAAATACCATCCAAACCAGTTCTTTGTGTCATTCCTTTGCTGCTGTCCTCTTTTTGGGGACCCATATTGCCATCCCAGCTTGAGTTTGTGGAGGTCAGTTTGTTAAACATGGTGTGTTCACTCCCGGCCATTTTGCCCTGCAGGTGGCCAGGAGCTCCCTGCTGAGCGCTGGAGTATCCTGAGTCACCACATTAGCCCAACAAAAGAAGCAGATTAGACAACCTGGGAATGCTGGAGAAGCAAAAATGCCTGCATTCCTGCTGAGTTACTCCATCCCTTTGTCAAACCAGTTTCAGACTGTACACCTGTTTATTTAGCCAGCTAACACCTACTTATGTATGTCACACAGCAACATTTTTACTTGAAAAAATAAGTTGAGTAAATAATGTGCATCTCAAAAAATCATGAATATCATATCATGACAAAGGTTATAATTTCAGTAATTACAATTCGAACAGTGATACTCAGAGATTTTAGAGATTCATTACTGACACTGGAATATATTTTAAGAGTATTTCAGCTAATTTTGATGATCATGTCCCACAGCTAATTAAAACTCAACGACCAGTTTGTCTAAACATAATTTTTTTTTAAAACCACAGAAATACTGTGTTTATGGTCTAAACAACAGAAAACACTGATGACTCATCCCTTGTCCATCAATGGTCATGACAACCCCCACAAAGAGGGTAAGCCACAACATGGCTGTTCACAGAGTGCTGTATCCAAGGAAAGTTAAGTGCAAGGAAAAGGAGCAGTAGCAAAGTGTCATGATGAGTTTTGGTGGTAGGACCCAAATGCAGGATGAGTGGAGTTGGTGAAAAGGTTTAATAGAAAATAAACCACCTTACAGCTGACCAGGCACAGGAAAAACATAAACTGGATGAAAGCAGGTGCGTGAAAATCCAGGCAACAGACATGGAAGAACTCAAGACTGGATCAGGGCAAAGACACAGGATAGGTAGCGTGATGACAATGGGAGCAACCAGTGGAGAACAATGTAAACCAGAGAGCTTATAAACTGAGGGAAGTGATGTGAGAACCAATGAGCTGGGAGAGGAGCTAATCAGGAGAATGTGAAACAGCTGGTGACCAGGGATGCAAGAGAACTGAGGGAGAGTGATCAATTAACACAAATGAGCAAGGAGAGCATGGAGGTGACCAGAATACAAGAAAACAATAACTAGGCAAAGAACATAAACAAGAACCAGATCGATCAGAATATAACTAAACGTATCTAACACCAGAACACAGAAAAACAACAAAGCTATCCAGAAGGAATCTAAAGAACCAGAAAAGCACCTGGCTGAGCAAAAAGTAAACAAACACAAACATAACAGACAGATCCTGAGTTGGGATTGCAGCAGTGCTTCAAGACACAGACATACAGTATATAGGACATGGGCCACCACTTAAACCACTCCTAAACCATAGACAACATCAGTAGCATTTGAAGAGCCTTTTCCACCAAACTGGTTCCAGTGCTGAACTGGGGCTAGTGTTTACATAGCACCAGTTCGTTATGTTTCCTCTGTGGTAAACTCTGGCCATGACCCCAAACAACTGGTGCTAACCTTGCACCAGTTCGCTGCTTGACCAGAGGAAAGAACCGCTATAGGCAGGCTCATGAAAAGCAGCCAATCAAAACGTTTTGAACTCCAAATTTAAAACTCAAGAGTTTTAGTTTTGTAGCTGTTAAATTTAGAACAACAAAACCCAGTAGCAATAGTAAGATGTTGGATTAGCATCAGAAAAAGACAAACCGGCTGTCTTCAATCTTCCTGTAATTTATTTTGAAATCACCAATCACAGAGTTAAAGTAAATAAATGTGCCACTTAGATCTCTTTATTTTCCACTAAATCCAATAAGCACCATTTCAGACACAATTCTTTAACATTGTCTGCTATTTTCATTTTTCTCTAAAAGTTGTGTTAAGCAACCGCTTGATGCCTAAAACAGTGCTGATAAATGAAGGTGGTGATAGTAAGGCATCTGTTTGCAGGTATGCTGGGAAAAATAATTTGATTTGTGTAAGTCATCCTCATCTCTTATTTTTCACTGAATAAAATAGAGGGAAGTTCAACCATTAACTGGATGAGACATTTATAACGATGTAATGATGAGGGTCCAACTTGGCTCTCAAGTGGTTAAAAAGCAAACCAGTTCTTTTGGAGAACCAGTTAGGAACTGGCTGTAGCCCCAGCCCCGGCTGAGCACTGGAACTACTTTGATAGAAAGCCCTGTGTGTCATGGTTGGTGCTTATCTGGGACCCAAGTGCAGGCATACCAGAAGCAGAAATGAATTGAAAAAAGGTTTAATGAAAAACAAAGACATACAGAAATGGCACCAAGGGAATCTAAGAGGAAACAATGAAAACCAGTGATCTTAAATACAGAGGGGGTGTGATTAGTGACATGGAAACCAGGTGAGTCTAATCAGGAGAATGTTGAACAGCTGAGGGGGAGTACTGAGCAGGGGCACTGAGGGAAGGAAACTAATTAACACAGATAACACAGTGGGGGCTGAACTTAGACACAAAAGGATCTGCATATCAAAAGGAAAGAAAACCTAGCATTAACACAACAGAATAAACTAAAAGGCGCAGTGGAAAGGGCACAAGACATTAGTAAGACACTATACACAAAAAAATTAACCTGCGTAGCAAGACCCTTACAAAAATAATACACAACGGATAAATGTCTTGAATATGGTAAGATATTACTGACAATAATAACCCAGAAATAATCAGAAAACAAAAGCAAAAAAAAATTTACAACAAAATAAACAAAAATAAACATTCGAAATATATCATTCTGTGTAACAAATCTGTGTAATTTCAGTTTTAGTTTTTGAGTTAAATTATTTTTGAGATACACCTATACATATGTTAAGAGCATTTGAATGAATCAACTGTCAGACTAATAAAGTGCTGTATTATGTATCCAGGATTTTAATTCTCCCCAGGAAACTGAAATAAATATTCAAAGAACAAAAGGAAGCTCTTTATAAAGTAATCTTCTCTGAAGGGATTTCTTTTTATGTTTTGATCAAGCTGATGGACGCAAACAAACCTGACCCCTCTTTGAGCTCAGATTTTATCCAGCAGAGATGAGAAGAATAAGAGTTGACGGTGGAGCAGATTGAAAACTTCACAGCACATTTTGTCTGGAGTGAGAAATCAATAATCCTGCTTTTATGTGAACTTCATGGGAAGGAACAACTCAGAAACCCTCACAAATGGTCATTAGTGGTTATACTTGTTCTTTCACTACAAAAGGGAAGAGAAAGCAAACTGATGCCTGGGGTGAAATGAAAAGAAAAACAGACCAAAAAGATGTTTTCATTGAAGGATCCTGGTGCTGTACAGGAATTTTCTTTCCATTTGGGAATACTGACAAGAAATATATATGCAAATATCTATTTTTTTCCCATGAATATTTAATATTATCGACATGTTAAAGGAGAGAGCACAATGTTGTGCATTGTCTAAAACCTGTAGAAGTTTTCAGAGACATGCTAATCAATAAATCATAGTGTCTGACGTGCTGCTGCATCAAAACCTATGAAATTTGTAGTCAGCTGGGCTGGAGCCGAAGCGAAAGAGAAGAAAGAAATACACTGGCCGTCTGAATCAAAACATGAAAGAACAAAGCTACTCTTGGGGGGAAGTATTGATTGAAAGCCACAGTGAGGTGTGAAGAGTTCAGGTGGATGTGAATATGGATCTGAGAATCTGTATTTTGCTGGGACATATGTGCAGGTTATTTGGAGGTGAAGGGTTATAGGTTCAGACACACAGCAGCTGCAGAAGGTTTTCTGAAGTTTATCAGAAAGTTACACCTTTTGGGTTATTCTTGATGTGTCAAAACAGAATTTTTTTGGTTGAAGTTGCATTGTCTACATGCAATTAAATGTCCTTTTATGAAGACTTTGAATGCCTTGAGGAAAGTATCTGAAGACGTTAGATTCTGTTTGAATTTCATTATCTAAATTCTCTTCCACATGAAAGGGGACCCTTCCCCTCTATTAATAATTGACATTTTATTACTGATCCTCCTCATTGATGCAGGCGTGCGCTTTGATGTGAGCCGTGTTGTTTTATCAGTCCAGTACTATGTATTGATTGCTGGACCGATAGGAGTACTATCAAAGGGATTCCTCATGGGGCAGTCAACACTGGGTCACCTCATACTCCTGGAATGTGGTTGCTCCAGCTCTCTCACTGTCACATCTCTATCCACATCCCATTTAGCACTGATTATATTTGGTTCATCCCGCCTGGATATTGCCTGTTTCGGGTAAATATTCACAAAAATAACAAAGCTGTTCAAATGACATCATCTCAAGAAGAAGGACGAGACGTAAACAACACTGAATCGAGGTCCTCTAAAGGAAGCTGATATTGCTGGGTAGACTGGCTATTCTTCATTGTCTGCTCAGTCTCATGTTCTGACTGAAGATTACAGTGAATGATGATCTCATTCATAATGCTCATTGGTGTTCACTGGAGATTTTTATTGCCATCTGCTGGCTTCAGTAAAAGAAAAAGATATAAAATGTTGTGAAGGGAAATAAAGGAGTGGGTTTCTTTGGGATTTCCCTCTAAAAGCTTAGCCAGAAGTAAATCAACGTTAGGCACGCATGAAAAATGAGGAAAGGTTTTAATAGTTTTCCTGGGTTCATAAAAATGATAGAAAATATAATTTCAGAAGAATTGTAGGCTTATGATCCAGTGGTTCAGTACCATCATAGTAATAGACATTTTAGAACAGTAAGACAACAGGAGCTCAAAATTCACACTTCAACAACAAGATAGGGAGTGCATTGAAGTTTGGATTTTACGCGATAAAGTCAGATGTTTATCACCAACACCAACCTAAGAATCCAATATGGCTGCTATGTGTGTAAACCTTAGCTTGACAAGACAAACATCGGATGGTTATATCTCATCACATTTTTCACACATAGTGCCATTCAACCTCAGTTAGTGAGCATTTTCCTTTTGGTTTTAAACAAAATGCAAAAAAGTAGCGTTCCGACTTTAGAGGAAAATAGAACTCAACATAAGTAGCCGCCAGCACTTGCTCTTAGTCACTGTTGTCTGGTTCAATTTATTTTATTTTGAACAGGTCTCTATGTTAAGGAAAATATCAGTGTAACTCAGCTACTGGTCTTATTGGCAGTCTCTTATTATTAACTCTACCAGTTAACAGTTAATTAGCTTTGGAAATGGTTGATACTTAAAATTTCTTCTGAGGACCACTAAAGGTAATCCAGGCATTTGTACCAGTCTTATAATCTTGGGTATAATTTATCTGGAGGCCTGTTTCTTCGTTGAATCTTTAAGATGTACTCAAGTCTAATTACAGTTAATATACTGAAGTCCCAAATGAGGCTACAGTCCCTTTAAAGACCAGACGTAGATTGCTATCTGACACAGACCTTACAACTAAACACAAACAGTCTCTATAATAAGTGCATTCTATTTATCCAAACAGAAAATACAGTTAGTTTCCTCCGCTGAACACTTAGAGACAGTTACCTCCCGTATGCTCGAAGTCAGATGTCTGTCCATCATCAATATTCCATAAGTGAAGCTCGGCATAAAGAACCAACCTGCTGGTGGAGCTGCTGCTGTTGCTGATGACTTGTTGAGCCTGATTGACAGCACCTTTGTTTTCTGTGTATCAGGCAATCTGACTTCATCAAGGTCCATAAGGGGGTTCACGTAACACTGACTAGAGGTCAACCCCCTGGCATACACCTCTGTCCAGAGGCCATCCAAAAGATGGGCCATGTAGCACTGCAGACTGAGACCACCACCCCCTCCACCCTTAATTCAATCACACAAACATCTCTGCACAAAACACACAAACACATATGACCGCATGCTTGACACACTCTCAGGCCAGCTTGTAAATTTTTAATGGAATATACATTAAGGAGTGTTTATGGACTGATATGCTTCCCAACAGCTAATATTTCAACATACTCTGCATCAGATTCAAACTCAACAATTGATTTTTCCGAAAGCATTGCTCTTATAGAATGAATAATTAAGAGTTAAAGCTTGTAAGACTTCTCTAACTCATGTTACATGTTACATCACAAGGTTTCACATGATTTTTGAAAACAGAATAACAAAATGGTGAAAATTCAAAAGGTTTAAGGATCGGATTCAATGACTGTTATTTAGCACTCCAGTGTTACTGTGCATGGTGGAATGTTAAATGATTTTATTTGACATTTATTATACTTTTTCTCAGAGGATTAGGTCCATGTGTACGTGCCTGTAGATGACTTTCTCTCATGGTCTCCTGTCTGTGATAAGAAATGGGAGACAGCAGTGTCTGAGGTCAAAGTCATTACCTGTCCCCACTTAGGGTCAAATTACTTTATTTTATTTCTTGTTAACTCTTCTACCAAGTGCATAGAACTGTAGATCATGTAGAAGTACAAGAAACTGTAACTAAACTATTTCTAATATGTTCTGTAATGCAAGAAGAATGAATAATCGAGACGTATATCTAAAGATATTGTTATCTTAATGCATTGCTTTCATTAAGATGTGATGTTATTTTCCTGGAATGTTAGTTTTATCCCAGATGTAACTAGGTGTACAGTTTTTGGGATTATTACAAATGTTTATGTTAAATGTGAGACATATTCTTTGTGATCAACTGTGGTTTTTGCCATGAAACTCACAATGGATGCCATTTTTCCTCATTCACTTTTTTTATTGTTAAATCATGACCACTGACCTTAACTGAGGCAAGGGGGGCTGACATTTCTTTATATGTTGTTCTAGGTTCTTTTGTGACCTTCTGGATAAGTTGTTGATGACGTCTTGGCTAGCCTCTTTTGGGAAGGTTTACCACTGCCCCATGTTTTCTCCATTTATGGATAATGGCTCTCACCGTGGTTTACTGGACTCGAAAAGCTTTCGAAAAGGCTTTATAATCGATTCTTGACTAATTCATGTCAGTGACTTTGTTTCTTGTCTGTTCTTGAATTTCTTAAGATCAAGACATGACATGTTGCTTTTTGAGATCTTTTAGTCTACTTCATGTAGTCAGACAAGTTCTAGCTTGAATTATTTCTCGATTGTAGTGATTGGGCACCAATGAACCCTGGCTGTGGTTGATGTAATTAAACTCAACACCCTGAAAAGAATGTGGTTAAACACAGTTAATTCATGATTTAGCATCAATGCATCAGGTAGTTTTGGAGAATGTTTTGCCCTTAATAAATGAAATCATCATTTGAAAACAGTTTATTTGTGTTTACTTCGGTTGCCTTTGTCTGTATGTGGGGAAAATGTTAATGATAGGACTGTAAAGCTAAACTGATGGCTAAAACTGCTGCAGTGATTTTCTACAACCCAACAACAATGTTTACAGTTATTAGAAGCTAACACATAAAAACTGAAAAGCAATCGGGGCATAAAAGATGTCCGTGCTGATTCACAGCTTGAAGAAACAAGATATTGCAGCGTTTTTTTCTTTTTGTTTAATAGACCCTGCATCTTTCAGGAGGGCCTCGTGTTTCAGTTGGCAGGAGTCCTAGAACTCAACAAACAAGTGCTGGATAATTATTTGCATCAGTGTTAAGTACAAATCGGGCACAGCCAACCCTTGAAAGGATTTGTTGAAGCAGATCAGATGCAAAAACTGCACGGGGAGCCAGTAAATTATGCCAACAATAAAAGTAAGCCCACAAACAAACATGCAGAAACAAAATCAAAAATAATTCTACTGATGAAGCTTCCAGATGAGTGAAGACTGTTATATTCTATTTACCCTTTCAGTCAAATGACATTCAACAAGGATATGTGTATTGAGCAGCCTAAAGTCATATTTGATGTCCAACATCAGACTGCCTACACCTGAGGAGTGGGACATCTTGATGACTCTAAGCTGATCACCCCGCAAAAAACCAGTGGATGTTGTGAGCATAAAGGATTAGCCTCTGTTTGCTTTTGCTCTTTTTTTAACCAGAAAATGCTGAAAAAAAGAGGATCTCACATGAAAGCACAAACTTGCTGAGAAAGCATAGAAATGAGGTGCCACCTCTCATCAAAGAGGTTGTGTCACTTCAAGCACTCTTCCCAAACTCCAATTGATGGGGTGCTAATATATCACTGCTGTTTGTCCTTGCAGGTGTCAGTGGTTGTGTGTGGGAGATGTTTTTTTTCCTGTCTCTGTGTGACTGCCTGGCATATCAGGTAAGGTCTCTGTCTTCTCTTTGCATTGTTGCTTGATAATGAGGTGTGATTAAATATGAATGCTAAGTGTTTGGTGGCGGCAGCCCAAAGCTGAAACCAGATCCAGTAGGGCCCACAGGCAGCATAATTAGTAGCTGATGATAGATGCCATTAATGTTGCTTTTGCAGACACCGCTTGCAGGTCTCTAAGCCAGACCACCGTGGAGAAGCAGGCCATCCACAGTTAATTAACCTGCAAGTAAATAATTCGAAATACAACTGTAGTGAGTCTTCAGCATCATAAAAGATGCAGTACTAATCAAAATCAGGCTTTTCTAATTGTTTAATGATCAACAGTGGTTAAATATTAAGCCATTTGTCACTTTTATTTGGTCTCTTTTTATTATGACTTCTAGGGATTTCGTGTTGAAAGCATGACGAAAATCCTGTGGAAAACAATATCAGCATTTCAAAGTGTTGAAAAACCAGTGTGATGCCTTTTATGGTGGAGAAAAGCCCTTTGTGCAGCGCCTCAAGGCCTGTGTTTGGTTTTGAGGGCGCTTTGGATTGTCATATCCCTGGTGTGAGATTGACTCATTCATGGTGAGCGGTCTTCATCATCTGCCTCTGTACTGCGAGGCTGTGGACACCGCTGTGCTGCTGCACTTCAGAGAGTCGTGTCCACAGCTGTAAGGACATGTCTGCTTTGAGCTGCCGGGGTTTAATATGTGCAGCAGATTAAACAGGGGGGCCTGTGTTAATGGCTGGATAACCAGTCTGCTCTCCCAAACTGTTCTCCAGTCTTATCTGCAGCCTGCATATTTGTGCATAAGTGTTTTGATAGCTGCCATACATGAACTCTTATCTTTCTTAGTTAAAAAAGCAGCTTCACACACTACTCTGAATTTTTATTGGAGATCAAGACAATAGGCTCTGGATTTGAAGCTATTTTCTGGCTCTGATTTCTGATAATCATTATGATTGCTATTAAATCTGATTTCAGATGTTCTACAGACATAAACACATATTTTCTATTACACGTTCTAATGAAATATAAATGGCATCTTTCGGACTATATTAGTAATGCCAGTCCACATGTATATCACAGTGAAATGTTTTAAAGATGTGCCGTTTTCTCATCTTTCAACTTAAAATGGTTAAAAGGGACAAATTCAGTATGGAGGAACACAATTATAAGTGGCAGCCACCAAAAGGCTGAAATGTAATCACAAGCAGTAAGCAGTAATCACAAGTCATGCTGAAATGCTTGTTTTTATCTGTTACGTCAGATATTCATTAGAGAATAATACCTGGCAAACCTGACAGATTCAGATAATAAAATTTGCTTCACATCAGATCTGCATTATTCTGTTGTTACTTGCACATCCATTTTTATATTCTGATAAAAAATATTGTAGGACAGACTTGTTTTTTCTTTTTTATTTGCTATGAAAATTATTTGGAAAAATTAAACCAGTTTTATCGACCCTTTGTTTGTAGAGCCTTGCAAAAGTATCCTTTTAAACATTTTCCAATTTTAGCTGTATGTTTAGGGACTTAGAAGCCCCTTTCTGAAGACATTCTGTTATGTTCTTCATTTTATGAAGTACCCTTCTTGCACATTCTCTAGAGCCTGCAGAATAGTCCTCTAAAGAGAGCCATTCTTCTTTATTAATTTGTTCCTAGCTTTGTTGCTGCTACCCCAACAAATGATGGCAGAAAGGACTGCGCACTCCACTATAGACATATAGAAGATCTGCAACATCTTGCTCCAAATGCTGAAGAACTTAAGCATCTTCAAGAGGCACAGTCTGCACAGTCCGGAAGTATTTATATTCCTCCACCATCTCCACTTCTTCCAACATGATAAAACTAGTGATTGACATACTCTTTCTTCTATCCACTCTGTTTTGTTCACATTCAAGTTGAGATGATTGTTCCCACACAATGCCACAAAGTGGTCCACCAGCTCTCTGTCCACCTTTGATCCACTCTACAACTGCAGAGTCATCTGAGTATTTCTGTAGATTACACTAGTCTGACTCGAACTGGTCTGAAGTCTGAAGTGTATAGAATGAAAAGGAATGGTGAGAGCACAGTCCCCACCAACAGGTCAGACATATAATTCTTCAGTCTCACAAACTGAGGTCTGTGTTGGAGGTAGTAATTAATCCAGATGATTGTTGAGACCTCTACATGTGTCTTCTGGAGTTTCTGATGCAGTAAATCCGGCTCAATTGAGTTGGATGCACTGTAGAAAACAAAGAACATTATCCTTACAGTTCTGCCTGTTTTGTTTAGCTAACAGAGCTGTTGTTGAAGCAGGTGTATGACGGTGTCTTTCACTATAAACCCACCACAACCATTTCCACAATATGATGCTGCTATCACCACACCTATAGTGTTTACAAGGAAGGAGCACGCTTAGCTTTTCCACCAGACAATCCATTTTACATTAAATATCTTCACATTAATGGGCTACTTTTTTTGGGCTACCATAAAAATCCAAGTAAAATACATTCAAGTTTGCAGTGATAATGTGAAACAATTTCAAGAGGTATCAGTTCTTAGCAAGACACTTTAATTTTTCTCTCCCAAAATGTAAAAACTTTCTGGAAAGCTGGCTATGTTGGTGCCACAATTTAGCAACAAAAACCTTAGTCTGTTTCCCAAATGCTGAATCTAGAGTTTTGTTATCGAGACTGTGAGTATGTCACATGATTTCACTTTTGCATAACATTTCTCCACAATCACACAGTATCTCTTAGGACCCTTAGGACTTTGCAGCTGCTTCCCTGCATTGAGTCACTATGAGCATACAGAGGTTTTCTAGTGCTGTTGCATCTATAAAAATGTAGTGTTGCGACCTTCGAAGTTAGGAATTAGCAAAGGTTGGTGGATATGACAAAAGGGTGCACACCTTTTCCTAATTCACAAAATATGAACTCTAGAGGGATATATTCCATGAATATAACATTCACTCTCAAAAACAAGAGGCTTTTTATCTGAGTGAGTTAGGCCTGCAATCTGCAGCTAGACAGGGATGTAGGATTACTAGACAACCCTAACAAAAGGTGGCCATTTGTATCTGCACTCTCAGTTACGGGAGCCAGATCAAGTGTCAATGCTTCATAACTAGCCCCTCCTCCACAATGTCTAAAAGAGCGACAAAACCACCCCTCCCCACCACCTCACACATACTACATTATTCAATGTGTCCTCACCTAACTTATGAGGGGATGCACACTAGGTGAAGATCGTTTTTATTTCTTAAATGCATCAATATGGCATAAAGTGGAAAGATTAGCAAATTCCTCAAAGCTCTTTCCAAATCAGAAATAACAAGCACCCTGAGAATTAAACTCATATTACCCACAGAAATAAGAAATTACTAAAGTAATCCTCCTTTAGTCAACAGGTCAGTGCTCCAATATGATTGCAGCCATTCGGTCTCCTCAGGACGCAGCTGCCATGGAACAAAGAACACTCCGGTGTTCAGAAAGTATGTGTGTATTCGAAGGACACATGTGCATGACACGAGCAAGTGTACAGAGAAGAAGATATCAAAGGGGAAGATTTGGCTTTTGAGGTTACCGAGCAAGTAGGACATGTGATTATGCCTTGTGTGTACGTGCACGCCTGCATCTGTGTGGAGAGTGCCTGTATCTGTCTGCGGTAACAGCTTTCTGATGTAACATTTACCGATGCCTGTCTGCCTCTCCCGGGGTTCTCAGGCATCTATGGGAATTTGTTTATGACCAGCTGATTGCATAGAGCAAATACTGGTCACTGGTTATAGTTACAAGCACTGGAGAGAAGTTATTTGACCAGTTTTCCCCTAAAGCTACCTTTTTAAACATTTTGACTGTTGTCCATAATTGTGAAGTGGAAGGGAAAATGCCACATGGTTTTCTTATTTTGCTTTATAAATAAAAATGTTAAATTTATTGTGTGCATTTGCATTCTACTTTGTAGAACCCCCTTTCGCTGCATTAGCCACATGTTAGGGGTATATGTCTACCAGCTTTGCACAAGAGATGATAAACGACTGAAATGAGCATCCATCTTTGCAAAAAAAAATAAAAATCTCAAGCTCAGTCAGACTGAAAGGAGGTGTCTCGGTTTTCTTGCATTGCCAAAGATTCTGAATTGGATTTTGGTCTGTACTTTGACTGGGTCATCTGATCTAAACCATTCCGTTGTAGCTCTGGCTGGTTCGTTGTTCTGTGGAAAAGTGAAGCTCTGCCCCAGTCTCAGGTCTTTTGTCAGCTCTGACAGGTTTTCCTGCATGATTGCCTTGAATTTAATTCCATTCTTCGTCCGATGACATTTGACCAGTTTTCCCTTCCCTGCTGAAAGACACATTCCCATAACATGGTACTGCCACCACCATGGTGTTGTGTGTTCAGGTTAATATGCAGTGTTAGATTTCTTAATTTGTTATCAGAGCAGTTTCTTCCACAAATGCTTTATGTTTGTGGGTACCCTACATAGCTTGTGGCAAACTGCAAACAAGAACAGCTTTCTCTCAGTTTATTTCTTGCCAGTTTTTAACAAAAGCCAGATTTGTGGGTTTTGTGACTAACAGTTGCAATGTCAACAGGTTCGCCCAACCTCTGCAGCTCCTCCAGGGCTACGATGGACCTCCTGGCTGCTTCTCTGATTAGTGTTTTCCTTGCCCAGCCTGTAAGTTTAGGTGGCTCACCGCTGGATGTCTTGGGAGGTCTGCATTGTACAGTACTCTTTCCATTTTTGAATGACGGATTGAACAGTGCTTGGAGCTTTGAACAGTGATGTTCAAAGCATGGGATATTTAAAGCTTTTTAAAGATGTTCAGTTGGTTGCGCTGGATTATTTGGAGGTGTTAGAATAAAGGTGAAGCTGAATACAAATTTGTGCCACATTTGCAGATTTTTATTTGAGATTTTTTTAACATATAATTTTGCTTCCACTTTAAAAAAGTATGCACTACTTTGTCTTGCTCTATGATATAAAATCACACGTTGATGTTTATGGCTGTGAAAGGCCCTGTAAAATTCCATTTGAATGAACAGATTATGAACATTTCTTGTAGATTTTCCGAAATGTAACTAATCATACTTCATATTCTCCTTAATGATATTCTCTCTTTCTAAAACCAAGAACATGACAAATTTGAATTCATGTTTCACCAGAAGAGTCTTTCAAGTGCAACACTAAATTAATCCATGCATAATTAATGCAGCAAAAACCTTCCTTTGTGCCCCACTGAATGCTTCCTACATAATTCCTGCAGCATCTCAAATACTAGTCACATGTTATTGCATGTTAAAAAATAAGTATGGTATGTTATAAACGTGCTTGTATCTTCACTGATACAGCATTATTTTGGTTTAAGCCTTTAAAAGTAAGAATCTACTGAATAAGAAACCATTAAGTTGTGCATCCTTTGTTGTCCCTACAACAATGGACAGGATTCACTAGTTACAGGTGTTTCTTGTTGTTTTCTCAAGTGAGAGACATATGTAAAAAAAACGGGGTGGGGGTGGGGGGGGGGGTGTCTTTGCTTTGCCACAGTACAAAAGAAAAGCTGCAACTAATTCTCCCACAGCATTAAACATTTTGTTGTTTACAGCAGCCACTTATGCGAGAGGCAAAGCATCAAATATCAAGAGGCGGGATGATATCTGTCCTTCTTTTTTCCCTATGCATCCCCACCTCTTTAAAGAAGCTGCAGGTGGGACGAAGTCCAGAGTTAGTCGTCCATCTAATTAACTAGTGAAAGAGTAGGGGGGCAGGGAGCTTTGACTTCTCAAGTAGCTGAATGGTGGGACATGATCTCCCAGCTGAACCACAGAGAAAGAGGAAAGCACAGTTAGGGGGGCAGGGTTGATATGAGAGAATGCAGAGAGTAGATGGCCTCTGCTCCAGCTGTCCCAGGGTTTATTGATCAGTACGACAGCGCTGGCAGGAGGGGAACATCACCAACATCTGCACACCATAACAACATGCTGCAATCAAGCCAGCACAGACTACAACTCACACTGGGCTGACTGCAGCATGAACTTTAAGTAACAGTTTTGTTATTAAGAAAAACCCCACATCAACTGTAATCAAATAATGTTTATACAGTTTAACTTAAACAAAAATGTTTTTGGTTGTTATCTAGTTTTATATGCAAATTAGCCATAACATTAGAACCACCTGATTTAAGATTTGGAGAAACTCAGTTGTTTTTTAAAAGTCATTTGTTTATTAATGCGCAGGCAGAGACTTTATTACTCAAGAGTGCAAGAGGCTGCACGGGAGTGTTGGTGAATTGTTTGGGTTGTGACTGATGTGCAAAAATATTTTGCTAAATGGTAAATGAGTTTGCATCTATAGGAAGCACTTTTCTGCGTAGCCTTATGGGCTCAGCAAGATGAAGTGCTGTATTTACCTGTAAGGGGTTTTAATGACACGACCTTAACATGTACCCTGCCAGTAATGTTTCATTGTAATGCAATCAATTCTACTTTTCTTTGCAGTGTTTTTGTGACATAATAAACTTCAGATGGGTTTACATTAAACCCCAACTTGCTTATAAGACCAACTGCAACTTGTTGTATCAACTATATCTGTGTCACAAACCTGTCAAAAGTAACGAATATGTTTTCTGCTGCAGGTGCCTTATTATACTGATCAAGATCTAGGTCTGTCCCAGATAAATTTAGGTCATTACCACCAGACATAAACAAAAAAGATGTCAGTCTGTTATTATTAGTGTTATTATTATTAATAATAATATATGCAATTGGTTGTTTTTAACCAGAACACCAGAAAGTGTTTAAATGAAATCGGTCTGTTCAGTATAACAGAATAATGAATACCAAGTTACAGCCACAAATTAAAATGTACTACAGATTAATTTAGTGTAAAAATGATGCATTGTTTTTAAAATGTCCCACAAATAAAAATCTTTAACGTGGATTTACGGAGTGCACAGCTACTGATTTGTGGAGATCTGATTTGTCAACAGATCTCCACACATAAGCTGTGGATCTCTGCAGTTCCTACAGGGTTACCAGGGGCCTCTTAGCTGCTTCTGTGGGTAATGCTCTCCTTGCTGGCCTGTTAGATTAGTTAAACAGACATGTCTTGGTAGGAACGCAGTTATAACATACTCCTTCTATTTTCGGATGGTGGATTGAACATCTGTAAGATACCTAAAGCTTGAGAAAGCTTGAAAAATTCTCCACAACTTTCTACCTCACCTGTCTGGTGTGTTCCTTGGTCTACGTGATGCAGTTTGCTCACTAATGTTCTCTAACAAACCTCTTGAGGCCTTCTCAGAACAGATGGATCTATACTGAGATTGAATTACACACTGGCTGGCTCTGTTTACCTATTAAATAATTACCTATTTAAATAATCTTTAGAAACCCAGAAAGGCAGAAGAAATATTGATCAAGATCACTCTACAATCTTAAAACAAAGTCTTATTACTTGAAAACAAAGTATAAAGAAATTAGAGATGGTTTAAAGGTTTCTTTTTAACTGCACTGACGGTAATGCATTCAGATTTTGTTGACATCTGTCAGTGTAAAGCAGAGCTGCAGACGGTATACGCGTGTGTAAATACACCCTCCAGATGACAGCAGCTCGACAAGGCTCTCTAACCACAACATTTCAGTAGTCAGTAGTAGCGTGAAAGCCGTCTTGTGCTCGGGGGAATTTCCCGTCCACGTGTCTGAATACACGACAAAGAAGGCGGGATATAAACAAAGGCAACCATTGGTCGAGGCCTCTGCGTGCACACCCCCCGCTGACGGAGCTGTAATAAAACTGACGTCAAATAGACTTGTATCAGTTCCTTCTCGCAGTATGGAAGTAGCCGTGGAAGAGAAAAGGATTAAACTCGCTTAATCTCGGCAGGATATTGAACTCTCCTTCTCTTTTTTTTAAACCCCCGCTCCTCTGTGCTGGTGAGACAGTTATTAAAACGAAGCCTGGCTTTGCGGTAAGTACGTAAGAGACGAGTATAAACTGTACATGCGCTCTCCAGCGGCTGAGGAAGAAGCAGACAAACAATCCGCCGTCATTGTTAAAATAACAGAAACTGATTTTTTTCGTGACATGTAGCATGTTATGACACGTCGGTGCGTCTCTGTTAAAAAACATAAACTTATTTAACGCAGACTGTCATTGTTTGAGGAGGGTTGAATTAAACCGGCTCCTCCCGGCTTTCACATGTCCGCCGGTGAATGAGCCCCGCGCCGCAGATTGCTTATGGTAAAATGTTGTGACGCAATATTAAACATCTGTAAGCGTGTAATAGCACATGTTCCACGTTATATACTTCACATTTGTGTTATTCTGCTCTTGTTTGATAGGTTCAAAATGCATTTTCACTAATTAATAGCCATTTTCTCACAGACACACACATCTAGCCTGGATTTATAATATAATAAGGTTTTCCTTTTTTTTTATAAATTGTTTTTATAACTACAGATCTTTTCTTACATTACGTGTGTCCTGCAGTCTTGTTGTGTGCAGTTGGGTCTTGTGAGGCTGTGTTGTATAAACACTGTGTCAATAATAGAGCTGCCTCACTGCTCACAGCCACCAGCCAGCCTCTATTTATTACGTCTGCAGCAGGGGGAGCCACTGCCTGACAGAAACACACGGATCTCTGCCTGGGCAATGGAGCAAAGCAACACAATAGTGTTTTTTTATTTTTATTTTATTTTTTTCAAAGCCTCTGTCTTTTTCAAAAAAAGCATTAAGCTCTGCTCATGCAGCAGACAGACTGAGCTTTCTGCTTATGTTTGGTTGAAGAAATCAAACCCCCCTCCTTCTAGTGGAGGCCAGGTCAGGGAAAGTGTCCTAGGATTTTCCTCAAGGACTGTCATTACGCTTTTGCTGTGGACCCTAATTTGGAAGTGTGGTAGTATTGTAACCCTGCATTAAAACTTGATGGTGGATTTGGGTTTTGCTTAAGAGGCGGCTTGAATTTGAGGCATATTTTGATAACTCTTTGACCCACTTTAAGGTTTAGGGTTGACTTGCACCATATCATTGACTTTGGAGAGATTGCCAAGTTCTCCTTGAGACTCTTGCCACACTCTTGCGGTAAGATTGGCTTAATTCGTCCTAATGGGGGTTCTTTGTTTTTGGCTGCATGTTTAAATGTCAGATGAAATTTGTAATCATTTAAAAATGCTGAATCTTAGTGAAATTATTGATAGGACAGTTAATTAAGAAGCCCAACAAGAGTGAGTGAAAGAGAGAGAGTAAAACTCTCTTTTGTGTAACCTTGCCTCGATTGAGTCGGATAAACGCAGTGAACTGTGGTTACATCAGTGAGTTGAGCAGAGCCATTTGTTTAAATTAGTCCCGAGCCACAAATGATGGCAACTAGCGTGTTCACTTACTTTTCCCTAACTTAATCTGCCGGGGTTTTAATTGATATATTTACAAGACCAAGAAGTTATCTATGATAATTCATGTAGGTTAGACGGGAGAGGTTTATGATATAGACAATAAGGTGCACAGTCGGAGGGGTTGGGGTGTTCTACATTGAACAGAGATTTTTTAATTTATGATACCTTTATTGTAGGTTTTTTCAACGCTGTTTAGGCATCAGGGTAGCTTTAGATTGAGAGAAGCATAAAAGCAGAAAGCATAGAGTGCATTGATACCTTTATCTATCTATCTATCTATCTATCTATCTATCTATCTATCTATCTATCTATCTATCTATCTATCTATCTATCTATCTATCTATCTATCTATCTATCTATCTATCTGATTAATATCTATCCATCTATCGGTTATGTGTACAACTCCCTCAATAAGAAGCATACACTGGGCACCATTCATGCAAGAACTGCTCACGAGTTGAGATCATTTACTTAGATGTAACGGAGATTTGTGAAATAAACAAAAATGTATTTATTTTACTCTCAATGGCAGATTCAAAAGAAAAATATTTTGCCTAATTCATGTTTTTTCTCAATCTATTCAAGGCTGCTCTTCTGTTAGTGCCCCCCGTATGGAGGATGAGGAGGATGATGTGTTTGAGCCAGATCCCAACTGCTGGCGCACGCCCTTCAGAGAAATAAAGTGTGAAGACCGGGGCACACAGACGCCCGGTCCTGGCCTGGCACCGCACAACGGCATGCTGCCCTGTGGAGTCGTGGAGGAGCCCAGACCACTATTCTACGGTAAGCTGGTGATGTACTTTAAAAGAAAAAGGGGAACAGCGCCTTGTGTTTTGAGAACCAGAGTTATAAAACTGAAGCACAAAATTATCACGTGCGGCTCACTGTGAGAAATGTTGAACTTGTGTTGCTGCACTGTCTCACCCCTTGGCGCCTGATGGTTGTCATTACACCTGCTTTTATGGTCTGTATGCAGTCTACCCAGCTGCTTTGCTATTCAAAAGGCGCCAATATGACTGAAGACACGTGGCAGAGATGTTCACCTGTGCTGTTCAGACTACTGATTATCAGTGATAGCAAAGTTACACAGGCACCATATACAACAGTCATACCAAAGTAGCTACATAACAACTGACTGACCCTGACATGAGTTAGTGTGTAACTTATAAAACTATGATGTTTAATAAAGCTACAGCTGGAAAGGCTTGTTCAAGCTAAGTGACTCTGATCAGGGCTGAGTAGATGTTTGTTTTGGGTCTAAAAGGAAGCTTGGCATGTTCATTGCTGCATTTGGATTGTTTCAGTGACCATATGGCTGTTTACAAGATAATAATAAGTATCGGCCTTGACATTCAACAGGTAACGCAGGTTTTCGATTGCACTTCCCAGCACATTTCGAGCTTGTTGGAGATTTTGACGCGAGGCGACCAGAGGAGCAGAACAGGATGGAGCATTTACCCCTGCACCAGCCAGCAGCCCTCAGCTTGGAGGCCTGCATTGGGCAGAAACTTCAGCTGATAGGCGACCAGTTTCACCGGGAACACTTACAACAGGTGAGGGGGAAGGATGCAGCCTAACTAAGAGTCACTTTACTTTACATTTTACTTGATGTTGACACAGCAAATTCATGCTAATTAGATGGAAAACAGAAATCCAAATTCCTGTGTATGTTTAGAAAATGTTTAGCGGGGGTATTTTGCATCCACTTTTGAAGTGGATACACAAAAGTTACGTTTCAAAGGAAATTTCTGTATTTACTCGTAGTTTACGGTCAGGAAATGTGGTTATGGTCTTAAATAAATAACATTTATAAGACCGAGGTATTATGGTTTGATCAGGTGTCTTAATCTGTCGTATTTCATTAGAGTCAACTGACTAAAACAGGAATTAGCAGCAACATAAATAAAAATAAGGTGTAATACAAACCTTTCAGAAAATAACATACTAATAAACTACATTATGCTAGAGAGTTAAACATTCAATATTTTTTATCCCTATAATTTGTAAAAAATACAAAGAACATGAACTAATATGCCATGGTTTACATTATACATTACATTTACATCATACATTATAACAGAAATTAAACTGGACAAGGAGTCAACTGACCTTGGACTAAAGTTCCTGCATTTGTAACACCAACTATACATTTTAAAATTTTCGGGTCTAACCCGACAGAGGTGCATGTAGGGTCAAAAAAAGTTTGCTCACGTTTATTGTGTTTACTCCATGTTTGTTTTAGAGAGGCTTTGCTCAGGCACAGCTTCACCCCTGTGCCTCACCGCCTCCATCTCTTGTTCCCTCAGCCCACAGATCCAGGACAGCCCTTCCCCCACCTACCCCACCAGCACCAGGCCCTTACCCTGCCTCCTCTTCCTGTTTATTTCTCTCTCCTTTCCCCAGTATGCTGTGAAGGCAAGTGGCATAGAGGATCCCTCACTCAAACAATACAAGCTGTCCACATAGTGTGCGCTGCTTCTGCATGGGGTGTGTTAAATCTTTAAAACTTTACAATATACGTATATTTTCTGTCGAGTTCAAGATGTACACACATATGTAATTGAACATAAACACATTTTGGTCGGTGCATAAAAAAAGCAGAAGTTGCAGAAGTAGATAAACATGTTGTAACCCGAAGCTTAGCACATGCGCCCAGAGGGGAACAGCTGTGGTTCCGGGGAGCCTCCAGTCATCCCTGCACTCTCAACAAGCAGCTACAGATATAGGTTCAACACAGTATGAATAAGGGGTTAAAGCCATCAAGATTCATATAGGCTGAGGTTTTTAAATTAAACCTCAAAATACTTAATTAACAACCATCTTCAGTCCTTTTGGAAAAAAATGGTTCCTCCCAGTCTTGGATACTCCAAAACCTCCCATTTTTAACCTCACAATATGAGGAGTGAGACAGTTTCTTATTTTTCTCATGGGCTTATCAAGTAGAGGTTATTTATGATACCACCGCAAACATGACTCATGAGAACTGGCGAACACACACAGAGAACCAGACAGTCAGACGGTAGGTCTGCTGTAAAGCGTAATTGTGGCCGGGATGTACTGACGCACAACTTAGGCTGGACTGTGTCAGGGGATGAGGAAGTGGCTTTTGCCCCCTCTTGCTGTTGTAGCAAACTGTAGAGAAAACAGCCAGAGTGAGAAAAGACCTTGTAGAGTCACATCCTGCATGCACATATTGTGATACTAGTGACTTACTATGACAAAAATAGTTTTGTGTTTCTACCACGATTGCTGAGTCAGTTCTAATCTTCAAATACAGCTTTGCAATTGGAGTATAACTTTTGTTCATTCACTATGGTTTTGTGTTATTAGGTTGTTACAGAGTCAATCTTAAATGTGTGTGTCTCTGTATTGTCTATTTTTGGTACTGCTTGTGCAGCTCTTTGTATTGCATGTGTGTGTATGTATGTACATGACATGCATGACTACATCCATACTTGTTTTTCTGCTGTTTGCTGTCCCTCACTTCTCACTTTCTATCTCTGAGAATCAGGGCAAAAACTTTCACTGAATAACCACATTGATTGGCGCTTAGGTGCTTTTTCCCAGCAGGAACCTTTTCAGTGAACCAAGGTAGTTTTCTGCTTCTGTTTTTTACCCTTATTGTTTTCACTGCAGAGCCAGAAAATTGCCCTTGTAGGGATGTGGTACTTTTTGATTGACCCTGAACTGTAGGTGGAGTTTTGTGGTGGGAGGATCCCAAACCTTTCCTACTGGTTAATTATTCCCTGTCATCTCCCAGTTTAAACTCTACAGTTTGATTTTTAGTTATAAAACAGGTATAATTGGTAGTATTCATTGCAAACCCACCCACTCACATTGAATTTTACAAGGTTCAAATTTAAGATATTAATTAAATCAGCTAACTTAGAGAAAATATTGATTAAATGAATTGAATAAAGTGGCGGTTTCCTCTTTAGGACGTGTGGATGCTGATGGAGTAACAATCTGATCAAAGCGTTACTCCATCAGTTAGTAAGGTAAGGTAAGGTAAGTTTATTTATATAGCGCTTTTCAGTAACAAGACATTCAATAATTTACAGTGTTTATGTTCCGGGATACAAAATAAACTTTCACAACTTCCAAGGATTCTTTATTATTTACTGATTTTAAGTTTCAGTGAAACAGACAAGCTGGCATTAACCAGGGCAGTTGGGGTCTCTCTTGTCCTTTCATCTTGCTCCAAGAGATAGTAAACACACAACTCTGCATCAGCAAAATTAATTTAAAGACACAATAAGCAGTCACCTGTCCATAACATTTTGGAGGGACTCTGTTTTAGTTATATAGTGTAATTGCTGTGACATCGGTTGTAGTTTTATTGCTGAAACCCATAGCGTTTATTTTGTTGGAACTTCTTTCCTTTCTTCTCCATGCAGTCTTGGGAGTCAGTTCTTTTAAAATCAATTCTACTTGCAAGTTTCCACAAAGTTTGCAGTGAGAGTACTTGACTCTTAAGCCATAACCGCTATGAAACAATCTGAGATTATTGCTGCATTGATGTGATTTCACTTTTAAAATGGACTCTGGACTCGGTTGTTGTTGTGGGCGGCAAAGCTCCTGCATTGGGCTGCACGGTGATAGGAAAATAAGAAATCACAATGTTATTGATAAATAATGTGATGAGAATATTGATTGGCATTAACTTAAATATTTTTTTCATTCTCTTCTTTCCTTTTCATCGTTATGATGACCCCACCACTATCCTTGCTAGCCCTTTGCTATTACGATAGCGAACATTTTGAAATTCCGATGACGATTACAATTTGATATATTTTGCAGTAGGAGTAACCCGCTCAGTGTCAGCAGGTGTAATCACGTAAACAGCCTGCTTTTGGACCTCACAGTGGAAACACACACAACTGACCACCACGGCCAAATAAAAGGATCTGCGAAATAAAGTAAATGTTTTGGGTCGCTTTTCTCTCATCTCTGTTCTGTTGATTTGGACCACAGCCTACTTATTAAGCAATTATCCATAGCAGACACTTGTCTTTGAGCAATTATAGTGCTTTTGACTCCTATCTCATTGATGGGTTTTATAGCAATGTGGCTGCAAGTGTTCTCCATGGTAGCCCATCGCCCCCGGCGAAACAAGGGATTAGGCAGTGGAGGAGTGTTGGTAGAGGCTGACAAATAAATTGCTCCTCAGTCACAGAGGCCTAGAGGGGACGCTGAGGTCCCCCGAGGATGGTTGACATTAGCCGGTCCGCCATTTGAGACACAGCAGTAATGACAGTCACAATGGCAGGAAGACAGCTCCAGCCTGCGCAGGGCGAGGGGCAGAGTCGGGTTTCATGCCCATGTTTTTTTAAGAGAGACGACTCTCGGTGCTTTGGATAGGAGGTGTTGAAAGCAGGATTGAATATCTTCTGTGGCTGTGCATGTGGCTGTGTGTGCGGTGACTCTGTGTGCATGTATGCTGTGTTTGTGGCTTTATCTCCGCACTCTCTCCTTTCAGCACTTGTAGAAAAGGGGGGAAGGGAGCCTGGTTGACATAAAACAAGTTCTGTTATCTTTACATTAATTAATCTATGAAGATTTGTCTGTTCTTAAAAAACGTTGTTGCATGTTTGTATTTTACTTTGGGCTCTCTCTCTTTGCTGATATGACTAATCCAGAGTTTAATGCAGAGGCCGGTTTGTTTACTCAAGTGATAAGGCAGTGCTTCTGAGCAGCTGGCCTGACGGACAGCCTGCGCTGGAAACTGATAAAGGACATCAGGGTAGTGTCAAAGTGACGACAGAGAATCTGACTAGACTCTTGCGCTCTATCAGCCAGCTAAATTTAGGGACAGAAGCCTTTTGGCAATTGGCAGCGTGACTCATGAGTGTACTGTGACAGGATGGTGCACACCTCTTGTTGTCACTCTTACTCTCTTTCTTTGTTTATTTATGTGCATGCTAACTCGAAAAAAGTAAGTGCAAAAGGTCAGAAGAACATTTTGTTTCTGGCAAGATTAATTGCTCTTCATGTAGTCTAGTGCGACACATGATGAATTCCTTACATGACATATTGCTATCACTGCCTTTGCTAACAACTGCTCAGTGTTTGCCAACCAAATAAATCTAATTTAACTGTAACATAATATAATTAAGTTTTAAATCAACAAGTCTGAAGATCTAGTTGACACCTACTTGTTTACCAAGTTCAACTCTGTGTTACATTTCTCTGTTTATATTCTTTTATCAAAATATCCCCAGGCAAGATTTAGATACAATGTACAACAGACCTTCTCAGGTACATTTGCCATATTTTTGTACCTTTTCATTTATTTAATTTTTTTTCCTTTGGAGAGCAAGATAGAGTAGGCAAGTGGGAAAGCTAGATACGCTCATGCAAGCTGGAACATGGCAAAGCTTATGCAACACCATGCAATGTTCACCACCGACTGATAAGAGAATAAAACCCCCCACAGTTTTATCACAGTGGCACCTCTTGGCTTTTAACTAGGTCAAGGTCTGGACATTATGATGAGACATGTACAGGGCATCCAAAAGTAATCATACATAACTTTGTTCACATTTTGTGTTGTTACAACCCTAAACTTCAGTGGTTTATATTGGGATATTGTGAAAAAGACCAACACAAGAGTCCTGGATAATTGTGAAGTGGAAAGAAAATTATATGTGAAAATGTGGAAATTAGATATGTGTATAAGTAAGTTACCCCCTTTGTTCTAATACCCCTAAATAACATGCAGTTCAACCAACTGCTTTCAGAAGTCTCCTAATTAGTCAATAGATTGTACCTGTGTGTAAATTAATCTTGGTGTAAATAAAGCTGTTATGCGAAAGCCTCAGAGGTTTGTTAGAGAACATTAGTGAACAAATAGCATCATGAAAACCAAAGAACACAGCAGATAGGCCAGGGATAAAGTTGTGAAGACGTTTAAAGCAGGATTTGGTTATTAAACAATATTACAAGCTTTGAACATCTGACTGAGCATGGTTCAGTCCATTAGGAAACTGTTAAGAGCATGGCAAAACTGCAAACCAATCAAGACATGACCATCCACCTAAACTGGCAGGCCGAGGAAGAGTAACATTCATCAGAGAAGCAGCGAAGAGACTCATGGTAACCCCAATTGTCTAACTTGTGTAGGGGCAAGCCATCTTTGCGGGTTGATGGAGTATTTTAGTATTGACGTAGGTTTTGTGTGACCAGACAGGCGCAGGATTAACAGCATCAACAAGATCCAGAAATCATTTCCGACAAGAAGAGGAAGAAAATGAGCTTTATAATTTAAATGGGAAGTATTTAAACTAGGTTTGTCTGCCTGTTTTGAATAGACTTGTATGGGGGGACTTCTGATAAAGATTGTACGCATAGTGCTGATGTTGATGCTCTATGACGCCTCCTATTGTCCCTCCATCCCTCTCGAGTTGATTTAAAAAAAATAACATCCATGCGGCTAATCGACTTTTGAATTATGATTGGCCAGAGGGAGCACAAGGTGGCTTGTCTTTAGGCTAATGTTTCAATCTCCAGATGTCCAGAACTGGTTGATGCATTCCTCAAATGACTCGCAGCGGCATTTGCACAAAAGGGGATTCTACAAAATGTGGACTCAAGGGGGCTGAATAGAGTTTTTTTGTTTTTTTGGGGGTTTTAACTCAAACCTGTTCAACAAGGCATCATAAATACAGTAAAAATAATCATTAATTTGAGCCTTATTAGTTAAAGTACATCTAGCTTATGTAGTTGGACTATTATGGACTGAAAATAGCTACAGCATTATCAGGTGTAAAGGAGTCTGTCTTTCATCAGCAGGTGAGCTGTTGGACTACTGTAGCTGTCATGCAGATGCATTTTTTCTTTTTTTTCCAGAGACTCTGGCCCTCATCAGGAGCCCCCTAATCCCATTTGGTGCAATTATCTTATCTCAGGTTCTCAATGGGTGAGATAGCATTATCGTACACAATCCAATTGGCTTGCAGACCTCGGAGAGTCCTGTGTTTGGTTGCTGGCTGCTGGTCTCAAGCAGAAAGATTAGAAAAAAGTGTGACTGTATAATGAATGTATTTATTGCTTGGGATGTTTATTATGAAGCCTGGCTTCATGTGTATCCAACACAGAAATAAAGGCTTAAGTAGTAAATGCAACTGGGGACAAAAAGCAGACTGTTATGGAAATATTATCGCTTTTCCAGTGTCTGGTTCTGTCTTCCTTGTTGACCTCCTTCACTGTGCCTCCTGTCATTTACCTCATTTTACAGCCACTGCAAACCAAACGCAACCAAATAATGACTTTTTTCTGTTTTGCATTTGGAGTTTGAGTTTGTAGACTGCACTAACGGTCGAATGCTTTATCTCTGTTTGTTTTTTTAGTATCATCAAAACCAAAGGAATCAGGGGCCGCTGTGGTGGCGCATGACTGCAACTCTTCTCAGCCTCCTGTTTGATAGGAGGTTCATTGCTGGAGGAGATGGAGCAGGACAGAGGTGAAGGGGGATCTTCCCCTTATGTCCTTTGTCTTCATCTATGCTGAGCTGGAAACACCTGAAGGCACTGTCCAATCTAACACGGGTCTGTTTGAGGGGAAGAAAGAAAGGAGGCAAAATGATCACCGCGGGACGGCGACAACCAAATTTTATACAAGTTTTAAAAGAAGATGCCATGATGCTCCAGCATTGTCTAAAGGACAATGTTCATATTTTGGCCTAGATGCCATGTAGTCGTCTTGTACAGTACGTTGTTCTTGTAATTTTTTTTTTTTTTTGCACTTCAACGTGTATCCTTCTTAAAAGACCTGGCCTCCACACACCCTGGGAATGCCTTAGTCAGTGTCTTCTGCCAGAAGGAGAACAGAGTTTTTTTTGACAAGCAAGATGAGATGGTTAGGAAATGAAAGGAAATGTGGTGTGACAGATTCTTTTCTGAAGTCCCCCAGGTGACCAGTCAAGTTGATTTACTCACTTCCAAAGAGGCCACTTCTCAGAACAAAGCATTTTGCACCTCACCTCAATGGAACATTTATCTATTTATCTTTTCTACGTATCTTTTCCCTCTATTTTCTGTGCTTTGATGTTAAGTTTGACCCTTCATCTTGTAGAATTTCAGGAATGAGGCAAAGTTTTTGTACATAAAAAGGTTGGCACACTGAAGTGGTTTCAAAGATTAGTCATGTGCTACATCTCAAACATTTGGGACTTTTTGAAGTACATGAGGGGTGGAGTTGGCTGTGCTGAACAACTCTACCTGGTTAAACGAGTCTGGTTAGGGCCAGCAGACCTAACAAACATTAAAAAAACAACTTTAGATCAAAATCAGACCTTATGCAGATGATTTCACTTTTGTGTTTAAAGAAATGACAAGATAATGGAGCATTAAAAGCAGTTCATTAGTAGCTAATTATCACTAGTCGTAAAAATCAGTTAAACTTGCTGGAGTGTCAGGCAAATGATTTAACAGACAGCATTTGTTTATGTGATTTAGGATCTTGTTTTGCTGTTGCTTGTAGCAACAATAATTATTTCTGTGTTGCTCTAATTGCGTAGATATGTTCAGAGGCCGTTTTTGCAAGAATACCACCATGGTGGAGCCCCTACCGTCTTTATTACCCTCACCTCCCTGATGAACGCCATTCTAAAAAACGTCTCAGAAAGGGCTAAAATGATATGTTTCCCTTTGATTGACATTTGACTGACATAACTTTGTTTTTAAATACTGATGGCACCCTCCAGGTCTTGCCAGCCTGACCGGAGAGCAAGACTGCCCAAATAAAAACTGCCACTTGGTATGTTAGTTATTGAATAGGCTGGTTATCGGTCTGGTTTTTAACATTTTTACATCTTATAGCTGTGTGGACAGCTAAGATATATCTGAGATGTAGCACACTGAGTAGATATTTACATTACACTCATAGGGTGTTGACTTTTACTTGTATATAAAAAATATTAAAGGTCTTGCACCATGCACTAAATTAGAGCAAACGAATCAAGCACACTGTCACACTGTTTAATAGTTAACTTTTTTTTTAGGTTTCATTTCACCAAATATGCTGTTATTGTAGTCTAGCCTTGTTCCCAGCATTGCCCCTTTATTTTTATGTGTTCTTTTTACGTGATGGTTTTCAGACCTCCATGCCCTTCAAGTGGAGCTGTGGATCCACTGTTTTGCACTAGACTTCCACCCATTTAGGAGTTCAGATTGTTCCCGAGCTTACCTCCTTCTCGTATGAAGGTTTCTCAGTCACGGCTTGTTTCCTTGCCACCACATTTCAGATGTATTCACTCATACGGCCAAGACAAACAATCAGTATTGAGGCCTGACTGCCTGAGCATAGTCTGGATTTGACATCAGTTCGGGGGATCTTACTCACCAGTTTTCAGGATTTCAATTTAAGCGAGAGCAACTTTTTCACAGAAGACCAGCACTGAACACCAAGTCAGTATGGCATAACCAGTCTGTGAAACAAAATCTCCCCCTCTCAGGATACCCTGGTGCAGTTTCACATCATTTGATATTCTGTTGGGTGATCTTACATTGTCTGTGGTACTCAGAGATTTGGGACGTGGGTACACATATAACCACCACTGGCTCAGCAGACAAACTGTCTCTGAAAAGAAACAAAAGTGAAAAAGACTGTAATTGTTGTTAAAATATTAATACATATAAAGACACTGTTAAAGATGTTGTTTATGTTTTGTTTTTTACGTTTATTATTTTCATGCTGAATCTTTTGGACCCAAGGAGCAGTACATATCAGGGGTCTATAATTACTTGCTCCTTATAATGTATCAAGTTTATCACTGCATAATTAGTGTCTTATTTTCTCTTTAAGATGTCTCAGGGACAGACTTTTTGGGCCACTGGTAACCTTGAGAATCTGTTACATGTTTCAGAGAAAAAGCAGTGTTGTCACCCATTTATTTATGTTGGCACCTCTTGAGGTCTTGAGTCTTCTGTATTCTCATTTCATTTAGATTTCTTGCAGTCTAATTCCTAGCACACACCCATAGGTACAGTTTGAGGAGTCTGAGGCTGACTTGCTGATGGTGACGGTAACAGGGGCTCCTGAGTTTGCAGTCAGAGGTGAGAGAGGTGCACTAAGTGTGATAGTAGTTTCCTGCGGATCCTGAACGCTGAGCCAGTCCCTGTAGTGCCTTGTCTCACCATCGGCTCTTGACCTTCTACTCCTGCTGCTCCTGCGTGACGTAGTTTTTGTTCAGTAGTTCATTTAATTTGTAATTTATTTTTTCTTCCTTTTTTAATTTATTTTTGGTATGTTTTACCAATTTCTACTGTATACACTTGTGTGTGCAATCACCTCTTCCTCTTTCTGCTTTGTTATTGGACTCGAAATGGTTCAGCGTCAGAGTAATTGTGCCTGACTTTTTAGACTTTTATTGTATCTCTCATTTCTCATAGCCTGTAAGAAAACGCTCTGAGGCCCTCTGAGTTTGTTACGCAACAGAGTGGACAATCTCTGCTACTTTCCACTTGCAACCAGAACAGAAGTTAGTATTCATATTTTGTTGTATGTTGTTGCCAATATGAACTATGAAGAGAGAACTACAAACCTGCAAGCCCGTATGAATGTGTCCCACTCAAAAGAGGAATATGATTGTGGGTGGGGTAAACTCAACATTTTCAATTTCTTTGAAACCTTTATGATTTTTTGGGTCCAAAAATGCAGTAGCTTCATTGCACTTCAATTCATCTCTTATAAATAATTTGTCATCACACATCTTACCCATCTCTAATGATACCCAGGAAACTGGGAAAGAAACAATAAGGTTACCCCTTTACACAAATCTCAGAATGTTTGTTCCTTAATCCCAATCATTGTTTGTAATCATTATGCACTGGAAAGTACTTTGTTTCTGTAAATCCCAGTAGTGTTTTAATGTATAGTATAAACTCTGGATTGTTCTCATGGGCTAATCTGGCTGTGTGTCAGCTGTATCTCTGTGCATTATTCGGTCCAGAAGGTTCAGGTTTAATAGTCTGATGATTTTTTTGATAAGGGAAACAAGCCACCATGGTGTCCTTATACTTTATTTTAAGTGGAAGTTTCCCAAACTGTGCTCACCACATTTCGTGAGTGCCGAGGTCCAAGTGTTGGACAGGTACTTTTTGGAAACCATGAGTGTCTTGAATTTTGTTTTCCACTTTATACAAAATGGAATTAGCTTTTTTTTAAGAATATTTTGCCTGTTTTTTAAAGTAACATTTATTCTTTGGGGTCTTTCTTAACTTTTAAAATTGTATTTTCTGAAGAAAAAGTGTCTTTTTTTGTAAGGACAGTTCATTCTTGTAATAATAATTTTTAATACAAGTTGGATCATTTTTAAATCAGTCAGATCAAAATCATTTTTTTTTTTGAAAATGAACTCTGAACATTCCTTGCACATCTTACTATCATGTAATGAACTTGGGCCAAACATTATACGGTTTGATTGACTTGACTAATGAGCTTGTTTGTATAAAATGTTTGCCCTTCTTTACAGAACAGATAGCTGACCATGTATTTCTAAAAAAAAAAAAACCCTGGAATATGCCTTTAACTGCTCAGTTTCATTGAAGTCTTGATTATCACACACTCTCTGTATACCAAGAAATGAGACCCAGCGAAAATGTAGCATTTTTGTAAACATTGACTGTGTGTTTTTGAGACTCTACTGTGCACTCTTTTTATTTTGTGTTTATATATATTTTCTGGTTGTTAATATTCATATGGAAGTAAAGACAATTTGTTATGTAGTGCAATATGCTGTATATACAGAGTTTTGCTCTACAATTTTTTTCTGGATTTCTTGTTGCTTATTGGTACTTTTTTCAATAAAATCTTATGGAAGTTTTGAAACTGAGTAAAGTTTATCTTATGATGATCAAGATAACATGCAGTGCCTTGCAACAATACTTGAGACCAATTGAGATTTTTCAATTTTTGTCACATCATAAACACAAACTTCATTGTGGTTTTTTTAGGAATTAGGGGATAGACCAAATCAGACAAGAGCATAATAATGACGTGCCTTTGTGTTCAACGCCCCCTTAGTTAATACTTTTTAGAACCACGTTTCCCTGCTATTACAGCAACTGTTTTGGGGTCTGCCTCTACCATCTTTACAGATCTAGAGACTGAAAATGTTCCCCTTCTTTTTTGCGTTATAGCTCAAGCTGTCAGATTGGATGGAGAGCATCTGTGAATATCAAATTTAAAGTATTTGCCAAATAGTATCCCTGGAATTTAGTTCTGGACTTGATTGGGCCATTGTAACACATGAATATGCTTTGATATAAACTATTCCACTGTAGCTCTGGCTGCATTTTAGTGACATTGTCAGTGACATCTTTTGGAGTGTCAGACGCTGCCAAAGCTTGGGATATTGTTTGATCACCTAACCCTGCGTTAACCTTCTCCACAACTTCATTCTTCCATTGTCTGCTGTGCTCCATGGTCTTCATGATGTTTGTTCAGAAATGTTTTCTAACAATCCATTACAAATTACGTGACTTCTTGAGATAGTTGTTTGGACTGGATTTCATTTAGGAGTATCAGAGTAATAGGGGATTGAATCCAAATGCAAACTACACTCTTCAGATTTTATATTTCTAGTAAAATTTTCCGTGATTTTCCTTAAATTTCACAGCTACACTACAGTTTCTGTCAGTCTATCACATAAAATCTGAAACATAGTTGTAACATGACTTGTGAAAAACATGACTTGAATTGTGAAAAAGGTTTAAGAGGTATTAGATTTACAAGGTACTGTCAAGCATCACATATATATATTTGCATAGTTTCCCTTTAGCTAAATAAACTTTTTCTCTGGACTTCAAAACCCATCCATCTCATCTAACCATGGGCAGAAAAAGTTGCAGCACAAAAATCCTTTGTGCTGCACCTTCATTTGAAGAACCTCTGTTCTCTGCATGTAAGCCACTGGCTTGCAAAGTGTCCTAGGCCAGCTGAGCCTTTGAAGCCAACCAGACGCTTTGCAAAGACTCTTCTCATCATTTTTATTTACAGTTTAGTAATTAGTTTGGTGGAAACAGGGGGTCTTCCTAAAGTCTCTAATATCTGCTGTCCGAACAATGCACACGTGCAGGCACTGTGTGCACGCACTGCATGACAAGTGAATAGGCCCATGTATACACTGAATAGGAAGAGTTACTCTCACGTCTTCAAAGGTTAAGGCCGACTTGCGGAGCCTCCAGATTAGTAACACTGCAGCCTCAGTGCCTGAAGGACATGGAGGAGATTGATTACTCCTGACACGTAAATATAAAGGATTCTTATTGGTATGTTTGGGACGTATTATCTGCAAAATGAACAGACTTTAATTTCATTCTTAGGTAGACCCTGTGCTGACAGAAGAGGCGTATGCACTTGTAATAACAGTAAAGAGATTGGTGCTATTTGTTTCAGAATAGCGGACATCCTACCATCTCCTTCCTCAGGGCTGACGTGTAGCACTCTTATTGTTGTACATGCCAGGTAGAGTTTCATGCTTCAACCAAACCTGACTCACCTGTCTGGCTGCTTACAGCAGAAGAACTATCTTGCCTGTGGTTCCCTGAAGCAAACAAATGCACACAATGAGCATGCCAAAGGATGTGGTTGAAACTGAACAACAACTGCTATCCCAGTCATGGTTGACTTGGCCTACACAACTGCAGAATCTTTCTCCTCCAAACCTAGGTCTTAAATGTTTCAAATGCAGGGACTTTAAGCTTGAATAGAAGATAATATGAAGTATTATTTACAAATCTTTTAAATCATACAGTTATCATGTGAATATAGGCTTCAGTGTCATTAAATACTATACCTAATATGAACCTGAAGGAAGCAATAACCCTCCCCAGGATGTTTATCTCACAATTTGTGGCTCTTTTCTTTAGGATCAGCATTTAATGGAGAGAGCATTGGCTTTCCCTGGTCCAAACAATGGCTCCTCTGTTCCCCTCACTTAGCTGCCTGCTGAAAGAGACACCCATTAGAGAAGCGTCTATCTCTGGGGTCAGACCCAGGGGTCATGCAAGAGTATGGCTCTTGTTTATGTCTGCAAAGCCAATCAAAACACTGCAGCCTCCTACTCGCCCGGCTTTCTAGTTCAGCAGAATAAAGAGCAGATTCTGTCAGGGCTTAAGCCATCAAGTGCAACGAGTTCCACCTCAGCTCTTTAGAGTCGCCCTTAATCCGAGCAAAAGTGATGTGTCACCTACTGAAGTAAGTAGCTGCAGCGATGAACTAGGACTCACAGCACCTGCTCAGCACCACAAGCCACAGGTACTTCCCCAACCCTTGAGAATGTTTCAAGAAGCTCCTCACTCAACAATACACATTTGAAATTACAAAATAATGTTTGCATTCAGCCTTTGGAGGTGGGCATTACAGGAGTAAAGAAAGAAAGTCTTTAAGTTAAGACTGCCGAGTGCCGAGCATGCTAAACATTAAATTATTTAACCATTTGAGCATGCTGAAAATTTCTCTCCACACTTTTGTATAATGTAATGATTCAGCCTTGTCTTAGCATAAGCAAGCCCCTCCATGAAAAGGTACTCTGAATTACTGCATAAGTTGTTCAAAAACAACTATATATCATTACCGATAGCTGTTAGCTTTTACTGAATTAAATAAAGGCCGGCTATGTAGCCCTTTGGACTCCCTTTAATTTTGTGTTTTGTTCAGAATCATAAGCAATAACTACTACAAACATAAAATCCGCTTTAAAACAATGTTTTTATTACAATCATGTTAGCAGACTGATGGTAGTATTTAGTCCAAAGCTAAATTCCTGAGTGCAGATACAGATTAGCATTGCTTCAAACGCATTAGTGCAGTTGATGATATTGCTTGCAACAAAATGTGTGTCTATGTTTTAGCTCAAAGCTCTGCTGCTATCATAAGAATAACAGAGTGTTCTAAATGCTTGCAGCTACGTCAAAGCCATAGCTAAAGAAAAGTATTCTTAACCCTTGAACCGTTTCACTCTTTTTTGTTACAACTACAAACCTCAATGGATTTGATTGGGATTTTATGTGATCAAAATGTCATACCACATAATGGCAAAATTGAATGAAAACAATAGATCATTTTCAGATCAAATTTTTCAAACGATCAAATTTGAAAACTGTGGAATTCAAATGTATTCAGCTTCCTTTATTTGGAAACTAGATGTCACCTAATTGGTAAACAGACTCCACCTGTGTGTAATTTAATCTAAGTATAAATACAGCTGTTCTGTGAAAGCCTCAGAGATGTGTTAGAGATCATTAGTGAGCAGACAACATCATGGAGACCAACAGTCAGGAATAAAGTTATGGAGGTTCAGTGGTGTGAGTTTAAAGCAGGATTAAGTAAAAAAAAAGTAAACTTTGAGCATCTGACAAGGAAAAAGTATGGAACCACTGCAAACATAAAGACATGGCTGTCCACCTTAACTGACAGGCCATGCAAGAGAGCATTTATCAGAATAGCAGTTAAGAGCTCATACCTCTGGAGGAGCTGCTGAGATCCATTGCTCAGGTTGGAGAAGCTGCCGACAGGATTAGCTTCAGTCGAGCACTTCACAAATTTAGTCTTTATGGAAAAGTGGTGAAAATCAAGCCATTGTTGAAAGAAAGCCATATATAGTTGTGCTTAGTGAATATAAAAGCCATGTAGGGGTCACAATGGACTTCGCAAAGAAGGTGCTCTGGACAGATGAGATGTGGAGGAAAAACTAACTCTGAACACCACCCCGACAGTGAAACATGGTGGTGACAGCATTAGGCCGTGGGCATGCTTTTCTTCAGCAGGAACAGAGAAGATGGTCGGAGTTAATGAGAATACGAATGGAACCAAACACAGAGCAATCCTGCAACAAAACCTGTCAGAGGCTGCAAAAGACTTGAGACTGTGGAAACTGGTTCACCTTTCAGCAGGACTAAACCCTAAACATACAGCCAGACTTACAATGGAAAGATCTGGATCAAATCACATTCATGTGTGAGAATGCTCCAGTCAAGGTCCAGACCTACAATCTAATTGAGAATCTATGGCAAGACATTTATGTTCACAGACAGTCTTTATCCAGCCTGACTGAGCTTTTTTGCACATCAAAATGGGCAAATATTTTAATTGCTAGATTTGTCAAGCTGGTAGATACATGCTTACTCTAAAAGACTTGCAGCTATAGCTGCACCAAACAACGGTTCTAAAATCTTTTGACTCAGAGGGGCTCATGACAGATTTTGAAAACCATTGATCATTTTCCTACCACTTCACAAATATGCACAGCTCCATGTTGGCTGATCAAATAAAATCCCAATCAAGGGGTGTTAACACTTTTTCATTGTACTGTATCTTTGCAAGTAAAGAACAGTTAATTTCATTATGATTAAAGTAGACAAACTCGATATGTCTCTTTGAGTTTACAGAAAATAAACTTTATAGTTATTGGTAAAGACTAAACTTGCCCTTTTGAGTTGCAAAGATATTTGCAACTCTTTAAACTTTGCTTATGTTCGAACACTTTGCTCTCTTCTTGTTCAGCGCTTTGCAAACATCTGGTGCTCAGGCTATTAGTTGTCATGGGAGTAAGCCAATGCTTTTGCGTGTCACTGTGCAGGCGGTGGGGAAATGAGGCTGGAACAAGATGTGGGTGCAGCAACCCAACAATGATTCCCTGCCCCCTCTTCTCAGCTGTGTATAGTCACAGCTGACCAACTCTGGTCGAGAAAGAAAAACTCAGCCTCTCAGCAGTTCAGTTCATCCCCCCACAGCCAGCTCTGCCTCTTTATGAAGCAAACTTTTAACACTCCACAAATCCAAGACATCTACAAAAAGTCTCTTTTCTATTGCAATTTGGATCTTTTTTTATGCCTTCAAAACTTTTTCGTTGTTTCCAACCTCTCCTTTAATCCAATTTTCGGGAGAGGCTCTTTTCTGTCTTCTCTTGCTGCAGGAGAGGTTAGGCAAACCAACGTACTACACCGTGAGTTCCCTTTGTTTACCAAAAGTAACCCAGCAGAGTGCAGAGCTTTGTTGAGCTGCAGTCACTCCGGCCATCACAGCTGTGACACACACACACACACACACACACACACACGCACACACAAATAAATAGAGAAAGAGTGAGTACAGAAATCTCTGACTCACAAACACCAGCAGTGTCCTGTGGTCAGAGGGAGGGATTTAAATCCTAACAGCACTGCTCGTGAACCTGTTGAACTTGTCTTTTCAATCTTTTGCTGGCTATTGTTCTCTCCTCTACCTTTTCTGGGCTTTATCATTTTTTTTTAATCTCCATACTGACCCACCACCATTTGGACCCAATTAAAAGATATATTCCATAAACCTTCACACAGCAGGCAGCACTCTCTCCCCATGCATGAAAATCCATGCACTTGGCATGCACCTCAGAAAGACACAAGCACTGCCTAATTGTGATGGGGTTGTCACTCGATGGAACATAAACAAGCAGGGTTATTGCTGGGAACTAATTGGCAGGAAGAGGATTCCTGTAGCAAGATAAAAATGAGAAGTCACTGTGGTTTCCTCAGGAAGCATCAGGAGTCCTGTGCGATGGCAAGGCCTATGGTGTGCAGTAATGAGAAAAGAGTTTGCCTCAAGCCCCTTTTGCAGACGCTGTGCTTTCACAAGCGCGCAGAACCCATACAGGGCTGGTGAAAGCCTCCGAGCCAAAGATATGGACCGGTTCAGTGGGGGTTTTTGTACCCAGCAGGTTGGCGGAGGGCCAGGTAAATCAGGCAAGCGACCTGACTTGTTAGCACGCCTCACCTTGATAACAGCAGTGTGCACTGAAGTATCAGGCTGTGGAAGAAAAACAACCTGCACAACCAGGGGTGGGGCGCACAGACAATTGTGTGTGTGTGTGTGTGTGTGTGTGTGTGTGTGTGTGTGTGTGTGTGTGTGTGTGTGTGTGTTTGAAGGTTCAGTGCATGCATCCACTCACGCAATGGACCCGCTCCAAACAGTAACAACTGCAAAAACATTGGATCGAGTGTTAAACTCCGAGCACTTTTTCCGAGCTTATGTTTCACAACAGAGCACCACCAGGTCCTCCCTCCTTTTCTTTCACTCCTTCTTTCTTTCCCTTTTCTACACCTCCCATCCCCCATTCCTCTACTACTCGTTCCCTCCTTTACCCAGTCTTATATGAGCCTTGTTCTCATGCTCTCCCTGACTTTAAACATGTCTTTCGCATACACAAAAACACACAAAAGTTTCCCTCTCTTCGTGCACGTCCTCCTTGTCCTCCTCTGCCTCCTCCTCTTGCTGGCTGTCGTTGCTGACTGACAGCGTTGATTTACTCCAGATTTGGCAGTCGGCCAGTTCATCTCAAACAATTGCACGAGATCGAGGGTTTGCTGGCTGAGCCAAGTTTGGATGGCAATAAACAAAGTCAGCAATTGCTGCCCTTCTCTCCTCTACTCTAGTCTGTTGTATAAAAAATATTATGAATTGTATTGTTGCCATATGCTTTGAGATGTTAAGGAGATGCCTTGAAGGGATTTATTATAGATGCACATGCTTTATCATATAAAGAAAATGGTAGCAATCAAAACAACCTTATTGATAAATCGGTATTGTAATGGTTTATTTTGTTCCTTTATTTCCAAAGGGTATCAAGATAATCAGAATTTTTTGACAGCTTTTCCTTTTCCTTTGTGTTAATATTTATTTCCATGTTCGAAATCGATGGAAAAAGGAACTGAAAGGCAGCCGAAAATTCCCTAAGAGTAATTACAGTATGTCTGAAACACCAAACTTGGGCGTTTCAGAAGTAACACAATGTCCACCCAAGATGATAGTACTGATAGCAAAGTCTCCAGCTCAAAGTCTTAGCTTGAGTTCATAAAATGAAAATATATTCTGCGTTATTTGTCTCAGGGTTTGGGTCTGGGAATGACGTCACAAAATTGCAACTTGGAAAACTAGTGGGATTTACTAGTTGTGTTGTTACCTCAGGCGTGGACTTACAATATAGGCAGTTAGGCAATAGCCTGTGCCCCCCAACCAGCAAGGGGCCCCGCTGGTTGCCTGACCCCCTAACAATACCCATGCGTTAATAATGCATATTTAAGATAAAATAATTAGAATTTACAATCAAAACAATAGCAAAAAATGTGAGTAGGTCTACTTCTGCTCCATCCTGTTCTCATATCAGAACAGGGGGGAGCTTTTCTGATTTCGTCACATAGAAATATCCAAGAAGTGCAGGGTGCTTGAGCGAGAGGCGGGAGGGGTCAGATAGAAAGATGACGCTGGTTTGTCAAAGCGGAGCGTAAGAAAAAAGACATTTTTCAATGTTCCTACATTGCAAGTGTGGACAGAAAACCTGGACCGGATGAAGGGAGAACAAGTGAGCTCAGAGGAACAACAGGACAAGGAAGATGATTCACAAGATGAGGTATGATTGATGGTTGTTGTGGCAGTACAGTCCGCATGGATAGTTTCAGGAATTATTTTCTACATTCTGGGTAAAGGGACCCATATTGACAGCAAAGTGAATACAGGTAAGACAAACTGTAGCACTATGTTTGTTTTTTTTCTTGATCAAAATATTAAATGTGTCCTTCCCCCCCACAAATCTCATCACCATTTGAGATGTTAGATTATTTATATCAGTAGAATATGCTTGACTTGTATCTAAGTATAGCTACTGTAAAAGACTGCCACTCACCCTCCCTGTGAAAGAACTTTCTCAGTGTTTAAATGAATCAAAACATACCTGAGATCCACCATGTTACATTACAGAACAGACTGTCTTCCCCTGCTCTCAATGCCATTGAACATGAGGTCAGGGATACAGTGGACATGGATGCACTAATAGAAAGGTGTACAGAGGCCAAAGTCTGCAGGGTTAGATTTAACTAGTGGCATCAATTGTGCCAGCCAGCTATAAAAAAGTGGCAAATGATTAAAGCTGAATAGATAAATACTGATCACTATACCAATAAAATAAACTAGAAACAACATGTATCTGAAAGGGACCATGAAGAGGAGGAATATACAGTGATAAGAGCATAAGAGAAAAAATAAAGGAGAGGAAGACGAAAGAAAGGACGAGGAATAATAATTGCAGAGTACTTTTCTTTTTGCGTGGGTTTTTCCTTAGCTTTTTGACTTTGGTTTTTGATTTTTATAGTTTTTGCCTTATCTGCATACTTATGTCTGCCTTTTTGCCTTGCTGCTGGTAAAACCAAAGGGACAATAAAGGATATTTCAGTTCAGTGCAAAACAAAAGAAAGAGTACATTAATATTCCAGGGAAAGAGGCATACAAGAAGAGACAAAAATAGGGAATCTAGAGGAGAGCAGGATAGAGTAAATTAGTAAATTACATTATTTTATATGTGTTGCAGTTACCTGTAATGCTCTCAAGTGATTCTCTCTTCAGTAAAATAAGACAGAAGACACAACTTCCATATCGATGTCTTAGTCTACAATTGAGGAAATTTATAATCGCTTAATTCAGTAAAAACACAAAGTACAGCATAGTGTCATCTGATCCAATATTAACAAATTAAATGTCTTTTTTATGCATTCTCTATCCACACATAACAGAAGACCATTAACTCTTAACTGTTTCCCACACTAACCTATTAACTACGTGGTTACTATCTGCCAACTCCATTAACTCTATCCTCGTATTCCTCTACCATCCTCATACATATGGCTTCATATGACTCTTATCATATTGTATGACTTGACATTTATGAACATTTCACAAGTGCAGTTCCACATATTTTCTTTCCTCTCTCTTCAGATTCATATGTTGTGTGAATAACATTGTTAATTGAAAATGCAAAAAGGGAAGGGACAAATTACCAGTTTTACAGCTAAAAAAACTTTTTATTATTGTCCTTTTACAGCATGTTAAGGTATCTCTCTTGCCTGGAGATCTTGCTATCCGTCATCTTTCATTCAATCAGGTTCCCTGTCCACACCTGCAATTGGCCACTGATAGGATCTGCTTCCAAGTACCACCTCTCTCAAACACACTGACTTTTCTACATCTGCATACTTTCTCTCATTTGGCTCGGAAACCTGACAGATTTTATGCACACAAACAGCTACTGCACTCGCCTTAGTGGTATGACTGTTGTCTTTGTTTGTTGTAGCTGTAGCATAATGTGTGTTGCGTCCACACCCTATGCTTTTGATGGTTCCACCCTTTAAATCAAAGATTATTATTGTTTCATAACTGTTGGGTTAAAATATTTTCTTACCTGTATTTATATCCACTGAGCTCACCTAATGTTTCATTCATTGATGATCTTAATAGCAAAAGAGCTCATTACATCCTTTTTTATGTTTCTAGTAAGTATCCACACGTTCATTCATCTTGTTTTCATTAAAAACATTTAAAAAAACATCCTTTTCTGTGATTACTGGGAGAGATTTTCCAGGCAGTGCTATTATATATGCTATATCATAATTGATAAATGGTCATCTCTTGTTGTTTTAGAGGCCGTGACTGAAATTACTTTTCTACACTGAAAGTCAATGGAAAGCTAATTGCAATTTTTACATAGTTTACATAGTTTTTACTCTAAAATGTTATGATATATGCTTATAAATTGTCCCACAGAGTGGACAGCTCAGACAAAACAGCTCACCCTGTCTTTTCACACAGAGCTATCTCAGCCAGGCTCACTGCTGCCAGCTAACTGTCCTTGTCTGTGCACAGTGATTGGCTAACTTGATTGCCCAGAGGAACAGAATAAACTCCTGAACCCATACTTCTTAAAAGAGTTATATTCAAACATCTGGAATTGAGAACCACCTGGGACTGAAGCTTAGAGAATGAAACACGTGCGCATCGTCTCTTTTTTGGCTGCTCATTATTAACCTGTGGTCACCTCCATCCTGCCATGGGAGGACATGAAAACCCTGTTTAAGATATAAAAAAAAAACAGCAAGCAGCAGGCATGCAAAATCTCTTTAATAAGTCTGGAAAAATGGGACAGTGGATATTTTGTAAAGGGATTATAATTTCTCTAATGAAGCTATAATTATATTCCTATTTTCAAACAAAGCAAGCTTTTGTTTGTTTTGGCGCAATAGCTCATTTTAAAATTTTTGATTCTGACAGGCTGTCCCACCAGAAATGCATCAGGGGAATGCAGTAAAACAAAAAAACAAGGGGAGCCATTCCAACAAACAGATTTGCTCATAAATAATTCCCTTCCAAGACAGCTGAATGAATTTCAAATGCAGACGCAGAAGAAGGTGGGCTGGGAAACAAAGTTACAGCATAATTTGTAGTTGTGCAGCATTTGTCTTTGTCTGGCCCAACACTAAAACTGATTTAGGCTGCAGCTGTAAAGATAAAAATAGCTTATAATGTGCCAGTGAAAAGTCTTCACTCTCTGACCATGACAATCAATTTCGTATTAATTTTGTACTTTTAGTGACACACTTAAACAATTTTTTTTTCAGGATGGAAAGATTTTACAGTGATTTAACAAGTTGTACACACAAGCTCAAATATATCAATGCAAACCCACTGATAACTAGATAAATGCTTCTTAGCAAGTTGCAAAGAAAACACTTTTTGTAGCCATCGACAAGCTTCTGGCACAATTTTAGATGAAAATTTCACCACTGCTTTTATTCAGTTTAAATCATTTACCTTCCTGGTGATGGACCTGGTTTTCAGGCATAATCCATAAATTTTTGCGGTGAAAATGGACCATTCCAATATCAGTTTTGATGTGCGTTTGGGTTCATTGTTCTGTTGAATCACTCAATTGCGTCCAAGTTTCAACCATCTGACCCAAGATATCCCTGTCAGATGAAGGGAAAATTGTCAGGAAATTGAAGAAGAACCCTGTAACCAATGCCTATTACTGTATACACTAGAAAATGCTGAAACACCAGTGGCTATGTCTTGAGTTAAGCAAGTTTTACATGGACTGAGAGAGTGCCAACAAAGGAAATAACCCTTGGCCCAAAACGAACAATTTCAAGCTGCAGCTGTCCACGTGTACAATCCAAATGCATTCTGGAAAAAAGTTTTATGGTCAAAGAAGAGAAAGATTAACCAGAAGTATGTTTGGAGAAGTCGGGATCAACCTACGAACACTGTACCTACTGTCAAGCACGGTGGTGGCAGCAACAGTCTGAGGGTGTGTTTAGCTGTCATTGTTATCAGTGCATCACACAAACTGGATGTGAATTCTTTATATGAATTCGTGCCAATGGCAAGTAAATCTTTTACCAGCACTACATGCTGTTCGCTGTATAGTACAGCACTAAAATACTATTGTGACCTTAATTGTGTGACTTGAATTTAGCATGAAAGCCCTTTCATGCTAATTAAATGTTGTGTGGTTGAGCTGACCCTGTGATATTTATGTTTACTCTTATTTCACAGTTTTCTAGGAGTGCTCTTTTCACTTTACCAAATAGGATAAACTAACATTTCAGAAAACGCATGTTGATGTGAAACTCACGAATGCACATGAAAGCCTCACAATGGTGCATTATTGTGGGGTGTGCAATGTGCCTCTGTACACTGTGATAGCAGGCGTACATACCGAGCAGCTCTGCCAACCTGTGATGATTTCATGTGACTGTGGCTGCGTGCTGCATTGTGGTGTGGGGGAAGAAGGGCCCTGCTAACTGAACGGCTGCGTCACCAGAGAGAGACGGTGGTGGTTACAGCAGACGAAGCGTGGTCACCAAAAGTCACCACACAGAGCAAAAGCAGGCAGGGGCCCCTCAGCTTCCTCACCACTTTGAAAGCCGCCAGCATAGCATGTTATAATATGTTATTGACTATTATAGCATGGTTGATTGTTTGAGTTTAGCTTGCATGTTGCTGCCAGATAGTGACAAATGCAGTGCAAAGATGTCTCTGTTAACAAAACTGAACCTGTTATCTGCCTCTGCTGTCAAAGATTGTTGTGCCTATGAGACATTCTCTTGGTACTTTTTTTAAAGTTTCCTGTAGAAAGCAGTAAGCCAGATGAGATAACTCAGATGTACAGTAAATAACTCATTGTATCCATTTGATAACAAGAGAGCTAACACTGCTGTTTTGGGCATTGTTTGACCTCTTTGAGATGTCTGCCTTTGACACGATCACAGTTGGTCCAGTAAACACCTTTAAAAAAAGAGCTTTCTCTATCACTTATGCTGTTGTTATCTTACCTTCAGCATGCCTCCTAATGGGTTGACACAGAAAATCAAGCAGCTTAGAAGCATTAGCCTTTAATAAATCCATTCATGGTATTCTAAAAAAGGGCCTGGGGAATTTAGGATGAGCTAGCCCCTCCCCTCCCCACTGGGCTTCAAAATGGGAACAGCCCACTAATCTGGTTATGAGCAGAGGGAGTTTGTGCAGTCCAACATTTTCACAAATAGGGTGGAAAACAGATACAGTTATGGACATGGTGAGAAATCATTTTTTTCTTGATTTTGCTTTGAAATTCACATATTACATTTAAATGTTTAATGAAAATGTTTAATGAAAATGTTTAATGAAATTGCCTACTGTTGTTTCCTCCATTTGGATTAGCTGTTAGCTTTAACTCCTAGGACTGACTAACGCAGATTTATAGAGAACGGAAAAGTTGAGATTTATCTTCCACATAAAAGATATTAGCTCTTTATAACCTTTAAACAGAGCCCAGCGAGAGAAACTTGAGTCTGCAACTTGGACTCAAATCACACTTAAATTGCAAAAACAAAGACTTCAGACTTGACTTAAGCCAGCTCTCTAAAGACTTGAGACTCTGGCTCCAGATCTTTATCATTATTCTGTAATCAGGGGTGAAAGTAAGAAGATAATTTGAGTAAATTATTATTGTTGTCCACTCTTAGTTATCATAGCGTATATGAATGACTAGTTATGATGGTAATGTCAGGCATACGGTTTAACAGGACAGGTTCCACTCAGAACAGGCTTTGCCATGGTTGTCCAAATAAGTTGATTGCACATGCTCAGCATCATATCCAGAGGTTGTCTTTTGAAAATAAATTTATGAGTGCTGCCAGCATTGCTGCAGAGCTTGAAGAGGTGGGGGTTGAGCCTGCCAGTGCTCTGACTATATGCCGCACACAGCTTTAATTGAGTCTGCATGGTTGTTGTCTCAGAAGGAAACCTCTTCTAAAGAAAGAACTTAGTTTGCTGAAGACAAGCAGACAAAGGACACGGATTACTGAAACCATATCCTGTGATCTGATGAGACCAAGACCAAGAGAAGCTTATTTGGTTCAGATGTTATCAAGCATGTGTGGTAGCATCCATATGAGGAGTACAAAGACAAGTGTGTCTTGCTCACAATCAAGCATGGCAGTGGGAGTGTTATGGTTTGGGGCTGCATGAGTGCTACCAACTGTGAGAAGCTACAGTCCATGGAGGGTAGCATGAATACCAACATGTACTGTGACATGTTGAAGCAGAGGATGAAGATGAGCATCACCCCCCCTGGGTAAAGCAAGTTGGACTGGCCAGGCATGTCTCCAGCCCTATTGAGCATCTGTGGAGCATTGTCAAACTGAAGGTGGAGGAGCGCAAGGTCTGTAGCATCCACCAGCTCAATGATGTGGTTATGTAGGAGTGGAAGTAGATTCCAGTGGTGACCTGTGAAGTTCTAGTAAACTCCCAAGAGAGTTAAGGAAGTGATGGAAAATAATGGTGGCCACACAAAATGTTGACACTTTGGGCACTATTTGGACATATTCACTGAGGGGTGTACTCACTTTTGTTGCCAGCAATTTAGACATGAATTAATGTGTGTTAAGTTATTTTGAGGGGAAGAGCTGTATACTAACTACTTTACATTGTATCAAAGTGTCGTATTTACAAAAATATGTGGGGTTTACTCACTTTTGTGAGGTACTGTACAATATAAATTTAACTAATTCACAGCAGTTAACAGTTTTTAGAAAGATGAATATAATAAATCTTAATGTCCTAAATTAAGATTAAGGCTGATGATTGGAATTCATACCCTAACACAACTATGCATTTGAGACAAACTAGATAGCAGGCCGCTGAAATGTGTATATTAATTTAAGTAATTAAGTAATTAGACTTGACTTGAATTTGAAGCAAAAGACTAGAAAGTTGAGATGAACTTGGAAAAAAATGACTTGTTACTATCTCACAGAACATCATATCAGAAATCCTGAACTATCTCTATGCTTTGTAGTCACAAGAGGTGGTGGTTCTAACACCATTTTGCTATGAGAGACAACTTTTCAAAAGGTGGTAAAACCACCAGTTTTCATTCATTCTTTTTTGTAAATAGACATAATGTGTGTTTGCCAGAATTCCAATGTTTGTCCCATTCAGGAGTTGTTAAAACAATATCCCAGTTTTGAGCATGATTTTCTTACTTATATTCTGGCAAGGAGATCATTATTCAAAGAAACACCCAAGAGGCCAATGATAACTCTGTAGGAGCTGCAGAAATCAAACTTCAGGTGGGAGAATCTGTCGACAGGACAACAATTTTCCATGGACTCCACATTTCTGGGCTTCATGGGAGAGTAGCACTAAGAAAGCCGTTGTTAAGAGACTAAAAGAAACCTCATTTGCAGTTTGTCCCTAGCCATTTGGAGACACAGGAAGCGTGTAAGAAAATGCTTTGGACAGATGAGACAACATGATGGCCTAAATTCAGACACTGTGCATTCCGTTGCCATACTACATACTATAGCTACAGTGGAATAGATTAGATCAAACCATATTTATTTGTAACAATGGCCCTGTTAAAGTCCAGAACCAAATGCTAAATCTGAGCCAAAACTTGAAAATCAATGTTCACAGAAGCTCACCATTCAATCTGACCAAACTTGAGCTGTTTTGTAAGAAAGAATGAGAAAAAAATGTAGTCTGCACATGTGCTGGTAGTGACATATGGCAAAAGAGTTGCAGCTGTAATTGTAGTGATAGGTATCTCTCAAAAGTACTCACAATTATGCACTACTTTGTGTTAGTGTTGCCCATAAAACTCTTAGAAAAGGCATTGATGTTTTTAGTTGCATCTCAACTAAATTTGAAAAAGTTCAAAATGGTTTCAAGACTGTATGGGAGGAATTAAATAAGACGAATTCCTAATTTTAGCAAAGGCCAAAAATAAAAGTCACTGTTCTGGATTACATAATATGAAATGTAAACAATGTTCTAAAGTCAAATTAGTGTCCTTTAAAGTATAAAAATATGGAGCTGTATTCTACCTCCTTTAGGCTGGCTGTCCAATTTGGCACACTGACAACACAGTCACACTGTATCATTTTGAGGCCCGTCTCTGACAAGTCATTCAAACGTACTGTTCTCTCAAAAACAGATTTCTTGTAAAGGCCATTGCACCTCAGTAAATAGAGGGCACCCTGGGATGAATGGGGACTGCTCTCACAGGCCCCTAGACAAAACTGACTCCTACAATGCCTTTAGCTGGCACACAGATTTCAGTAATTAGACTGTGACTGTTGTTGGCAGGACGCCAGAGGAAGAGGGGGGAGGGGGTTGAAGGCACCGTTTCCTGATTGCACACACATTTGTGCGCACTTGCTCACACACAATCAACAAATGCCCTTTTTTTTGCCCCTTTGAGCTACAATCCCACAACCTCATCATTCCCTAACCTCTATTTTCTTTTGCTATGTTTTTATGGGTTGAAGTAAGGGGTCTCTGGGTTTATTTACAGATGGGTAGTTTGTAAGAAGTTAGAGAGGGCTTTTTAGCAGGGGGATAATTACAATGGTGGGGAAAACAAACAGGATAGGGCAAAACGGGACTTGGCCGTGGTCACATGGGAACTATTTATCCAATATTGCTCCAATGGGAGCTTTTGTTTTCTCTGGTTCAGGATGTTTAGGTGGGGAGGCGCACACAACAAATATACTGCAGACCGATTAATCTGCTGAATCATTAGTGAGTAATTAAAAAGTGCAGTGTTCTTGTCTGATGTGGCAAAAGATTTCTTGTGCTTTTTGTTTATCACTTCAGTTTCAAAAAAGGCAGATCAGTTGAATCTGCTCACAGGCGCCTCTCATCTCCTTTTGCTCTTTCCCTTTCAGCAGACTACCTTCGTGAACTCAGGCTGAACCAGCTCATACTGCTGTGGTTTTATGGCGCACATATCAAGGTCAGTTAAACCAAACCTGCACTGGCTGGCAGAGGGTGGTCGGGTGGTTCAAAACACAAGGCAAAAGATGGAGATCCGATGTTGAACTCTTGAACTTTTTACAAATGTAGAGTGAGAGAGTAGGCAGTTGATCTCACTCTGTCACTTTCAATAGGCATCACTTAATATTTGATCTTTTTTGTTTGTTTTTCAGGCTACCGATCAAGTTTGGCCACAAATTTGAAAAGCACAGGGAGACAAAAAACAATCAAGAACCCGTGTATGTGTTTTGTTAAGAATGATGCTTTGTTGCTTCATATGCTGGCTGTTTTTATGAGTTGAATCAGGCAAGAGTCTGGACAGTGTCTTACTCGTTCCAGCCCAGTATAAGTTTTCCCCAAGCGGGGAGCGAGGGCCGGTGGGGGAAGGGAACTTGGCAATCCCCTTCTATCATGCACCCCTTAGATTAGAGTATCAGAAATCACAATCAGGGAACAAAATAGGAATACCCTCATTTTGCTAGTGCACAGCTCACCTCACAGGGACAGGCTTCTCGTGTCATACAAAGGCAACTAGTTCATTTTTTAAAGAAAGTTATGAATTAGAGGGAACATTCAGTTAACCGGGAACACTGCCAACATTGTCCAAGGTTATTTTGACATTTCATAGTGGTTCATGATGTGAAAAGAGAATGCTGGCTTTATTCAAAGCTACAATCTCATCTACCTATTAGGTGTAAAAGCCAGTATGTGGAAACATATCATCTTACAGTGCCTTACAAATCTCTTCATCGCCTTTGAACTTTTCCCCATTACTGCCACAAATTTCAGAGTATATTTTTGTGATTTTGCGTGATAGACCAACACAAAATGGTATAGCTATGAAGCAGAGGAAGATGATTCAGGGTTTATAATTTCATTTACTTCTAAATAAAAAACTGAAAAATGTGTCATGCACTTGTATTCAGTTCCCTTTGATACCCCTAAATACATTCCAGTACAACCAGTGGACTTAAGATGTCACCCGATTAGTCCACCTGTGTGTAACACATCTTTTACGTGTAGGTCTCAGAGATTTGTTAGAGAACAATAATAAAAAAACAGCATCATAAAGAACAAAGAACACATCAGACATGTCAGGGATAAAGCTGTGAAGATGTTTGAAGCAGGGTTAGGTTATAAAACAATATTCCAACATTTAAAAAATGCTCCATCTGAAAAAAGAAAGTGTATGGAACCACAAACCCACCAAGACATTGCCATCCTCCTAAACTGACAGGCCAACCAAGGAGGACATTATTCAGAGAAACAGCCAAAGGGCCAATGGTAATTCTGAAGCTGCAGAGATCCACAGCACAGGTTCACAAATCTGTCAACACAATAACTATTAGTCCTACACTCCACAAACATGGCCTTTATGACAGAGTGGCAAAAAGAAAACCACTGTTGAATGAAAGCTTTAAGAAGTCATGTTTAAATTTGCCTCAAACCATGAAGAAGACACAATAAATATGCGGAAGAAGGTTCTCTCATCAGATGAGACAGAAATTGACATTTCTGTGCCACAAACAAAACACTATTGCCTGTTTTCCATTCACAGTTCCAGTACAGCACAGCTCCACTCCGCTCGACCTCTCTCTAATCAACATGTAACCCAGTCCAAAATAAAGGTATTTTGTATTGAATTAAGTTCTTGAAAGGAGTCATAATTTAGACTGTGTTAAAAATGTTGTCTTACATGTGTTAAAATTGTTATAAGTAAGTAAAAAAACTGTGCTTGTAAGTACTTAAAATACTATGGTATAAGAAGTTAAAGAATTTACAAATATGTAGTTTAAACACATTTTTATGGGTGTTTGCTGATATTTTAGACTTTCAACTCGATAGTCTGTGTACAGATATCAACTCTACCCTTCTGTTTGAAGCTACTGTGATTATTTCAACCCGGAATTTGCTGTACAGTAGTCGTGAGTTTATATTTATTGCTCGTTAATGCATTAGCATTCATTAACAAAGTGGATGGACATGGAGTTCTGTAAGCTAAATCGGCTAACAGAAGAAGACTTAACTAATGTTTCCGTCGTAAGAGCTTCCAGAGTTAAGCCTAGTGCAGAGAGATGAGCTTACACTGGTAGTTTCTAGACTACCTAGACTGCTAGAAAACTGTATCTTCACTGGACTGTCCTGCTGCCTGCTGATTCCTGTGGACCAAGAGACTGGTAAAGGAGCTGACAACATCCCGCACCATCATCTTCTTTCTGACTGGGACTAAGGACAGGTGAAATTCTAAGAGGGTTTAAGATTTTCTTTTTGGAGCAAGGTATCACATTTCCACGCTTCACCATCATATCAGGCCTGCAATGTGGGGTTTTATTTTCTTGGACTATATTTTAGTTAATTATTTGCTGGCTTAGGTGGACATTGAAGTGTAGGCCCACTTTAGTTTACATATAGGTTTTGGGAAACCAAAAGACTGAAACATTGTTACAATTTTGTGAATTTATTATTGTGTTTAATATATGTTCCAGAAGTTTAAACTTTATTCCTGTGTGTGTTTGATTATTTTTGATAGAATAGTATTTGAATAAGGAACAGAGTTTGGATATTTCATTGCATGTATTTTGCTTTACAGTATATTCAGAGTTATTATTCTTTCTCAGAGCCATATTATTAGGAGAAAAGAACATAAAGTGCTAGTGTCCTGTTACTCTAAGGTGAGTGAAACTCAACATAGGTCTGAACACGAGAGTGTATAAAGAAGTTGTAGGATACGTTTATTAGAGTTATGAGTTGTAAGTCAAGTTAATTGGTTTAACGAACTCAGTGCCTACTTCAGATGGGTATAGGTGGGCTACAAACACAAAATGTTGATTAGAGAAATGTGTGGCAGCATATCACTTTGAACACAATATATCCACAGTGAAACATCAGGATGGCAGCATTATAATGTGGGGATGCTTTTCTATGGCAGAAGCAGAAAAGCTGGTCAAAGTTGATGGAAAGATGGAGCTAAATACTGGAAAATTCTTAAAGCCTCTTAGAGGCGCCCAAAGGGTTAGTTAAAAGCATATTCATGTGTTACAATGGCCCAGTCAAAATCTAGATTTAAAATCAATTAAGAATCTTTGGTGACACTGAAAAATTTAACAGGTGAATCTAATCTGACGGGGCCTGAGTTATTTTATAAAGAAGAATTAACAACAATTGACAAGTCTCAACATGTGCATACATACAATGCATTTGGTAATGGGAGGGGGTGGGTAGTTTTCAGATTGGTAAGTGTTTGGTATTTAGTATAATTTTGCACTACTGTGTTACTTTAATTACATGAAATCCCAATAAAGCACATTGAAGTTTGGGGTTGTGACAAAATGTGATAAAAGATCAATGTGTAAGAATAGTTTTTCAGCAAACTGTAAGTAAATTTACAACAACAGTATTCTAAGTAAAATTTGTTTAATAATTTTTTTGCACTTGCAGCGCAAGTTAAGGTGGCACCATTCATCAGTGGTTGAAGTTAATTAGTGTACAGCTGAATAAGTGGAACAATAAAAAAACTGTGTCTGCTGGGCTTCTGAGATGAAGAAACAAGAGACCATGTCTCTATTTTTCCTGGGATTCTTTGTGTTTTTGTCCTCCAAACAACTTCCCTCACGTGATTGTAATACCCTGAAACCTAATGCTTTCAATTGCGCCTGTGAGGTTCGAGTAGATAACAATGGCTCTTATCGATTCCCTGGAGTCTGCAGAGCAAAGTCGAGGTTGTGCTGCTGCACGAGACAAGGAGGATTGTGTTTGAATTAATATGATCATCAGCCCAGAAAAAAATATTAAGTTAATTTGGGATTTTAATGGCTGATAATTCTGTTTGTGCTTTTAAACAAGATGTATAAAAAGTCATATAATTTTCCATAAAGCAAGAAATACTCTTATATGTGTGTATGGATTTAACCTCAGCAGTGAGCCTATTTACTTGAAGTGTTTTGCTGTTTGTTAAGCTGTCGGTATCCAGTGCCTGAAGCTATACACAAGTTATCAATAAAAGGTTAATGATCTGACCTTCGGGTGGGTGGGTGGTGGGGATGCTCCGCTTGGAAATCCCCTGCAAAGAATAGTAGGTTGTTGAAACCACACAGATTCTTCCACTTTTCTCATTAACTTTTAGCCTCTACCTTATATCTGTCCGACACACCGACACACCGCCTTCAGTCTTTCCATCATTAGAAGTGCCACCTGTATACTGGTTGGTCCATGAACTGAACCCGATATATCTATGCCCAGAAGCCGTTAAGGATTTATTCACAAAGTAAATCCTGCACACTGTTTGATCATTGCATTGAGTGCAACATTTTTTTAAATAACAGAGTGCTGATTCGTTGAGCCTCTGCATGCTCAAACAAAGTCTGTGCTCATTTTGTTGAAAAATGCAGCTTGCATGTCAACTAATATGGCAAAATGGGTCCCAACACAAGTACCAATCACAACTCCACAAAACCGTCATCATGATTCTGAGGTTTATTCTGTTAATATGGGTTTTTGCAGCAGTGTTATGATATTTTATTGCAACTGGTTCAAAAAGTACACCTGTTATTGCTATGGCACAGTCAGATAACATGGAAAAATCTTTAGAGCAGACTGTAATGCGCCTGTGATATATTGATTCCAAAATCAATTGTAACCTAAATAGAGAGGTAAAACTAAGAATTCTGCTTCAGGGTTTGTTTGCTCTTTGATATGATGACCAACTAACCTGATCCACCGATGCACACGATGTTGCTGGTTTCAGAGATGACTATCGCCTGGTTAAAAGCATCCTCTCCAAACACTCTGCTGAAAATCTGATTCCTCTTAAAAATATATATATATATTTATATATATATCATGTTTATCTACTTGGAACATCTCTGTGTTCTGATCGACACAATTTGTGTTGCAATTACTGATTAATCCATGTGCACTGACCTCTTTCCTGCAGCCATTTCTACAACGCCTCAATGTTTAATCAGAATATTTGCACAGTGAATTTACTGTAAAAGTCTTTTCTGTTTGCCTCTTGTTATCGTCTGCTCTGTTTGAGCCCGATCTGCGGAGTTAAACTAAACAAGCTGATATCTTCCTTGGCCAGCTATTACTGGCTGCAGAAAGCCAGCGGAGGCTCCGGTTTGAAGTAATCACGCCACTGGGATAATTGTACTCTATAAAACACTGACTGGATGTTTATGTCTAAACCCCGGGGGAAGTAATTAATGCCATCTAATCTTAATTAAGAGTAATAAAGCTCTTTATTTCTGCCTTTTGGGACAGAGGGACCTTGACTTGATCTTTGAAATGACATATGGGGCAATTAGGAGACTCTATGATTCTCCAAGCATGTTTTCTCAGCTAAACACTGCATTAGGTTTCACCCATGTTGCTGTCTCTTGATCACATGACAGAGAATATAATATGATGGGATTTGCCCATTTGTCTTTGGGTGCTGCGATGTGCTTGCAGTGCCTTGCACAAATATTGAAGGTCCGTATACTCTGTCACAAATTGTCACATAATAACCACAACCTTTAATGTAATTCATTGGGACTTTTTGTGATAAGGGACATTTTAAGAAAGTGCTCTGGTCAGATTAGACCAAACTTTAGTTATTTCAAAAACCCTATGTGTGGAAGAACATTAACACAGCACATCACCATGAATATTTAACGTCTGCAGTGACACAGTGATGGCAGCATCATGCTGCATTTCTCCAGATGCAGAAAAGTTTACCAGAGTTGAAATTAAGAAAGATGAAGCTAAATAGAAGGCAATCCTGGAAGAAAACTGTTAGAGACTGTAAAACACTTGAGAATGGGGTGGAGGTCCATCTTCCAGCAGAAAAATGACCCTTAACACAACTAGAGCTGCAACTGAATGGATCAAAGTAACATTTATTTGTTAAAATGGTCCAAAACTCCAGACTGAAATCTACTAGATCTCAGTAGTTGTGCAAAGCAGGTAGCAACATTCTCCAAAAGAGTTGCAGCTGTAACACTAGCAAACAGTTGTTCTATATAGTATTGATACTTTATAGTATCAATACCTTCTAAAATAGGGCTGAATACAAAAACACGTCACACTTCAGTTTTTCATTTACTTTAAACCGCTCTGTTGTGCAAAATTCAAAGAGAATGTAACAAATGTTGATGTTGTAGTACAACAAATATGAAAAAAATCAAGTCGTCTAAATACTTGTGCATGGACTGTATAGTTATCAATACTTATGAAAATATATAAAAAGTTACCATATGTATGATTTAGTATGCTTGATAATCTTTTATTGCACAAAACCATAAATTCCACCCATCTTAAAACATAAAAAAACCTCACATGCACAGTTTCCTTTACATTTTTGCACTGTAAACAACAAAATAAAGAACAGTTAATATTTAATCAAAATGTTCTCTGCAGTTTAGATTACAAATTATTTGGGGCACAATGATGGTAGGAAATGATTAAGCTGGACAAGCTTCACTGTGGCAGAATAAACAGTTTGCCAGGGTTAAGCCAATCCAAGTCATACAGCGACTGCAGTTTCGGCTGCTTGGAAAGAAAATCAGTGGGTCAGAGAGGGAGCGAAAGAGTGCATGCTGATATGAGTAATAGCAAACAGCTGCTCGGGTCAGCCGCTAAAAATACACACACACACACACACACACATGTGAAAGGCAGGTGTGTGTGTGAGCCTGAGACTGCAGTAAATTAAAATTTGCTGTAAACCAAATTTTTTTAAATGAAAAGGTAAATCAAATCAGATACATAATCAAATTAGGTGATTTAGGCACAGAGTGCTACCATGCACAATTGTGTTGAAGTATTTTGCAAAGAAAGGAATAAAAAGTATAAAATACATTACTGCAAAATCAAAGCCCAGTTTTAAAAACTTACTAAAAGTTTGCTATGCACACAGTCAGGGAATATATACTAAGTGAAAAATCATGCACCAAAATCCCTGAAATTGAACAATGTTCACTGCTTTTCTGCAGAAAATCATTATAGTAATGAAATGTTTACACATCCTCAGTACCTCATTTTGGTTGGAAAAAATATCTTAAAAGCCAACTACTCTCATATTAATTAAATCTTCTAAACATTATTGAGAGCTTCACTCCTAATATAATTTACCATGAAACTGTAATTCAATCCCATAAACAAGAGCTGGACGGATGCAGCACTGCAGCTGTATTTTGCATTTGGATGTTAGTTTTATGGTTTAGGCTCTGCTTTAAAATTCTCCTGAACTTTGTCTCTGACCTGTCTGCTGTGTCCCTTGGTCCTCATGATGCTGTTTGTTTATTCACATTCTCTACAGCTGCATTTATTTTAAAATTAAACTATACACAATTAGGTACTATTCGAAATGGGCAAAACCAAACCACCGCAATCTTCAGATTTTTATTTGTAAATCATCTGAAAAACATTTACCATCCACTTCACAGTTATGCTCTACTTCCTGTTGATCTATCACATAAAATTACAATATAATAGCCAATGCTTGTTGTTTTAATATTACAAAATATGAAAATTTTGAAGGGGAGGTTTGGCACTGTAAACTTAATGTCTCCTGTTTTTACATACAAATTATTCCAAGTCTTTTTAAATAGTACTTCAATCAGGTAAGAACCAAATATCCTAAAGAAATGTGTTGCAAACCATAGAAAACCATACTGTGTATAATGTCAAATTCATAGCCATTAGATAGATCATTTGAATTTTTTTGGAATAGCAAAAAATTATAATTTTGGGTCTAGTTTCATTTCTCATTTTGTGTCCAACCCATACCAGGAACCCTGTGGAAAGGTCCAGAGTCTCAGTAACAGGATCTGGAGAGGCAGGGTCTGGACCTCAGGCAGCAAAAACAATCATGTGGCTTCTACCGGGAGTTAGGAGCAGGCCTTCTGCCAACGATAACAACTCCCTGATCGTCCAAGCTAGAGGGAGAGAATAAGGGAGCGGTGAGGGGGAGGAAAAAAGTTTATCTCTTGTGCCTGGTGTAGGTGGCTGCAACGTTTTAGGGGATGTGTCAGCCTCACGACCTTTTGTTCTGTCACTCTCAAAAACATACACAGTCTGTCAAACAGTACAGCAGGACATATCAATTCCACCTACTGCAACCATAAATTCACAGTACCCACAGAGAAAAATTTACTTGCACAATCTTTTTTTTTTTCATAAAATTTGTTCTGCATGCACACAGCTCACACCAGGCCACCACATATTTTTTTTGTCTGGTATATGAAGAGTGATAGGGTTAAAGAATGATGCCGATGATAAAAGGTCTAGATATCACTGATGACAGTGTTTGTTTCTATCCTGCTTCCACTGTGTTGAGTTCTAAATTGTTTTGGAAATTCTGAAGTGGAATAAAAAGCAAGGACAACAATGCGCCCGCAGAAAAACAAACACAAATGTAAGCAAGCAAACAAAGTTAGTGATATCCTGTTTTCTTTTCACTTAGCTTTCCTCAAATAGAGCTGCTGTGTGAGTGTGTAGGTATGTGTTGTTGTGTGTTCACAGTCCACCTAAAAGGATTAAGAAGGCCTGTCTTGGATATTTCGTGGTGTCCCCTCGAGGCCTTCTGGTGAGGACAGATCCCTGCTGGAGACTGATTCTGTTTGCATGAATCACAGCGTGGGTGTGTGTATATGTGTAAACCTGTGTGTTTATATGTATCGGACCTTGTTTGTACTAGCTTGCTAGGCTCGCCGTCCATCTTAATTTAATTCCACACATCTCCAGCTTTTCTCTTATCTTTTACTCTCGCCTTGGCAACCATCCTCCACCTAGAAAAAAGTTTGCAAGCTTCCACCTAGAAGTGCTGGACTCATTTACATTTATTCTCTCGTTTCTGGTTTGTGGCATAATAAGTCCTCCTGTAAAACGGATCATCTTGCATACCCGTCACCATTTAAACACCATAAACAGGAAAGCTAATGTAATTTATCATAATGATGTTACGCTACGTAAAAAATTTAAAGCCCCCAAAAGACTAGTTTGAATACCATGAAATCACTTCCATGTCTTTAGTATTTGTCTGTTAGAAGCTGATGGGGGTAGAAGCAGGCAAAACAGTCTTTCAGCAGCATTTTCACATGTTGTTAACTCCACTTTTGTATGTATGGACTTGAGAAAAGATTTACTGTTATGAACTCATGCAGCTGCCAAAGTTGTAAATGCAATAAAATCAAGTTTTTCCTGTGTTTAAGTCTGACTTGGGGAACAGTAGACCAGAAATATTGAACAGGGTAGCTTTACTCAAATATCTATATAGATTTCACTCCAACACATTACACTTGTTGACTCTTTCTTGTCTATAAATCAATGCAAAATTCAATCTATATTGGCATTATTTTAAAGTGTACTCTGCTGTGCAACAATGTTTATTTCGCTCAAACTTTTCCACAAACAAAAAGTATTTTCTCGGGGTTTTATCTGGTAGACCAACACAAAATTATTATCACGATTTTTTATTTTAGGATATAAAAATCCAAAAACAGTGATGTGGATTTGTACTCAGTCACCCTGATTTAACACTTCGTAGAACCAGCTTTTGCTGCAGTTACAACTACAGGTGTCTTGGAGTATGTGCTGTATAGACCAGCTTTGCACATCTGCAGATTTTAATTTTTGCCCAATTTTCTTTGCAACACTCAAGCTCAGTCAGTATACATCAGTTTTCAAGAATATATGTGAATTTAAGCAACACTGTTGTAACTCTGTTCCTGCTAGAAAGTGAATTTCGGCACCAGTCTCAAGCCTTTTGCAGCTTCTAACAGGATAATCTTCAAGGATTGTCTTGTATTTAGTTCTATCGACCTTTCTGTCAGCCCTGACAAGCTTATCTTTTCCTGCTGATGAAAGCGCCCCCTCGTAATGATGCTGCTACCACCAAGTTTCACCTTTGGGATGGTGTGTTTAGAGTGTTGTGCAGAAAGAGTTCACTACAACACACTGATTTGCATGTAGCCCAGAAAATTACATAGTGGCCTCATCAGACCAAAATGGCTTGTGGCTTCTTGCGACTGATCCATAAATGCCAGGTTTGTGAAGCACAGCTAAACATTATCCTATAGATAAATCCTCCTACCTGAGCTGCAACTCCTCCAAGGTAACCATAGTCCTCATGGCAAGTCTGCTGATTGATGCTTTTGTTGCCTGCCCTGTCAGTTTAGCTATACTTTTTCTATTCTTAGATGATTAATTGAACAGCATTCTCAGAATCAACTTTGTTAGACAAGTTTGTGTGCACAAACAAGGAATTTGACTGTGTAATATTCAAAACCTAGGATACTAGTTTATCATTTAATCCTAATTTTAACTTCTGCTGATAAACCTTGAAGGCTTTTACAGAACAATTATATTTCTAATGAGATTCAGTTGCACACAAGGTGACTCTATATACCCCTCAGGAGACTTCGGAAGATAACTGGTTGCACAGGATTTTATTTGATGGTATCAGAGTAGGATACCTTTTAAATACAAAGAGTTTGAAACACTTTTAATCATTCTCCTTCCTCTCCACTATGAAAAACAATTGTGCTGGCAACTCAGTAACATTAAATCCCAATAAAATACATCAGACTTTGTTGTAACCTTGCAAAAATTTAAACGGGAGGCTTGAAAACTTGAAAACACTGTATACTCTAAATAAATTCTGACTCTGCCTGTGTTAAAGGAAACAAGGTTACTAAAAGTTCAGCAGTCGGACTGCAGGAGGTTACACAGGGTGGTTCAGAGAAAAACCTCTTTGACCACAACAGCTTAACAGTTTTTCTGAATATGTGCCAGCATGAGCACATCCTTTGCAGAGGCAACTGTGACCCAGGTTATTTTGCATCAAGCTGCAACAGACAGTATCTATCTTTTGAATCTGCAAGACTTTTGATGAAGAGGGTAATGTTTGTGGTTACTCCAACCTTTCATCGCATCATGGCCCGACACAACGTTGCTGCTGCTTTGACCTGAAGTTGACTCTGAGGCCTGTCTGGCTGGTGAAACTCACCCTTTTATGAAAGCAACTTGGTCTGTCTACCTCTGTCTAAGGTAAACCAATGGTTTAAAATCAGAAAGGTTCAGAACCATTCACTCTATACATACAATATAGTTTATTTTATATTTCTATACAGCAAATAGCACTATAAAACCAATTTTATGCACTATGAAAGAATTAGTCAAATCTTGTTTTAGGGGCAGCCTTGTTGCATGTCTGAAACAAACTGAAGTTGTAAAGACCTTTTTGGATCTTGCTCAGTCTTTCCTGGGTAACACCTGCATTCTCGTATTTCATCAATGCCTGCTCACGGTGTTCCAGCTAGCAGCTGCTGAAAGGATTTCTCACCACAACAGGGACCCATCCTGATGACTGACTGACTGACTCATGACTTAGAAGGAGAGTATGTTATTTTAAATTCAAAGCGTCTGAAGAGGGAACCCAGCATCTTATGAGCATGCAATCTTGCAACAGATGCTTGGAAAGGGATGCATCTTTTTTAAACTTAGAAATATTTCAGAAACATTTCAAATAATAAGACTGACTGTTTAATTGTGCACAGTGCCTTGCAAAGTGTTCTTACACCTTGAACTTTTGCACTATTTGCACTATTTGATAGACCAATACACAGTAATGCACACTTGTGCATAAAGGTGCATAAAAAATATGCATGGCTTTTATTTTTTATTATCTTATAGAACAAGAATCTAAAAGTTGTTGAATCCATCTATATTCAGCCCCCTTAACTCTGACACCCCTAAAGGGCTATTAAAGATAAGTAAGTAAGTTAATTTAATCTATTAGCACCTTCACAAAGACAAACATTTTCTGTTTGTTCTGGTTAATAGTCTTGATGCAATATTTTGGACCAACTGAAGGCAATCCTTCATCTTTCTTAAACGTGAAAAGTGTGTTAAAATAATCTTGACAAGAGGAAGAGTATCAATAACAATCTTAGTCTTAGTCTTAGCCTTCTTAGTTTAAAAATATTTCTCAAATTACATATTGTTTTGAGTGACTTTCAAAAAGTATTCATTTTGTCATAAACATCACCTTTTGGGCAACGATTAGTTAAAGGGAATCAGTTTTTAACCTGTTTGTACTTTCTTTTAGGCACTCAAGTAATTCAGACAGCTTGAGGAACTCTGTATTCTCGAAGGAGCAACAAAGCTGAATAACATCTGCATTATAGTGAGAGAAGAGAAAAATACTGACAAATATATTTGTCTGTCTACTTTTACAAGTACATAAACATGTGATGACATCCTATTCTTAAAGTGGAACTAAACCCGATGTAAAAGCAAAACCCCACGCCCAGAAAAACTTTGAAAAATGCCATCAAAGTGAGCCAAGAGACACTGAGAGGCAGGGCCAAGTGTGGGGATGAGCGGATGGGGTCAAGCAGGGGTGAGGTCAGAAGGATGAGAGTGAGTAGAGTGACGCTTTTAGTTTTGCCATAGATAAGTCTTTTAAGGTGGAGGACTTTTTACCTTCCTCGTCACCAGAGGTTGAGGGAGGCTTTGTGGAGCCTAGCGGGCCTGAGCCTTATCAGTTCATGCTGCTGGCTCACGGTGCTGACTCAGTGATGCCTGAAGCCGGCGCTGCCGAAGCAGCGGAGGGCAGAAAGGGTCCACTTTCTGAGTGGTAAAGTGATGGATTTAGGACAAATATTGCAGAATTAAACAAGTTTACATTAAAATTAAAAAAAAAATGCACAGTGACTTAAGATAGCAGCATTAAGGCCCAATTTATACAGTTTATCTGCAAAAAAAGTTGATTTTGGGTTTAGTTACATTTTAATCTATAAGTTCCCATTTGTTGATGGACCCACAGTTGCCAGCAATAGCAACTTTAACTATTCTGTAAACATCTTCTACTAGGTTTAGGAGCGTGTTCATAGTTAAAGGAGAAAACCAGAATTGGAGCCTCCGCTTTTATTCATCCCAAAGGTGTTCAAGAAGGTTGAGGTCAGGACTCTGTGCAGGCAAGTCAAGTTTCCCCACACCAAACTTTATACACCTACAGCTAGGAAGTGATTGGAACACAAGAACACATTGATTTGGTTGTGTGACCCAAAACCTTTGCACTATGGTGTATTAGGAACATTTTTGCTCATCTGTCCCAGAAGGTGTGTATATATAGCAAAAAAAGAAGTGGGGCAAAAACAGGCCTTGGAGTACATCATATATTACATCAGCAGAAAATGACATGATTCACGGACATGGTTTATATGGACACTAAGTCTTCTGTTTGAAAAGTAAGATCTGTTCTAAGAGTGGTTTCACACCAAACTTTGGAACGCTTTGTGCAAGAGTACAATTTCTGGAGCGGATAATGCCAGTGTGAACCTTTCGCAGACCCTGAAACCGTGCCAGGCTATGGTTACAACTAGCGATCTCGGCACAATTTATCCAGACCCTGGAGCACTTCGCTTGCAATGTGAATGCACACTGGGTCAGTGTGCCAAAAGCAGGAAGAGAGGAAGTAACGTAAGAGCAGCGCATTTACGTAGAACATAAAGAAGTAGAGGAAATACAAAGTAAGAATGCAAACCCAAAGATGAAACAGTTTGAAAATGTCTCGTGGGGCTATGTGGAGTAGCGAAAAGGTGCAGGCGCACAGCTACATTTGAACACCAAAGTAGCAAAAGAACCCAGGTGAGATGGACTTTCTTCTCCGTGCTTTTTATCTTCTCAGTCAACACAATACTGCCCCCTAAACAATCTTTTGAAACTGCATAACTTTGTGTGATTCGTTCTAAAAATCTTTGTGCAAAAGCAAACCAGCCCAACTGAAGGTGTGAATTTTTTCACTTTTGCCAAACCCTAGACTGATCCCTGGACCGGACCAGCGGTGTGAATGTGCCCTACAACATGGTGTGACAGTGTAAAAGAGAAGGATCAGTGATTTCCAGGAGTAAGAGGTTTTGTGTTTTTCCCCAGATTGGGATAAATATTCCTTATGTTTGATTGGTGTTAGGATGAAGAAGAAATGGTTCTATCCCCTGTTTATATTGAGCACAGGAAACTGTACATCTGTACATCTGCTTCAAGCGAGGCAGATTTTGTTTTCTTCTCTCACTGTTCTCCCCTCTGTCTTTTTCTTCTGCAAGCCTGCAGGGTCTGCCCAGGCTGTTTTGATTTAGCAGCGGGTGAGTGGCAGCCTCGACTCCACCTGACCCCTAGCCCCAGCTTCTGCTGATGTCAGCATCTTGCCACAGATTGGAGCATGCAGTTTTTAAACAAAGCCCCAGTCTCGGCACCCCAAGGGGGGCTCATTCACTTTATTTCTTAAAGGGGCCATGCATCAATTCAGCCATGGCTTCATTAGGATTTCTTTCAATTTCTCTTATTTTCTCCCAAGTGAGTCATCGTTGTGGATACTGCTGATATTCTTGAGGCAACAGATAACAAATAAAGTCAACAAGTGACATCTTATGGCAGTGTTTAGTCATCGTATTCTGCCTTGCTCTCCACTTGTCTAAATGTGCTCTGTGTGGAAATAAAACAGACAGCATTACGAAACATACTTATAAAGAGCCCTCCTTTCACCACTGCCTGGATGCTCTCCACACACTCCCTCAAATATATTGCTTTTATTAGATTTATTCACCTCTTATGCTTCAAAGCCAAACTTAGTGTCTTTTCTTTTACTTTTTTAGTTTGTATTTTGAGGATTTAAACTTCGGCACCTCAATACATACATATATTTAACCCTTGTATGTTGTTCATATTTTTGTTATTGTGTTTAATTTTGAACACAATCAAACAATATTTATGTTAAATACTCAACAGATGTTTACTTCATCCTAAACATAGTCATAAAAAATGGAGATACCGCATCAATTACTCAATTTTTTTATGAGAAATGTTCACACAATGTCTAATCTTGTTTCTATTTATTAAACAAAAAGATAAACCTATTTGCACTTAAACAACAACTTTCAGCTGTGACATGTTGAGGGGTTTCTTGCATGTGCAGCCCTTTTCAGGTCCTCCCTCTGTTTCTAAATGGGATTAAGATCTGGGCTTTGACTCATTTCCATTTCTCAATACTCAGCCAATTGTTGGTGGATTTAATTGTATGTTTCGAGACATTGTTATGTTGCAGGTACCAGTTAAACTTTAGAGTTATTTTTTTACAGTGATTCTTACATTTTCCTCAAGCACCCTCTGATACATGGTTGATTTCTTGCTGGATTCTGTGAGGGTGAACTGGCCAAGTTCTGCAGCAGCAACGAATAGCCAAACAATGACACTTCTTACTCCATGCTTCACAGCTGGTATGATGTTCTTTTCCTGGAAACTGTGTGCGTTTAATACCGAATATGTCCTCTGTTCTGGTGTCCCATTATTCAATTTTATCCTCATTTGACAAAGAATACTAGTCCAGAGGTCCTGGTCTTTTTCAACATTTACTCAAGCAAACTTTGGTCTCAAGAGTTTACTATATGGACATTTTAGGGTTTTCCCAGACTTCTTTCAGTATTTTGGAGTCTGCTCTTAGGGTGAACTTGCTTGGATGGCCAGCCAGGGCTTGTTGGCAGTCTTTTGACACCTCTTGAAATCCTTTAACAGACTAATAAACTGCTACAATTTTCTTTTTGAAGTTCTCAAACAGCTCTTTGAGATCCATCATTGTGTTTACTCTCACTTCAGCAAGCAGGAGCAAACCAAATAATGTCTAAATGTCAAAGTTTTAAATGGGGCAAATACCAATTAAAATGCAGAGTAACTATATTGTAACAACTTTTAAAATTTTTAATAGGAATAAATAAGAGAATGCCTTAATTTTTTCCTCATAAAAAATTAGATTTTACAGAATGTTGTCCAATGTCAAATGTAATGACAAAATAAAAATCAATTAAAATGAAAATTTAAGTAGAGAAAATTCAACAAAGCTATAAATGAAGCAAGTTTTTTTATAACTATTTATAAATACTGAGTTATCATTATGACAGAATCATAAATACTATTATTCGGATTTATTTAATTTGTGTTTAATTATTTGGCTATTTATACCATTCCTTTATTCTCATACCAGCCTATCCAGCATGTGAGGGGCAGTCTTATTGTGTGTGTTCTTGTGTGTGTGTGTGTGTGTGTTGCACATGTATTTGTTGCACAGTGCTGCCAACTGTGTATTTGTTGCTGCTTGCCACAGCTTAAAATAATAAGAAAATCAGGAATTTTACAAGTGTCGCTCTCATCGTGATTGGTTGTGATAAGGAAACACTGTGGAAAAGCAATACTTATTGTGTTCTACCCCCAGTTAGCAGCTAGGATAGAGAAAATAAAGATTGGTTTAGACAAAGTAGGCTGTGCTGTAGGAACAGTTGGTGAAGGTTCTTGATTTCTGCAACAATATTGCAGTCTTGTGAACGGAAAGGCCTGGGCAGAAACACAAAACTCACACTTTAACAAACACACACAAATACACACACACATACATACACACACACTCAAATATAGGCCCAGACAGGAGGAGGACCAAGTGAAGGTACACAAGACCTTTACGGATCCAGTGGACCCCAACATTCAGTATGTAATATAAATGTGTGTGAGTGTTTTTGTGTGTGTGTGTTGAGTGTGTATGGTTGTACAGTATTGTGATCCTAAAAAGTGTTTTGGTACAGTGCTGTGAAAAAGTATTTGCCCTTTACAGATTTACTCAGTTTTAACTTTTTGTCACTCTCAAATGTTGCAGATCATTAAACACATGTTAATATCAGACTTTGATAACATGATTACATATAAAAAGCAGTTTTGAAAAGACGATTTCATTTATTAAGAAACAAAAAAGCTATCCAAACCAATCTGGCCCAACGTTAAAATATAACTGCCCCCTCAACCTAATAACTGCTTGTAACAGGAGCAACAACTGTCATCACCTGTAAGCAATATCTGGCAATGTGTCCTTTACATCACCGTGGAGCGTCCCTCTTATTTGCAGAATAGTTTAAATTCAGCCACAATGTAGTTGTATCAAGAATGAATAACCAATTTAGTGTCAAGCTTCAGCATCTCAATTGGATTTAAGTCCAGAGTTTGACTAGGTCACTGCAAAACCTTCAATTGATTTGTTATTTACACAATTCAGAGGCACAATTACTGGTGTGCTTTGGATCATTGTTCTGCTGCACTTTTTCACACCAACGTTTATGTTCTTCACAGAAAATGAGCTAAGACCAATAATTATGAATTAGGAAAAATAAATAAATAAATAAAAAATAATAATAAGTTAGCAACCCTACCACCACACAAGTTCCTTCTAAATTAAAATCCTCTAAGCTGGAAGAGGCTGGTGGTTGAGGTATCAGTTTGTTGCTACATGCGTTTGATACTGTTTTTATTTGCCTCAACCTTGCTATTTTTAGTAGCCAATGCTTTGTGTCAGTGCTCAAAAAACAATAACAGCAACCACGACTTACCTACCATTAATGTAACTGATTTGCAAGGTTTAAGAAACACTCTGCAAAGGAACAGAGCAATGTGAGTGCAAACAGGGGGTCAGCATGGTGAGGTAAAGGTAAACATCCCATACAAAAAAACAGTACAATGATGCACATATGAGCACACATTGAAATCACAGAACTGGCAGGTCGTCTACACCTGACCTTACTTTATTGCTCCTGTATGCCCCCGCTGGCTGAATGTGCTGTGTGTGGAGATTTTGTGTGAACAGCTGGGTTGACAATTTCAGGCTGCAGACCCAGATCAGCTTATATCTCCTGGCTGGCCCTGATGCCTGGGGAAACACCATCCATAAAGAAACTCTTATCTAACTTGGGCCTCCTTTCATTGTGCTGCAAATAAAACACCACAGAGACTCTGACTTCATTCAATGCAGGCCATTTTTTTTAATTACAGCGCTAGATGAAAAGAGCAAACTATCAGGGGTTTGGCCAACTTAATCTTTTAGTGATTTGTTCAGTTTCTTTCTAAATGAAATTACATACGGTGGATTTTTTTAAAACACATCTGACCTCCTCGATAACCATAGCAACCAAACACAACCTCATTTCTTGGGCATAACATGGGTCTTGTTCAGAGCTTTCAAATGCAGAATGGGGCACATCGGTCAAATTATCCACCTCTTACATTTTGCCATATCAAATTTAATCAGTCACACAGGATGATTTAAGGACCCTCTGCTGAATTGTAATTGTAGTGTTACACAGATGTCTGTGAATCACATAAGGACTCATTATCTAACACTGGCGCCACTGTCTGTTAAAACCACACAGCACTGCTGATCGTCTCATCATGAGATTCACATTAGTTTTTCATTGGAGCTTGGTGAATTAGTGCATCTTTATTGAAGAAAGGGAAAAAAGGCTCAGTGGCAGGAGTTTCAAAAGGTGATAGAGTAAGAATTTCGAGATATCAAACTCTAACTTTGACCATGTTTACAGCTATGACTTTAGTGCTTCGATCTGTTCTGGAGATTGTGCTTGTACACTGAAATAAATGTGTGCATAACATGCAGAAATAGAAAGTTAATTTTCAGAATGTTCAAGACGAATGATTTGAGCTCAGTCAGACATATAGTCCTAACCCTTGAGCCTTTTCACATTTGTTCCCTCCATGGCTTGTGGAAAATTACAAATATGACTTCTTATGGCCTATATTTTAGCAACAACTTTCTTCTTGCCACCCTTCGATCAAAATCAGATTTGTGGAGAGAACAACTTATAGCTTTCCAGTGACACATTTTCCCACCTGAGCTGTGGATCTGTGCAGTTCCTCCTGAGAGAGAACCTCTGAGGCCTTCACAGAACAGGCTCAGTCTTCCCTTGTTCACTAATTTAATTAAGTTCAGTTTATTTATATAGACTAACGTTGTTTCAAGGCACTTTACAAAAAAACATAAAAGATCCAATTTATATACACAAAAATAAAAAGTCAATTCAATCCAATCATATCAGCAGATATGTCAGATACATTTAAAGCTCCAAAAATTAGAATATTGTAAAAACATTCAATATTTTTTGTCACTCATTTTAGAAAGTGAAACTCAAATATTATATAGATTCATTACACATAAGAGTGAAATATTTCAAGCCTTTATTTCTTGTAATTTAGATGATTATATCTTACAGATAATGAAAACCCAAAAAGTCTGTGTCTCAAAAAAATAGAATATTGTGAAACAATTTAATATTGGAAACCCATGTTGTCATACTCTAATTAGCTAATAAAAGGTTGGAACCTTCCAAAACCTTGGAAAGGTTTCCCAAGTCTTTAAATGGTCTCTCAGTCTGGGTCAGCAGGCTACACAATCATGGAGGCGAATGTTGACTTGACAGATGTCCAGAAGTCATTGAAAGCTTCCACAGGGAGTGTAAGCAACAAAAGGTGCGGTTGGGGGGTTCACAAGGAGAGGACTGAGGCTGGTGTCAACGCATAAAGAGCCACTACGCACAGACGAATCCTGCACATGGGATACAAGTGTGACATTCTCCATGTCAACTCACTCCTGAACCAGAAACAACGTCAGAAGCATCTTACCAGAGCTAATGAGAAAAATAACTGAACTGTTGCGCAGTGGTCCAAAGTCCTCTTTTCAGATCAAAGTAAAGTAGGTATTTCATTTAAAATCAAGATCCCAGGTGGAGAGGCAGATAATCCACTTTCCTTGAAGTCTAGTATAAAGTTTCCTCGGTCAGTGATGATTTGGGGTGCTGTTTTATCTGTTGGTGTTGGTCCACTGACATCTAACAGAAAAGTTTAGAGCACTTCATGTTTTCTTCTGCTGACAAACCTTATGGAGATGCTGATTTTATTTTCCAGCAGGACTTGGCATCTGCCCACATTGCCAAAGGTATCAAAAGGTGGGGTTGATTGGCCAGCAAACTCCCCTGACCAAAACCCTATAAATTTTGAGTTTTCATTATCTGTAAGGCATAATAATGAAAATTAAAAGAAATAAAGGCTTGAAATATTTCACTCTATGCATAACGAATCTATATAACATATGACTTTCACTTTCTGAAATGAGTATCAAAAAATATTGAACATTTTGACTTTTTTGTACTTGTAAACCATCAAATTCTAATTCGACCATTCCTTTTAAAGAATGTAGTCAATTTCAGTCAATTTATTATTCAAATTAGTAAAAAACTTTCTAGCTAACGAAAGCCAGCAATTGCATTGAGTCCCCGACTTTGCAGCAACCTTCCATTTATTTTGAAAGATATTGTTTCCTTCGAATGAAAAAATGTGCTGAGTTTGAATCCTGGAATCATTTTTGCATCCCCTCAATACCTTGCTACTTATTGGGTTGGTGTGAATGAGTGGATATTTTTTTAAACCAAATCATTGCATTCTCTTATTCTTTTTAACCAAAGAAACTGGACCTGAACTATCAAGGAGGCACACTTTTTCACCTTGACAGCATTATCAGCTGAACCTTTTGAATGGCCTTTTAAGTGGGAGTGTTAAAAAAAAGACATCAAGATGCAGCTTTTAAAAAGGAGACAAAACTAGTAATTTGGTTTTTTCGAACACATTTTATTACTTTTTTGCCCGTCAGTGTCTACCTCTGGAGTCATTTTGATTTCTGATGAATATGTAGTACAGTAATTCTTTTCTTTAATGGACTACTAATCCAGACAAGAATGCCCAAAAAACAATAAAACTTTCATAGAAAACGTTACAAGATAAAGTACAAACAAAGGGACTAAAAGGTGGATAAAAGGACCAATGCAGGTTTACATTTTCGTGGCTCTCAATGTGGCCTCTTTCTAAGTGGAGCTGATGTGCCTTTCATTGCTGCAGCTATCGAGTGAAGAGGGTGACACTTGACCTTGAAGTCCTAGACTTGTTTTTCTAGCCCCCAGGCCACAGCTCTGCTATACAACACATAAGCTCTTTCTGTCTGGTGCGCTTTGCTTCCTTCTGGCATCTCTCCAGTGCCTGAAGCCATTTAACAGTCACAGAAAGATCTCTGTCATCCAAACTCACCTCAGACAAGCATGTTTTAAATTGTAAGTCGGCTTTTAAACTACATGCTTTGTGTTTTTCCTTTGCTGATTTTTACAATCATTCTAAAATAAATAAAAAATAAATTCCGGGTGAATATAATAAAAGTTGGTTGAAAAGAGTTGTTCCTCAGTAAAATCTTTTCTTTAATACTGTTTATGTTTCCATTTTCACAGATGACATGCTTTGCCATGTATATCACCAAGGAAAGAAAGAGAGTCAGAGGATAAAAGAGATGAACTTGTATATAAAGGTGAATATATGTTTGTAACAAAGACTTGATGCTGTTGGAATTAAATAGATCAAGGCAGCCTAAACTGATTATTAACTTTTTTAGCTTGACATCTTCTTGCTTCTGGAAATGAGTTTAAACAATTGTGAACGGTACAGATGGAACATTCTGGTGAGGTCAAGGCACAGTGTAACTCTGGTAGAGCATGGACAGGCTCAGTATTGAGCACTGTTTATGTATGCTTTTCAGCTTTTTAGCTTTGGTCTGCTTTTCAAGAACTGTACGTAATTGGAAATTCATACTAGAGCATGTTACTGTGCACTTAGCCTCTAAGGCCAAGGCTCAGACAAAAATCTTTATGTACGCTGATGTCAAAATTTCATTTACCTTGGATTGTCAGTCCAAAAGTGACATAAAAAAATGGATTCAAAATGACACATGTAACTGTCAAAGGTAACAAAGCAATGTAAAAGGAGTAAAAATGTTGAGAAAAATATCTGTTTTTCTTTGCATTTCATTTTTAAAAATGTAAGTTATTTATACCATTCTCAATAATCAGTTGAAAAATCTTTATTGGTATTGCAGCAGCAATACCATTATTCTGTTGGGGGACTTCAACGCCCACGTGGGAAACGACAGTGACACCTGGAGAGGCGTGATCGGGAGGAATGGCCTCCCCGATCTGAATCCGAGTGGTGTTTTGTTATTGGACTTCTGTGCTAGTCACGGATTGTCCATAATGAACACCATGTTCAAGCATAAGGGTGTCCATCAGTGCACTTGGCACCAGGACACCCTAGGCAGGAGGTCAATGATCGACTTTGTTGTCGTATCATCAGACCTTCGGCCGCATGTTTTGGACACTCGGGTGAAGAGAGGGGCTGAGCTGTCCACTGATCACCACCTGGTAGTGAGTTGGATCCGCTGGAGGAGGAGAAAGCCGGACAGACTTGGCAGGCCCAAGCGCATAGTGAGGGTCTGCTGGGAATGCCTGGCAGAGCCCTCGGCCAAGGATGTATTCAACTCCCACCTCCAGGAGAGCTTTGACCAGATTCCGGGGGATGTTGGAGACATAGAGTCCGAGTGGACCATGTTCTCCGCATCTATTGTCGATGCTGCTGCCCGTAGCTGTGGCCGTAAGGTCTGCGGTGCCAATCCCAGAACCCGGTGGTGGACACCGGCAGTAAGTGATGCTGTCAAGCTGAAGAAGGAGTCCTGTCGGCTGTGGTTGGCTTGTGGGACTCCTGAGGCGGCTGACGGGTACCGTGAGGCCAAGCGTGCTGCGGCCTGGGCTGTGGCAGAGGCAAAAACTCGGGCCTGGGAGGAGTTCGGTGAGGCCAGGGAGAAGGACTACCGGTCGGCCTCGAAGCGATTCTGGCAAACTGTCCGGCGCCTCAGGAGGGGGAAGCAGTGCTTCGACTACACTGTTTACAGTGGGGGTGGGAGGCTGCTGACCTCGACTGGGGACATTATCGGGCGGTGGAAGGAGTACTTCGAGGATCTCCTGAATCCTGCCATCGCGCATTCCCTGGTGGAAACAGAGGCTGGGGACTCGGGGTTGGACTCTTTCATCACCCAGGCTGAAGTCACCGAGGTGGTTAAAAAGCTCCGCGGTGGCAAGGCTGTGGGGGTGGATGAGATCCGCCCTGAGTACTTCAAATCTCTGGATGTTGTGGGGCTGTCATGGTTGACACGCCTCTTCAACATTGCATGGCAGTCGGGGACAGTGCCTCTGGACTGGCAGACCGGGGTGGTGGTCCCCCTTCATAAGAAGGGTGACCGGAGGGTGTGTTCCAACTACAGGGGAATCACACTCCTCAGCCTCCCTGGTAAGGCCTACACCAGGGTATTGGAGAGGAGAGTCCGGCCGATAGTCGAACCTCGGTTTCAGGAGGAGCAGTGTGGTTTTCGTCCCGGCCGTGGAACACTGGACCAGCTCTATACCCTCTACAGGGTACTTGAGGGCTCATGGGAGTTTGCCCAACCGGTTCACATGTGTTTTGTGGACCTGGAGAAGGCATTCGACTGTGTCCCTCGTGATACCTTGTGGGGGGTGCTCCAGGAGTATGGAATCAGGGGCCATTTATTAGGGGCCATTCGGTCCCTGTACGAGCGGAGCAGGAGTTTGGTCCGCATTGCCGGCACTAAGTCGGACCTGTTCCCGGTGCATGTTGGACTCCGGCAGGGCTGCCCTTTGTCACCGGTCCTGTTCATAACTTTTATGGACAGGATTTCTAGACGCAGCCAAGGGCCGGAGGGGGTCTGGTTTGGGGACCAGTGGATTTTGTCTCTTCTTTTTGCAGATGACGTGGTCCTGCTGGCCCCCTCTAGCCAAGACCTACAGCATGCGCTGGGGAGGTTCGCAGCCGAGTTTGAAGCGGCTGGGATGAAGTTCAGCTCCTCCAAGTCAGAGGCCATGGTACTCAACCGGAAAAGGGTGGCTTGTCCTCTTCAGGTTGGAGGGGAGTTCCTGCCTCAAGTGGAGGAGTTCAAGTATCTTGGGGTCTTGTTCACGAGTGAGGGAAGAATCGAGCGGGAGATCGACAGACGGATCGGTGCGGCTGCCGCAGTAATGGGGGCGCTGTGCCGGTCCATTGTGGTGAAGAGAGAGCTGAGCCGAAAAGCAAAGCTATTGATTTACTGGTCGGTCTATGTTCCTACCCTCACCTATGGCCATGAATTTCTGGTCATGACCGAATGAACGAGACCCCAGATACAAGCTGCTGAAATGAGCTTCCTCCGTAGGGTGGCCGGGCACTCCCTTAGAGATAGGGTGAGGAGCTCGGCCATTCGGGAGGGGCTCAGAGTAGAGCCGCTGCTCCTCCACATCGAGAGGAGCCAGTTGAGGTGGCTCGGGCATCTATACCGGATGCCTCCTGGACGCCTTCCTCGGGAGGTGTTCCAGGCACGTCCCACCAGGAGGAGGCCCAGGGGACGGCCCAGGACACGCTGGAGGGACTATGTCTCTCGGCTGGCCTGGAAACGCCTTGGGCTCCCCCCGGAGGAGCTGGAGGAGGTGTCTGGGGAGAGGGACGTCTGGGTGTCTCTGCTGAGTCTGCTGCCTCCGCGACCCGGTTCCGGATAAGCGGAAGACGACGAGTACGAGTACGAGTACGAGGTAATGCAGCAGTCTAACCCTATTTATAATTACTGACCAGCTTTTTGCATATGTCTTCACTGGTACTGGACGATTTATCTTTGATGATGAGCTCCAGGTCTTTGGTGTTGGAAGGCCTATGTGCCATCACCCTAATCTTTTGCTCCTTCCACAAATTCTCTAATGGACACAAGTCAAGATTCTGGCTTGGATACTTGAAAACATATATAGCTTCCAGTCAGAAGAAACCTGTTGGATAAAATAAAATATTACTTTAAACCTAAATCTACCAGGGTTTTAATAAATTTAGCTCTTAACTGTACCCTATTCATCATTTACTGCACTTCCTTTCCGTAGACTCTTTGACTATGTGACAGGCTTGCAAAAGATCCCTGTCTATGAATAGTTGGCAGTTTTTATTTGTTTGCTGTTGGAAACCAGAAGAACAACAACGTCGGAACGTTTTCATACATCAGCATAACAATATACTGTAGATGTACCTTTTAAATTATGTGTTTGAAAGACAAAGTTATCAAGGGGCAGATCTAAATAATGGGGCCAATTTTTCAATATACTGTCACTTTACAATCTAAACTATTGAGAGTTCATTTTGTATATTGAACCTACTAACAAAGAAAAAAACACACACATATGGCCTAAAACTCTAAAGGAATGTAATTTACAGACTGGAAAAAGACTGACCAGTTTTTAAAGGTCGGCACTGTTTGCTACACATAGTAAAATTGTTACTGTCTTGTGAAAGCTGCTCTTACCAGCATTTACTAGTTTACATGTCATTTTTCCCGAGTCTAAGTCCAGTTCTTTGAAGTCAAATCTTTTATGATTTAAACTGACTTTCTGTTGGTCGTCCTTTCAGATCATTATCCATAGGTCTAATTTAACACATGAGCACATGAGGAAGGTAATTTTGGTTTCCAGGATCACGTTTTTTTGGTCATGATCCATATCTCATGACCATAGGTGAGTATTAGATTATAGATGGACTGGTAAATTAAGATTTTGGCTTTTTAGCTCAGCTCTTTTTTCACAACAACAGACTGCACTAGTCTACAAGCGAAGCCCCAATCTGTCTGTCCATCAACTGTTCCATCCTACTTTTGAACAAGACATCAAGATACTTAAAAATCTTCTGCTAGAGGGTGAAGCAAAGGTTGCAGCCCACCTTTTTCAGAACCATATAGCTGGCTCTCATCCCAGCCGCTTCACACCTAGCAGCAAATTGCTCCAGTGCACGCTGGAGGTCGTGGCTGAGAGAAGGCAACATAACCACATGATCTGTGAAAAGCAAAGGTGAGATCCTCAGGATCCAAAAACCAGATTAGATGTGATTTAAGTAAAGGTTTTGGATAGAAGTGTTCTAATATTGTGAAGAAAAAAGTTTATGAAATCACCAGAGTTTTGGTGATTTCATAATCAGAGGAAAAGAAGACCTTTTCAATTTTAGTTGTAATGAAACACTGTACAGTCAAACAAATAGAAGATTTTTTTTTATTGAAGAGTTTTAGCACTGTTTCTTTTTGGAATCTTAAGATGTGGTGTTTTACTGTTCCAACTTGAGGGTTTTGAAAACAATCTTTCACCAATTTAACAGAATTACCATATAAAGCTTGAAGTGCTGGTCTTGTGTAACCACAATGTGACTCAGCAGATGCAGATACATACAAACACACACACATACACATGAGAGTAATTAAGTCTCTCGGTGCGCTGTCTCATGGCTAGATTTGTGTACCGACATGTACCCTGACCTGAACAGAGAGGGAAACAGCATGAGGCGGGGATCATATTTAATAAAACTGGAACTCTGACAGGTTGCATCAGCTTGCTGGCAGCAATTGTCAGAGTGTAACAGTAGGAAGAAACAAAACAAATATCTCATTTTGAAAAGGGAACCACTTGTAAAAAAGTTATAATCAGAAATGGTACAGAGGTTTTTGTTTGATTGACACATGCTGATTTAAAATAGTTTTTGGCTTTGGACTTTCTTGTTGCTCCCTCTCTTCTGGTTCTGGCACAATGTGCAACATAAAAGCCGGCCACTTCAGAGAGCTTTTTGAGCTTTCAACTTCAACACGCGCCTTCTGAGACCTCCACTCTCTGTCAGAGCACTCAGAACAAAGCACACCATCCACTCGGCAGCCGCTGGAAACATTAGGCCACAATGTGTGCGTGTGTGTGTGTGTGTGTGTGTGTGTGTGTGTGTGTGTGTTCCTGTCTTGGCATCACAGTGAGAACCATTTTCCCGATTTTACCATCAAATTGAGGACCGTTGGTACCAAAGTGAGGACATTTTGCTGGTCCTCACGACCTATTTTGCTAACGGTTAGGTTTAGGACTAAGGTGTGAATTGAGTTTAGGTTAAGGTTAGGGTTAGGCATGCACTGGTAATGGTTAGGTTTAGGGTTATTGTCAGGGTTAGGGCATAGAAAGGGTTGAAAATGACTGAAAATCAATGGGAGTCAATGGGAGTCAACACATGGTCCTCACTACATATAGCAAAACAAGAGTGTGTGTGCGTGTGTGTGTGTGTGTGTGTGTGCGAGAGACATAGTGTAGACATGCTGTATTAATGGACTGAGGGCTCTTCATCATTACTGCTGTTGAAGCTTGTTTGGTTTATTACTTGACTGGCAGTGATTTGGCTTGCTGCATTAACTACATTTGCTGCATTAACTACATTAAATCCAAAGCTTATCCTGGCATACACTCCAGAGTCTTGGGTATACAACTACACTGAGATAGAAAGCTAAAACACCATTTTTGTTTTGTTTTTTTGTTTGTTTTTAACGGCTCATTTAGGATTTTGCTGTTTTAGACTTGTCTAGTCTCACTCTTTTTGATGAGCTGTATCATTCAGGCAACACAATACAATGTTTCATCACCAGCATAACTTTACTTTATGAATTTCTCTTTTCCTGGTTATTCTATTGGAATTGCAAGTGTATTTAGTGTTCAATTTGGAAAAAAATGTATATTTTTTTCTCCATACACAACAGAAGGAGATTAAATAATTATGAATCTTGAACATAAAGCTGCTAAGATTGCTACAAACACATACTCCTTGAACTTGTACATTTTGTCGAAATGTACAAGTTAATAGCATAACATTTGAATGAAATGTCAGCACACAAATCTGTAATGGTACAAAGAGGAAAATGTTTATAAAAAATGTTTTTTTAGAAATATATTTTTTTAAATGTTCCATGTATTTGCATTCAGCTGTCATGTGTCAATACCTTTTCGAACTGCCTTTTGCAGCATTCACAACCAGTTTGCTGGGGTACGTCTTTACCTGTGGAATCTTTTTTGCAAAATAGCTCAAGCTTTGTCCGATTAGATGGAAAATGACTTCTTGCATCAGATTTTATCTTTTGCCAGCCTCTTTCAATTGAGGTTGGGTATGTTCTTTGACTGGGGAATTTTAATAAATAAATATGCTTCAGCCTCATGGCAGCATCATCCCACATGGGATGATGCTGCCACTTTTCATCATGGTGACAGTGGTATCAGGGTGATGTCTTGTTAATTTTCCACAACACATGGTGGTCAAAATGTCCAAATGTTTCCTGCACATTACTCTCTGGTGTTGTCTGCTGTGCTCCTTGATGTTCATGATGCCGTCACTGCACTTTATTTAGGGGTATCAGAAGTAATTGTCATGAATATAAATGTGCACCACACTCCTCAAGTTTTTTTTAACAAATAAATAAATTAAATTAAATTAAACCAAATATCCCTTCACTTCTACTTTACAGTTAGCCCCCACTTTGTCTTGATTAACTTCATAAAAACCTTATAAAATACATTGAGCTTTGTGGCTATAACATGATAAAATGTGAAAGAGTTTAAGTGAAAACTTTTCCAAAGGACTAGCTTTGAGTATATTTAGCCTAATTTGTCTTTTTTTCTTTCATGTTACCCTTGGCTTGAATGCAAACACATCATCAAAGGGAGTATTTGACCTCTGTCGCATATACACACACACACACTTACTCTTTACCTCTTGCCAACATACTGTTTTTTCAAACCTCCTTAAAGATAGACACATCAAAGACATCTATTGGCAAGAATGACCTGGTCTGACCACTATGACTAGAGCCAAGCTTCTTTAAACAAGCAGCGCTCTGAGCAATGATTCTGCAGATCACCTGCCTAACCACAGCCTGGGGGAAAAGAGGATTCGGTGAAAAAGGAACGGGGGGGCTGTGGGTCTATTTCTTCCCCCCTTCTCACACCTGCCATGATGAAATTTCCTTTGCACTGCTCATGTTCCTGTTCTCTTGTCTGTTTTTCGCCGTCTTATTGCTATATTCCACCTCTCTCTCACTCAACATCCTGCTCTCTTCGCCTCATCTGGGCAGCATTAGTGGGGCCGCTGACACGCACAATTTTGATGGGCAATCAGCAGGATGGGGACATGCTAAGTGTGCCAATGGAAAATTCTCCTCACAGCTGTAAAGAGCAAGCTGCCACAACCAGCCCAGTGCATCACTGGTGTCTGGACGTTGAAGCAGAAGCCCCCAAGAAATGATAAAGAAAGTTACAGAGAAGCGAAAGATACAGAACTTTCTCCAAACACAGAGCACAGCGAGTGGTGGGGTGAGCTGACAAGAGGTGGGTCCTGACCCATCATTCAGGCTGATGCATTAATCTGCTGACAAGCCCAGCTGCTCCCACAGCTCAAGCTTTCCCAGAGAGCCTTCACTCTGAGCAAATTGGTCATCCTCTTCCATCAGACCAGTTTGACTCAGATCTGTGGACTTAACTGTTACCTGAGGCAAGTCAGGTCAAAAAGGTCCAACCTGCTCTGCTAAATTATAGCCTTGCTCGCTTTATAGCGCCTGAGGCCATGTGTCTACACAAATGCAGTGCCTTGCTGGCTGCTTCACCCATGAACACCAGCAAAGGAAGCAACACACACAAAAACATAATAGGATTGCCAGGGCCCCATTTTTGAGCACTTATCTGATGCTTCTAACCTGTAACAGGTTGTTCCAGATAAGCACTTTCAGCAGCCTTGGACGTCCTCCGAGCAGACAAAACTCTACACTGTAATTATCATGTAATAAAGATGCAAGTTGTAAATCTTATGCCTTAGAGAGGACTCAATAACCTGCAAAAGATTGCTAAAACAATTTAAAATCCATAGTATTATGGCTGCACGGCAATTAATTAAGGTGACTGTGTTTCTGTGTGCATTATGTAAATAATAGCCCGACAGAGAAATATTGTTTGACAATTAGTGTTTTCCTCGTGAGGGTTTAACTGTAAGACAATAATGTAGCTGTTAAAACAATAGTACAAGAACTCTTCAAATCTGTATAAAGTTAGTTTATAACATGACATTGCGGGTAAGATATCAGGCCCTAGATTACTTTACTCAATGCTATACATGTCTGTTTGTTTACTCGCTGCAATTGTTTCGTAATCCTGGGGCTAAAACTGTTTCACTGTATTCTTACGTAGAACTCAAACCCAAATGTGTTCTGCATACTGTAGATGATCTTTGTAACAAATGTGCTCATTCTATCCTTTTTCTCTCCGTCACCAAAAACCAGCCACACATCTATTAGACATACAGCCATTAAAAAAGTTTTTTTTATTTAAAAAAAGTCTGAGTCAAATGTACACCAATAGTCCATCACGTACTACAGATCCAGATAACACATAACCATCCATGTATGGTCCTGATTTTTGCCCTTTAAATATGACCACTGCACAGAAATGTGTCGCATATTTCTCCTTACTTTCACAGATGTCATGGTTACTGCCTGTAAAGGTAGTAAGGTGATTGAATCAGACATAACTTAGGCTGGGATGTTTCCAACAATAACCGTGCTACAGCCAATTTACACCACAGTGTAAACTAACAGCAGCATGTCTGTACCTTTGATGGCCCCCTGCAAGCACATTATAGGGCCTGAAAGTCTTGTTTTTCACCGGATGTCAAATGTCACTTCAAAGTCAAGATTTGCAAGGTGATGAATAAGCTTATATGCTTGGATAGTAGTACTTTTTAATATTCAGGTGAGAGATTTGCTTCATAGAAGGAAAAAAATGTTACTATAAGCTATAAAAAAGTGAGATTTGTGTTGTGCTTGTTTGTTGTTGTAGCAGTACATTTAGAAGCCTTTATGTTTGGATTGACCAAACCCAAAGTCACCTTTTTAAGAGAAACAGTTGAATGTCTGAAATACTCAAAGTACAGTAAATTACAATAAGAATAAAAGTCTAACACCTCATCACCTCACAGTTCATCTCACTTCCAGTCTTTCTCGCTTTCACAAATTGCCCTGCTTAAAAATATTTTCACTGTAGGCTTTTTAAATTAAGCACCAAATCCTGTAATTTATCTGTACATGACAACAAGAGAAAGATTGGGGTGGAATGAATGTGTAACACTGGGCACTAAATGAAACAGATAAAAGGAGCGAGATGTCACAGACAGAGACAGAAAGAGAGTGTGTGTCAGGGTTTTCGAGGTCTGGCGTCTTTGATGTCGGCCGAGCAGTGCCCACATGTCCAGCCCCTCTCTGCCAGGAAATTACAACTCCGTCCCCCCGGAGCCCCGCTGACTGCTGGGAGAAACACTCTGTTTGATGTTTTAAAGAGGGATCTCAAATGCATTTGGCCTTTCATCTGTTCTCTTCTTCTTTGTCTGTGATTTATCCAGACTTGGACAAAGTTAGCAACATTTTCACAAGTCAAAAATAATATTGCACTGCTCTGTAAAATTACTTGAGATCCAATAAGAGAAATGGAACAGAAAGATGCGACATTAAAAGCCCCTGTTTCTCTAGTAGTGTTATTACTCCTTCCAACATAAGCTAAATAATTTATGAGCACTTTAACTAGATATTTAGGCATTACATTTAATAAATTTAATCATCTACTTTAAGCTTACATCTTCAAAATCTATATCCTCAACAAAAGACAATTCTCCTGTTTGTTAACACTCTACATCACAAGGAAATATAATAGCACAATACATGTCAACAAATCTCAAAAAAAAGCTGAAAAACATATGAAAATTTTACTTTTTAAAAGAACATTAAGAAATTAGTTTTTAATTTTCATCATTTTCTAAGTTTACCTTTCAAAAGAACAAGTTCTTAATTTGACTAACATAGATTGAAAGTAAATAATTTAATGTTCATAGTTCACAATCTGGAAGATTATGTGAAGAAGTTCACTTTGCTGCATCATTTTTGTGGTACTCTTCCACCAAAAGTTGTTAAATATTAAATGGTCATATCAAGAATCAGTTAGCTTATTAAATAAATTATCACATACAATTTGAAATCTGATCTCGACAAGCTGATTAAAAACGTTTTCTGTCTTATTTTCCGTGTGGACATTTGTTTTGTTCTGATACAGCCATTTTTTTTGTCATTTTGTGTATATTGAAAATGTAATTTGTATTTATTGTTTTCAGATAATATCAATTAAATAGTATCTTTCCTCAGATGTACTGTAGTAGATCAAACACTACCAGGTGAGGAGCAGTAGGGCAACTTGGTGAAGAAATTAGTGTAAATTCTTGGTTAGCAGTGTCTCTGCACCAAGCTGTGTTCAGTATCCATGGTAACTAACTTTGCATTACTATTTCACATTTTAGCACAGTTATATGCAACAGTAACAGAACATAGGTCACATGGATAAAAAAATGTTAGCTGCAAGCCCTGCAAGGACATCCAGGTGGATGTGGAGACACCTCTATAGAGATTGTCAAAAATATGAACACAGCTCTGTCTTTCTTGCAGCTGTAAATCCCACATGTGCACTTTTAAGTGTAATTGACCCTGTTCTATAAACGACAACCAGTGGTAGGAAAAACCTGTGGTGTTTTGTTCCTTCTCCTCTGTCTCAGGAGCACACCATATTCCACGCACCCTGACTCAGCCAGCTCAGCCAAGCACAGGGCTATGCAGCTTATTTCTGCAAATGTTTTCAGAAAGAAAAAATAGTCTAAAACTGATATTGGCTCAACATTTTTTTAACTTTTGCAAAAAAAAATGTTTATGCTGCAGTTAAATAAAATTGTAACTCTATTTATAACACCTGACAAACCTTACAGCCAACATCTATACTGGATTTTTGACTAAAGAGATGTAGCAGAATAAGGATGGGTACTCACAGATGCATTTGCAACATCATCATGAAGAAGCTACACATTATGTGGAATGTGACCTCTGGACCATCATTCTTACATGTTCACAAATGGTCTCTCACAAAGCAAAAACAGATAAAACATGTGGTAACATGAATTTTAACCTTTAAATAGGATAATATAATCATATGTACACTTTCATCTTTACACCAGAGATCACTGGGCTTGAGTTCCAGTGATATATAGATAATTACCTGCTGTCAGAATTTAATAAAATATAAATCTGGTAAGTCTGGCATTATATGGTTTCAACTCTGCTAAGCGCACATTCACTTTGTACTTGATTATTTTTAAGAGGATGTTTTCTTTTGGAACTCTGTTTTTTCAGCTGACGTCCAGCAGGGCCTGTTCGTTTCGGCAGAGAGCCATGTTGCCAAATTCCAAACCTGCCACTTAGGCTTGATAACAGTCTAACATAGCATGCATTGCATATTGATATTTGTTCAATTGTTGCATTTCAACTGACATCAAATTAATAGCCATAAGGTAGACCTAGCTTGGACATAAAGGTAAGGGACGACCGTCGCAGGTGGGTTTATTGGCATAGTGCTCAGTTATTAAGTTAAATGTGAGGATGAAACTTGGATTGAAACCAGGAAAAAAAATCTGAAAACAGATGTAAACAACTCCCCAGAATGATTACACACCCTGGCACTTTCAATAAGCCACATTTTAAAGGTTTTAATCTCAGATAAAAGCTATTTGCTGTCATCTTCATCAAATCCTGCATCTAATATTAAGCTTTAACTTTGACTTTGAACAATGTTCCCAGGATTTTCTTTCAAAGGCTTATTAAAACAGGTGTATTAGAGCACACCATTTTGGACTTTATATTAAGCTATAATGGTTCAGTTTCACTATTGACTTTGATACAGTTAATAGGTTCACTTTTCTGTTCCACCCTCTGAAAAGGTATTATCTTCTCAAGGTCTGTTTAGACTATGGCATGGCTTATCCACCAGTGTACAAATTCAGCCTCCAGCATCTGTCTTATTTCTATTAGCAACAATATATATTTAGCAGTATTCCATGTTAAATTCAAAACTGAAACCAAAAAAAAGCAATCTTTCAGAATTCAGCCACAGTTTGTTAGGTTCAAGCAGGCACAAACAGCTGTTTTGTGTTGCCCTCCACTTGCGCTGAGCTTTATTAAACTTTTGGTTCACCCTGATGATTTATGATACAGTAACACCCTTGAGTAGGGGAGGGGAAAGATGTAGACTACAGCCACAGCTGGGGGTGTTTGCCTTTGCACAGAGTTAGATTAATGTTCAACAGGCTGTTGTTTGGCTAAAGGAGAACATTGCTTTTCAAATGAACCACTTATCCCCATGCCAGTCTTTACAGCCACATCCCTCGGCTCACTTCTCTCTAACCAGTGTTTACTACATACTGTAGATGAGGTTGCAAGGGAGGGCCAGGTGATAAACCAACATTCACTGTTAAAACAAACCAACTCTTCAGTTTGGGTTATTTCTTCAGACTTGACTGAGCAAAATAAATATATGTGATCAAAGGAGATGATCTGACTGTTTGGAAAAGAGGGAGACCTTTCATGACATCACCACAATGAAACCACCATTGTTGACAATGTTTTTTTCTGAGGCTAGAGTTTTTTAAAATCCCCACCAGACCTGATGAGAGTTAAGTGAAAAACATGCTGACTCCAGTTGACCCTGGCAAGCATGAGACCCATCCCCTCTGACTTTTCACAAATTGGCCTTAATAGAATCTGTTTTAGCTCTGCAATAATAAGGGATTATACAGTGCCTTGCAAAAGTATTTAACCTTTATAACTCTACAATGCCAAGCTTCAATGCATTTTATTGAAATTTTCTGTGATAGATCAAAATAATATAGTATTTGTGAAGTTGAAGGATAATGATTTTTTTATAAATACTAATCTGAAGAGTGGGCATTCAAATATATTCAGCCGCCCAGATTCAACAGTGTGTAGAACCACCTATCGTTGCAATTACAGCAGCAAGAGTTTTTGGGTTTGTGTCTACTACCTTCTAGGAACTAAACTCTTTGCTCATTCTTTTGCTCAAGCACAGCCATATAGGATGGATTTAAAATACAATTTCAAGCCATGCCACAGATTTTCAATAAGATTTAGGGCTAGACTTTGACTGGGACCCATGGATATGTCTTGGTCTTGTAGCTCTGGTTGTGTGTTTAGAATCCTCTGCAGCTTCTAAAAGATTTTCCTCTAGAATCGCCGGTGGTTGTCCCTGCTGAAGAAAAGCATCAACACGATGTTGCCACCATCATGCGATACTCAGGGGATGGTGTGTTCAGAGTGATATTCAGTGTTAGTTTACTGCCACACAGTGAGCTTTGCATGTAGGCCACAACGTTCTATTTTGGTCTCATCTGACCATAACAGCTTCTTTCACATGCTTACTGTGTCCTCCACTTGGCTTGTGGCAAACTTTAGCATTGATTTCTTCTGATTTTATTTTAACAGTGGCTTTCTTCTAGTCACCCTTCCATAAATACCAGATTTGTGGAGTGAATGACTAATGGTTGTCCTGTTAGCAGATTCTTTCACCTGAACTGTGGATCTAAGCAGCTCTTCCAGGGTCACTGTGGGTCTCTTGGCAGCTTCCCTGGTTTAATACTTTCCTTGGCTTACCTGCTTGGGATATTGTTTAATACCCTAACCCTGCTTTACACATCCTTGTCTTGGTAGTGAAAGATCTGTGAGATGTTTAAAGCTTGGGATATTGTTTAATAACCTAACCCTGCTTCAAACCTCTCCACAAATGAATCCCTGACCTGACTGCTGTGTTCCTTGGTCTTCATGACGCTGAGTGTTCACTAATGTTCTCTAACAAACCTCTGAGGCCTTCACAAAACTGCTTTGTTAATTCTGGGAATTAATTACAAACTCCATTTAGCGATTAGGGGACTTCTGAACTCAGTTGGCTCCCCTTGGTTTAATTTAGGGGTATTTGAGTGAAGGGGGCTAAGTACAAATTCACGCAACACTTTAAGTTTTTGAGTCATAAAAATTGTTTGAAAACCATGTATCCTTTTCATTCAATGATGCCCCCTTTGTGTTGGCCTTTTTAAATAAAATCACAATAAAAAAACATTAAAGATTGAGTTAGTAATGTCACAAAATGTAAATAAACTTTAATGCATGGGAATACATTTGCAAGGCCCTGTCTATTAGACTAATAGCACTATTGTATTATTGCTGAAATCCACACAAATTCACAAAATTGAAGTATTTATTGCACACTGTTTAAACTGCAAATATTTGGCAGCATGCAGGTATGTCACCATTACCCATAAATAACACCAGTCTATCCTTAAGTGAGTTGTGCTTCTCCTAATTAAATATGATAGGACTGTGCAGCCAGAAGAAAATGTTTTGAGTTACCCTCAACCTGAAACATATGGGACTCCACCACTACTTGGTTTGTCCATGGGGCAAGTGCCTGACGTCTTCCTGTAGCTGTTTTGTTCTGAGAGTGGCAAGAAGGTATCAGGGGATTGCTTATCACTCTGACACAGGAGGCCAACAGGACCTAATGGTGCAAGAGGGTAAATGACAGTGTGGCATTTATTTGTTTTCATAAGGAAAAAAAAGGTGATATTGTTACTTCATGCACCTTCTCATAGATTGTCAAATGTAATTCATATTTTTATTAACTGCTGTGAATTAATAAAAAGTAAGCAACTCTGTGTTGGCCTATTTAACTTTTTTATGGTGTAGTTACAATCAATGTTACAGACACAGGTGATAAGGAAAGACGTATTGTCATTTTATGGCTGTGGGTGCCTGCGCCCGGTGAAGGGGTTGTGGTTCACAGGTTAGACTGAGACACTTAGACATGGGGGGAAGGGGAGTTGGGTGATAATCTCACTCTGTCACAGGTGCATTTCCCTTGAGCATCTGTGGTTTTACACACAGCTCGCACAGCTGTGTGTGTTTGTGTTCCCTCAGCAACAAAAAGACAACAGCTGCCGTAGCTACGCTTAGAGGCACTGGTGAGCTTACAGTGGCCAAACTGATTTCTGCAACTGATGAGGAACAGAGAGAAAGATTTCCTCTGAGGTTTTATCTGCATAAAGCCTCAGAAAGTATTCATACCCCTTAAAGCTTTTTATATTTTGACAACCACAAACTTCAGTGTATTTTATTGGTATTTTATGTGATAGAATAGACCAACAAAATGTGAGGCATTACTGTGAATTGGAAGGAACATGTTCTGTCATGATTTGAGGGTGTTTGGGTTTTGGTTTTGGGACCTTTTCTGTTTATGTTCTTCAAGTTGTGTTTTTTGACCGTGCTTCTGATCATATTTCAGGTGGTGCTTTAGTTCTTTCCTTAGGTTACGTTTCTCGTGATTCTTGTACTCTGTTTTGAGTGCATTTAGGTTTATGTTTCTTATTTCTTAGGTTTGAATTTGTCCTTCTATTCCTGTTTTAGTTCCAGCCATGTTTTGTGTTCACTCCTGCCACAGCTTGTGTTCAGCTTCATCTGGTCCACCATTTCATGTCAATCAGGTCTATGTTTTCACCTGTGTCTTGCCCATATATACTCTGCTGTTCTATTTATTCCTCCTGGAAGCATTCACTCTGTTTCACTGTTTGTCATGCCAAGCCCGTTCTGCCAAACCTGTCCATGTCCTCGCCTGACCTGTCCATGTTGATGACTGCATCTGCCACTCCAAGCATGCTGTGAGTTTCTTTTTGCTTTATTAAAAACCTTGCTACTCACAGCGCCACGCTGCTGCTGCCTGTCTGCATTCTGGGGTCTCCTCCAAACACCACACCCTGACATGTTCAAAATATTTTACTAACAAAAATCTAAAAAGTGTGGCTTGCATCTGTATTCAGCCCTCCTTTACTCTGATATCCAATTTTAAAAACCCTGTATTTCTTTTCTTCCACATCACAATTACACACTACCTTGTGCAAGTCTTGCAAATAAAATCAAATAATTAAAATTCATGTTTTAATTCAATCCAGTTTTAATGTTTATGCTTTGCCTTTGTAAAGCACTTTGTAATTTAATCTGTAAAAGGTGCTACATAAATAAAACACACCTCCTCTTCAAATGCTTATTGAGTGAATAGGTATTCAGCTTTAATTATTTATCTGTTATGAAACAGTTAATTTGCAATGCACTTATCCAACTAATGGAATATACAGATCAGTGGTAAATTTCTGTGAGTCGGCTCTATTATTTCATATACCAATAGTAAAAAGTATTTTTTAACTTCTTATAAAGGGCGTTATATTAGAAATATAGCACACACTACTATTACACGATTACGTGATGACATTTCAGGATCTTTGTTTCTTAAATCCTGAAGTCTAAATACTCAAAAATGTAGTTTACTTAAATGGTATTTAATATAGTTCCTTGTAATAATGCTGCTAATTGCTGTAAAGTTTGCAGTCTACCCTCTGTTGTTGAGCATCAGACACAACAAGAGTAGGACTTTTTTAGACTGAACATGACTGTCTAACAGCATTGCATTACCGGTAATTGATTTAACAAATAAGGTTTAAAGGTTGTTTTTTTTTAAGTACAATTCAGTTGTTTGAGAAAACCGTCCAACCCAAAATACTATAAAATACTACATAATGATTTTTTTATTTTGAGATAAATGTTCTACTGTTTGATGAATTGTTATAATGTTGAATTGAAAGTGATGAATGTATTTTTTATGATATCAGGATCAGGGATCATAGTTCTATTGGCAATTATTAATTGATAATGACTGGATATACAGATGTTTGTTTTTGCAGGAATGTATTTGGACCAATTCGACCAGGTTTACGATGCATTTTTTATGAGTACTTTTGTCTCCCTAAGCAAAGCACGTTTGTAAGATGATTGGTTATTGTTTCATTAAAACCATTTCTCTATCGAACACTCCAAAATTTGCAGGACATTGAGGTCAAAGAAGGTTTCAGGATCTTACCAAAGACACTTCGACCATGTGACTTCCTCTTGAGTCACCAGCTTTTACCCCTCTCCCACTTTATTGGTGGCTGTTTTGCTGGAGAATTGATTATGTTAGCAACCTTTGATCATTTAGCGACAGCTGCTGCAAAGCAGAGCTGTAATTTTGAAGTAACTGGTTAGCAGTTTAACTGAATTTCCGCTTTTTTGTCTGATCGGACATTTATGAACCTGTCCGTTTGAAGCTTTGACATATCCAAACATGCCTCCTTGCTGCGCTGCTTGTGGCTGAACCTGTAATTAAATGAAGCTTAACCTTGCAACTTTAGCTGATGGTTATTAAAGATGGATTATTAATGCGATCAGTGGATTATTTTTCTTCTTTTCCAAATAGAACAGGAATTAAGTCAAATGTGACTGAAGAATCTAAATTTAAACCACGGAAAGCCCTGCAAATGTGATCTGTTTAATTCTAAACTAAAGCCCAGGGAGGATGAAAATCCTTACACTGCTTGGGTTATGACCAACTATCAAATAAGAAAAGCCAGCTTCTGAAAAGGGTAAATAGCACTGCTAAGAGCGGGTAATAATGTTGTTACACCTTTAATGATCTATAATAATTCAGTAGTGCGTCACATCCCTGTTTTTCAAGCCTTGACTACATTCTCAACCTAAATCAAATTACCAGCTAGTAAAATACACAACTAATGTGATCTCAGTGATTTAAAAGCATAGAGAACACCAGATCGATGCTGAATTAAATTATATTTTACCGTCTTTACTATAATGGGGGCATTATTTAGACAAATAAATATGCCAGTTCACGAAATCAGAGCCAGTTTCTTCATGTCATCCCTCTAATGTCTCGAGCATCACCTTCATGAAAATGTAATACAGACTGCTACAGGAGACCATGGCCACAGTAATCAATGACTCTGAAGAAACTTGTTTAATGATTTACAACAACTATTAATTTCCTTTCGGGAGAAGTAAAGTGTTTTAGAATTGGATTAAATGAATTTAAGAATGGAGAGGAAAGGCTCATAATTTATTTATTTGTTTCTGCATTATCATATACCACAGCAGGATGAAACTCCTGACTATTATGACTTTTGGTTTTGGTGCACCACCCCATAATAAATAGTCCCCATCTTTCTGAAAGTGGTTCTGTGCACCACATGTTTATCAATGCATCTGTCAAACAGGGCATATGAGATAAGTCACCGAATTATTTAGAAATTCCGGCTCTCTTTTGACTTTGATATTAAAACTTAAATAAAAAGCCAACCATGAAAATCTGGTTTAGTAGTAAGTGCTGTTGTATGCCAACACACTTGGAGAAGACCATTAACTAGATAAAATAAAAATTTCCAAGAAAATCAAGACAGTTTTTTTTATAGGAGGAAAAGAGGTTGTTTTTTGCCAATAAAATTTTAATCAGTTCCACCAAGATGATTGATCGATTCAATTATTTTGACATCTGTGTGTGTGTGTGGGTGTGTGTGTGTGTGTGTGTGTGTGTGCGTGTGTGTGTGTGACATGTAGTAGAATTAGGTTAAAAGGCAAACGGCATACAATGGAAAGCGTGAAACTGGTCAGTGTCTGACCAAGTAAAAGCTGTCCAAGAACAATTGCCACATTATGGGTTAGAAATATATGTTAGCTCATTAATCATCATTGAACATGTTTGTCTTGCTCTGCTCAGAAATAGAGAAGAGAGTTGAATATCTTGTCTAATGCCTCCACGCTCAGGACCCCCTGACTTCTGAAACCCAGGTCCTGTTAAGACCCCTGACTTTGAGGGTTAGCAGTTTGACCTTACCCGGTTTGGATCAGCAGGCTAATGGGCTGCCACTGTCACTACTTGCCACAGTCTGACAGCTCCACAAGACCTCGTCACACTGGGCAAAACAGGAGCACACAGGCCAAAGAGGAGGCAAAATGGGGTCAGTTTGTGCATTTCAGACCTTGGTATGCATTTGTGACACACAACACTGATTTCTTTTATACTGGAAACACACGTGCACAGAAACCGTAGATGCAAACATGAACACAGAGGGACTGTGTGTTTATAGTCAGTGGAAGCATGTGGAAGCTTGTAGGCCACAGAATATTAAAACAAGGACGACTCTGGTGGTTTCACAAATGGCAGCGCAAAAAGGGAATTGTATGTGTGTGTGTGTGTGTGTCTGTGTTAAGAGGTCCTGTGATGCTGAACAATGGTTCCTCTTCATCTGGTCATGTGCTATGTGTGTGCACGTGTAATTTTGTATGCAACCCTTTAAAGTGTGTGCCCTTGCGGTGCATCTTGGTCACATGAAAATAGTGCTAATGAGGGGCTACTGTTTACAGCTGGCACCAGCAGTCAAACTGCTGCTGCACAAACACAAACACACTGACAGAGATAGGAAAGTCAGAGAGTCAATGGAGAAGGTTCAACCTGTCATTAAGTAACAGAACTCCCACATGTTTAAGGTGTGATACTGTCAACTGTTAACAGTTTGCAGTATTTAAAGTTGTATATTACTCCGTAGTTTATTTTAAATTAAAACTTTTCATGTCTTGTGAAAAATGACAGAAGCAGTAATAAGTTCCATGACATGGCAACTGGAAAATAGCTAAACATGCCTATATCTAGAGTCAGAGCAATAATTAAAAAGTTTCAAACTACTGGGACTTTAATCAGAAAGAGGATCGCTGTTTTTTGAGTGTCAATAACAACCATTTGTCAATCCCATGCCGAGTGTTGTTTTAGGAGGGATGCCAGTAAAAAGCCTTTTGTACCTAGCCCATTGACTGCTGGAGAAAGGCAATAGTCCTCCCCTGTGACTCTACAAAGTTTAAGCGGGTGTACAGGTTGGATGTACTCGTTTTTATGCCAGAGCTTGCACCTAATCTAAGAGCTAAGCAGAAGCCAACCTATCTTAAAAAACATGCAGTCTAAATGATTTCATGTTTATGTTGGGTTTTTACAATTAGTCTATTTTTAAACCTGTCCTGTGAAATTTCAAGTGCACTTGGGGACCTCAGAGCAACAGAAGTCCACAAACAGCTGCAGAAACCTTGTATGCCTTGGGCTGGCTTTAAACACTATGCAACTTCTCTTATTTTGTGTGCATCTGATGTTTTTACTTGATTCTTCAAAAATCTAAATAAAAAAGATTAATCGTCCGAGAAAAATTCAAATTCAGCGTTACTTTGGAATTGGAAAATATATATTTAATAGTCAAATATGATGAAGTAATCAGTGAAATGAAAAAGCACAAGGGTGCCCATTGCACCGGCCAGTAATCACAGCCTCATTAGGATACTTTTGGCCAAAGGCATTTGCTTTGAAAACCTTAACCCTTTCTCCCAGCGTGAAGTTTCCAGGTGATGCATTATAGCAGGGATGGACTTGCTATTTGTTGCTTGTGTATGAGTGGATCTGGAGCAAAGATTTTCTCACTGGAAACAAGCCAGCTGACAGCGTTTGGCAGCCCCTGCTGAGTCTTTGTGTGTAAACTTTCTGCAACCAGAGAACCAAACACACTGTGTAATTGTTTTTCGTGTCAGACGAAAGCTATTACAACGTGCCCACAGTGCTCTCAGATGACAAAGATCTCAGTGCTTGTATGATTTTGGAAAACAAGGCATTTTGTCATTTTCCTCTACATTTGCTCCTCTGTTGCCTAATTAGAGATTTGGATTAAAGCGGTTAGTGTGAGTCAAGACAAGCAGTCTCATCCTGTATCCTTTTGACGGAGGAGGTGCACTCCTTTAATTAACGGTTTTCATCCATTCATGTTTTCCTCAAATTGCTCCTTGGTCACATGATGTGGGAACTATTTCCCGCTTGTGGTCATGGTTGGCTGCTTAAAGATAACACAGCTTTGGAAAACGCTTATCCTACAAACACAAAACATGACAGAACTCTTTATCTCATCAGCACCCCTTTTCAAAGTTGCCTGATGCATCAAAGGATTTTTTTATGAATTCCAGCCTGGTACGCCTGCAAAGAAAATACCTTTAACTAATTCAGAGTTTAATACATTATAACCACAAATCTCAATGTATTTTATTGGGATTTTATGTGATAGAGCAACTCAAAGTAATGCATACCAGTTAAGTGGAAATAAAAGGAAAAATAGCTTTTATGCTTTTAGAAATGCAACTCTAAAACGGTTGGCATGCATTTAAATTCAACTCCCATTACTATGATACCCCCAAATACAATCAAGTAGAACAAACTGCTTTCAGAAGTCACCTAATTTGAAAACAGAGTCCAGCTGTACAAATACAACTGCACTGTGAAGGCCTCAGAGGTTAGTTAGAAAACACCAGTGTACAAACAGAATCATGCTGTGGACCAAGGACCACAGCAGACAGGTCAGAGATGAAGGTTTGGAGATTTCAAAATATGGTTAAGTTTCAAACAAATATCCCAAGCATTAAACATCGCAGAGAGTTGTTCTATCTGTCACTTGAAAATAAAAAAGAGTATGACACAAGTGCAAACCCACAAGTGCTTTGATGCCTTCAGTGTGAAGCTACAATATTCATAGTCATGAAAATAAGGAAAACTCTTTGAATGAGAAGATGTGTCCAAACTTTTGGTCTGTACTGTATATGTCATTTTCCTTCTACTTCAGAAATATGCACCACTTTTTGTGCGTCTATTGAAAAAGAAAAACAACGAAAAACACTAGTTTGTGTTTCAAACATGTCAAATAGTGAAAATGTTTAAGGGTTTGAATACTTCTGAAAGACACTGTAAATCACTAAAATTTTTTTCATGTTTGCTTCTTTTGGGAATCTTTTGATCTGTTAGAATCAGAATTATTTTTGCATTCAGCTCACTGACGACTAAGGACTGTTCACTGCTTGTTTTTCCTCGCTAATGAAAACCAGACATGAGTCCTGATGCCAGAAGGAAGACGGGGCAGTGGAAACAGTAGATGATCTCGAGGCAATGTGAGCGATGTATTACTGCAAACGCTGAGGGACTGCTTGGCTGATGTTTGGATCAGAACATTAAAATGAATGCCACATGCTGTGTAGACAAGATTTATAAAGTTATTTTCCCGTTAAGAAATGTTGTGATCCGTTCCTCTGTGTAAATGTGCACGGGTACAGTGAATAAAGAAACAGAAAACAAGTGGATTGAACATGAAGGGGCTATTAAAACCATGTGTTTGGGGCACTGCCTGCAAGTGGCAGGCTGTTTTTGCAAGCCTGTGACGGAATGAAGGTGAGATGAGATGCACAAGGGTGAGGAAGAACTGCTTGGCTTTGGTTATGGGGATGTGGAAATAAAGTTTTACATCCCTAGCTGTTTTATTGTGCTATTTACAAGACAGCAGGTGCAAGGCTATTAAAATCTCCCATTACTTGTAAAATCACTTCAAAATGAATTGTGCAGCCGGTCTGTGTGACGACCAATAAGAAGTTGAAGCAGGGCAGTAGCAAGTAAGGATGAGAAGATGGGCCAAATGAGTAAAGGAGGATTAGATGTTAGTCCTTATAGAGCTGAATCATTTTCAACCTGAGCTGCCGTTCTGCTAAAAGTCTGACTCTTTGTTATCTAAGCAGATCAGAAACACACGTTCATCTACACACACACAAATCACCAAGGCTCAGAGAGTGAGGCACTCCCTCTCACGCAAAGAGTTGTGATTGTGTCAGTGCATCAGGCGTACTGCCAAAGGAAGGGGGAGTGAAAAAGTCTGGATGGAGAGGAAGGGGGGGAGGTCCACAGGTGCTGAGTCTTAAGCCGGGTAGGAGGAGTCGAGAGGGGAGGAATCAGAGTTAGGCAAGTGGACACATTAGGACACAGTAGAGGAGCTGTTATTATGGGCCAGTACACATTTATGACCCCACAAAACCCAGTGACCTCAAGCAGGACAAGGAGGCAACCGCACACTAAGGCTGTAGGCCAAAAAATGGCTGAAGAGGAGTAGTGACATCGAAATGTTTCAACGAAAAGGAGCTGCTGTGTTTCCTAAAGCCATGACTTGCCTGCTGTCTGAAAAATATGTTTACATAAAGTTTTTAAAACTGTGTTTGTGTGTGAATAGTATAAAACAGTTGTAAAAGATGTTTTTTACTATCAAGCACACACACACAGACACATATAACTGGCTTCTTTCTAAAAAGAATACGTGAGGAGGAGAAGCTGGAAGAAGGGGAGAAGGAGGAGGGGAAACATGCTGGTAGATTGTATTTGCTCAGCAGAATTTAATATGAGCAAGCTAGTGGTGCTTTTCTTCTGGGGCCAATTCCCTGGAGACACATCCATCTCTGAGAGATGGTTGGGAGGACAAAGGAGGACTGCCCCCAAGACTCAACCCAGACGTGCTTAAATACACATGCACACATGGAGCATGATGGTGCGCACGGATGTCAACAGTTGTGAGAGTGCACGCTGATGTGCACATATTCACACAAGTGCAGTGCTCAGACAGAGTCCGCCTTGTCTCACAACAACTATAGAGCTGGAACAGAGGGAGGAGGAGGGAGTTTAGCTGAAAAGGACTCTGAGTAGTATACCAAAGTAAATGGATAGAAAGAAGGAGAACTCATTTAATGGAAAGTGACATGGTGGATGCAGGGTCTTGAAAGCAGAGGGAGATTTGAGAGAAGCAGAAAGGGAGAAAAGAAAAGAGATGTTGTAGTAAGCAGTAATGCCTCATGACAGCCTTGTCAGTCTCAGGAAGCAGCATGAGGACATGTTTACATGTAGAGTTATGGCAACCTTTCCAGGGTGCTTGGGCTAAACCTCAACCTCCTTTAGTCAGTCATTCCCAGTTTCTAACAAACATATTCACACTCTTGAACTTTTTGAGATTTTGTCACTTTATTGTATGTCATTGCAATTTTATGTTATAGACCAACTCAAAATGCTGCATATTTGTGGTCCTACATGTAGATTCATTTTTCTTTACTCGAATACCCCTAAAGGGCAACCGACTGCCCTCAGAAGAGACCTAAATAGTAAATAGAGTCAACTTGTTTTTATTTCAATCCCTGAGTAAAACTGAAAGCAAAACTGAAAAATTTTGGCTTACATGCAACTGTGTGTAGTGCAAAAGTAGGGCAGGGCAGGTTTATTTGTATAGTACATTTCAGCCGCAAGACAATTCAAAGTGCTTTACACGATGACAAAAATATTTTAAAAAGTACAATGCAGTGGCATGATAAAGGAAATTAAAGAAAAGTAAAAGAAAAGTTGAACTACAGATTGAAATTAGTGACCTTAACCTTTTTGTTAAATCATAAGACTAAACAAACCCCCGGCAAGAAAATATTATTTATTAACCCATTCATTGATGTGCTCGGTGAAATCTGAGATGCTCCTCACACATAAACAATGTTCGTAAGAAGGCTCAGCAGAGACCATACTTCCTGTGGCAACTAAAGAAGTACAACCTTCCACAGGAGCTGCTGGTCATTTTCTACACTGCAATAATTCAGTCTGTCCTGTCTTCGTCCATCTCAGCGTGGTTTGGCTTATCCACAAAACAGGACAGGTCCAGACTGCAACGAACAATCAGGTCTGAAGACAAAATCATCAGGGCTGACCTTCCCTCTATCTATCTAAAGGGCAGCTTTATCTCTGCAGACCCCACACATCCTGCACACAAACTGTTTAGACTTTTACCTTCAGGTCGGCGCTACAGAGCCCTGTCTGCTAAAACAAACTGCCACAGAGACAGTTTCTTCCCCCAGGGTGTTTCTCTGATAAACACTTGATAGTCAGAGTGAACAACAGCATGCATACTTGGACTGAAAGCTAAATCTGATTTTGGTTCTGAATCTGATTCTTATTTTGAAGATGGATAGACCTCAATACACGGCAATTCTGTAAAAAAGAAAAAAAGAATACGTAGCAAAATACTTGAGACTAAAGCATAGGATCACCTTTGAGCAGAACGAAAAACCTATAAATACAGCCAGAGCTACAATGCCCTGGTTTACATCACTGATGTCCAACTCCACTCCTTCAGGGTCAGTGTCCATGCTCACAGCTGACTTAAATGGCTGAATTACCTCCTCGGCATGTCATGAATCACATAAATAGGGTGTTTTGAAGCTAGGGGAGATCTAAAACAAACAGGACACCTGCCCTTGAGGACTGACATTGGACCCATCTGGTTTAGACCAAAAACATTCATGTGTTAGAATGGAGTAGTCAATGTCCAGAACTTAGTTCAATTGAGTATCTGTGGGAAGATTTAAGTACTGATGGTCACAGACAATCTCCAACCAACCTGACTCTGCTTGAGCTATTTTGCAAAGTAGAACTGGCAAGAGTTTCAGTCTGTAGATGTGCAAAAGTAGTAGAGACCAAAAGATTTGCAGTTTATGCTCTATTTTGAGTCCTTCTCTTACATACACTACCAGTCAAAACTTTAAGATACACTTTCTCACTTAATGGGTCTCTATATTTTCATGACTATTTACATTGTAGATTCTCACCAAAGGCAACAAAACTATGGAAGAACACACATGGAATTATGTAGTAAACAAAAAGTGTGAAATACATTTTTATATATTAGATTCTTCAAAACAGCCACCTTCTGGTTTGATTACTCCATTGTACTCATAGCTTTCTCTCCAAGAGCTTCATGAGGTGGTCACCTAAAACAGTTTTCCAAAGAGTCTTCAAAGAACTTCCCAGACGGCCAAAGGTTAATATTTCAGTCATCACAGCAAATGGTGTTAACTTTAAGGAATCTAAAATATAAAACATATTTAAAGTTATTTTACTATTTTTTGTTTGCTACATAATTGCATGTGTGTTCATTCGCAGTTTTGATGCCTTCCGTGAGAATCTACCTATAACGTAAATAGTCATAAACATACAGAAAACCATTAAATGAGAAAGGCGTTCTAAAACTTTTGACCGGTAGCATAAAATCCAACATAACACATGGATTTGTTTTTACAATGTGACAAATTGTGAAAAAGTTTTACTTTTGCAAGGCACATGTCTCACAATCAGTTAGCAATCGCACAAATTCCTTAACATATTAACAAAAAACAGAGGAAGTAAAAACGTCACAAGAGTTACACTTAGATGTTTTTCCTCAAACTTACCTCTGCAAATTAAAACCAACTGCAACCTATTACATAAACGCCGTTTAAGGAATTGGGTAATTGTGTTTTGCTTAGTTGGTATAATAAGCCGCGTAATCACACTTGTGCGAACCCCGTGGAGATTTCAGGCCCTGGAACAGCCTCTAGCTCTTCTTAGTTCATTTCCTGTTCCTGACAGAGGCAATGGAGGATAATAAGCTCTACACAACACTTACCAGTCTTGATGATTTGGTCATCCAGCTTCTCTAATAAGGCAATCAGAGGAGACTTAAAGAAAAAGAGAGAGAGAGAGTGACAAGAGAGAGAGAGAGAGAGATAAAGAGAGTGGGAAAGGCAAGACTTAGAGCTTTCTCATTAAATTCTCTTCCTTCGCATGATGGATGTGACGGATACATAGAGCTCCTCCAGAGACAGGACCGTGATGAAAACATGTCATCAAGACCACAAACTGTGATTCGACTGTGGGGAGATTGCTCATCTTCTTGTCTGGATTGATGGCTTGAGTGAAACGTAAAACCTAAATGCTGTAGTGTGGTACAGAAGGGTAGTTAGATATAAAAGCTGCAGTCCCTCCTGAGGGTTATTGCCAAGACAGGCAGCTATGGAAGCAAAACTGAAAATATCATGTTCCAGGCCGATGGGGCTCCACGGTTCTGTCACAGGATTGTGATTGTTTATGAAGAGAAATGAGTCCACTGCAGTGCACTGCCAGTCACTGAAGCCTCATATCCCACGAAGTTCATTTCTTATTTTTAATTTCTTCAGTGCATTTACAACATCTGTACAGTGTCTTGCCAAAATAATCGTAGTCATTGAACTTTTTTCACTTTTTGTAACGTTTCAACCAAACATCAGTGTATTTTATTGAGATCTTACGTGATAAACCAACATAAAGTAGCACATAAATGAGAACTGGAATAAAATTATACATGCTTTTAAGTTTCAGGTTTAGGTAATTAAAACACTATCACAAGCTCTAAACATCTGACAGAGCACAACAATAAACCTAAGGCCCCATCCACACGAAGCCCAGTATCTGCAAAACTTCTTGGTTGGGTAGGCAATCTTGTCCACATAAAGCAGCTGCAAAACCGACTACATTTAAAACCTGGTCCCCGAGTGGGAAAGTTTGAAGCCACCCCCATGGCGACTGTGTGGAAGGCTCTAACCGATTAACCGGCTACAAACTGGTTATATGAAGTTATTCCATCCTTTACTCCTCTATTAGTATGAGCATGAGCATGAACTCGAATGGGACTTGGAAAACTATGTCCACAAATGCTTAGATAACCATGTTTGTCTTCTTCCCACAGCACTTTCCAGCACATGCGCAATGTGATTTTTTTTACCTTTGTTGCTGCGCTGCTGCACCACTTACCGGTGTGGCATAAGTATTACAACGCCTAATACAGCACTTTCGTGTGGTTTTATTTTCACTGTCAAACCTTTCTGTGCAGATATCTCCTTTAGCTCCATGTGGGCATGCCTTACTCGGGAGGAGCTGCAACATGGACAAGGAAGCTGACTAAATGCACATCACTTTTTGGGATTAGTATTTGTAAAATAATTTAGAAAACCATTCTTCCTCTTTATGATTATATGTCACAATTTGTTAGATGTACAATGAAGTTTCTGGTTGTAACAAGAACACTGCTCTGTGAGATGTTGAAAAGCTTGGGAAATTGTTTTCTAACCTATCTATGCTTTGCACTTCTCCACACCTTTCTACCTGACCTGTCTGCTTTGTTTCTTGGATTTCATGAGGCTATGAAAAAGTTAATTGAGTATAGACACTCTCCGGAAGCACTGTATGTTGCAGTTAAAATATCCCCAATAAAGAGTGCGTGCACGAAAAGTAATCAAGCAGGGAATAGAAGTGATTAAAGTCTAAACTCTGCAGCTTGTACCAATATAAATGTAATTACCAGCTCATCTCCACTTCCCATTTGCTGCACATCGCTTCAAAAATCCTGAACAGATCCTCGGTTTTCACAAACTGTGCCAGCACCTGGGTCAAATTCACTCCAGATTGATACCCATGACCAACTGTGTTTCACACTTCCCCAATTACCTACCGGGACCTAGCAGGTGGGCAAAAAAACGGAATAAAAAACTCATCAGATACACATATGTGGATATATGCAGGGTTAACTTGAGGCTGCAGGGGTCACCAAGTGCACAATGTGAATGGATACTGCACTTGCCTGGCCTCTTCCCAGTTGGTTTTGGGCCACAATGCAGGTGTCACACGTCCCCCCTTACATATCATTCTCCAGCTACAGTGAGCTTTCACAACAGGTGCAGTAGGTTAGACTACAGGCACCTACATGAAACAGGCCCTTACATGCATCATCTCCCCCTTTATTTATATATATATTTTTAATTTTACATCTTTCCACATCTTCTCTTCTCTGCAGCCCCAGGGAGCAATTGAGAGGTCCAACCTGAATGTGTAACCTGAGCACAGCTCCTTGGTGTTGTGCAAGGTTGTTGAAAAAGGGAGGGGAAGGAGTAGAGGATATGCTGGACTCAGTGTTGTGTTTTCGTGCGCTCGTGTGTGTATGTGTAAGTAAGTGGTGTAGTAAGCACTAAATAATACCGCAAAGTGATAGATTTCTGATTTACTGGAACAAGCTCGGTCAGGTCTGTTTCTTGATATTTAAATGGTAATTGATCAGTTTTAGTGTCCATTTGCAGTCACATTATGAAAATACACAAGTATGAATAAAGGGTTGTCTTCCTGCACTGTTGTATGCATGCACATGTGCAAAAAGATTTTAAAGAGCACATTGTGCTTATGTCAGTGACGGACATTTAGTAATTATGCTTTACTATATTTTGTGCACAGAAAACACTCTGCAGCCCGTTCCATTTCATTATGTGAAATCCAGATGAACGTTTTCAGCTGTATAACACTGTTGTTGGCCTCTCTGCAGTGCAGACAGAGAAACAACGCCTTGGGGCAAGACTTTTTCCTACCTCTCCTGGCCATGGCCTCATTCACCTTCTTCTTTGTCTCTTTCAGTCAGCTCTTGTCTACTCACTCACACTTTTGCACCCTCTTCCACGTCTCCCCTCTCATCCCTCTGTTCTTATCTCCTCCTCTTTTCTCTGTCTCTTTGCCACTCTTATCACATTGTTCTGTTTGGGAGACAAGTTTGCTCTCACCAGTCGCAGGTAGTCAGAGGGCATGGGGGAGCTGGCTCCAGAAAGTCTGCCCTCTGCCTACTTTGACGCTGCTTCTCCCTCATTTACACACACATGCACACACACACTTGCACATTCATACTAATTTGCAGCCAGCATGGTGCAGCAGTCAAGTCAAATGTCAGATAACAAATTACCCAAGGGAGTCTTCAGGGTTCAAAGAGAGCAGTGTGTTGCTCATATCTGTCAAGCCTCACGCTCCGTGAAGTTAGTCACTGTTTTGAATGAACACTCATCACTGACATTTACTCTCAGTCAATGATATGACAAAGTCCTAGATCAGTGATTCATCATAATTTTGCTGTAACACACCCTGAATATTCTGGCATGGACTGGTTCGAAGGAAATCTTAATTGTAACGACAGATTTTATTGGTATGTTCGTTTAAATGCTGAAAGCACATTCTGATACTTTATGCACATATTTTGTGTTGTAAAAGTGTTTACACCCATTTTTACATTTTGTGATCTTACAACCACAAAGTTCAACATATTTTATCATGAGTTTAAGTGACTGACCAGCATAAAGTAGTGCATAACTGTGAAGTGGAGAGAAAATACCTTAACCTCAACCAGACTGAATGGGGAAAATATATGAACATCAATTTGAAAGTATTGCCAAAAATTCTGAACAAATCCTGAACAAATAACACATAAATGTACTTTCTCATAAACCATTCCACTGATGCTCTTGTTTGCTTTGGGTCACTGTCCGGCTGGAAGGTCAACCGACGACCCTGTCTCAAGCTGAGACGAAAGTCGAAAGCTGTCTTAGAACTATGAGGAAAGTCAACTTTCAGATTCGCATGGTCTCAACTCTTACAATCTTAAGAACAGTCAGGACAAGTTACAACTATGAGTCCAACATTGGAAAACACACAAACCTACATTCTGTTTAGAAAAAAGTACTCTCTACAACAAGTGTAATTTAAGAGATAAAATAAGTGCATCTAACCTTAGGGGCGGTCAGTTTTGTCAGTGCTGAAAAGGTTGAAGGGTTGGGAATACGGCACTGTTCTGGTGGTCTAAGACGTTTTTTGGAAGGATGGAGGTTCTGATTATTTATTGTGTACTATGCAATACTTGTTTTTGATTTATCTTTGAGATTTGCTTTTTATTCATTCTAACTGCTGTTAGGTTTATTTTGTAGAGGTCCCAGATTCTAGATTTTTGTATAATTTTGCCCTCTACTGATAAAAATGAGCAATTGCACATATAGTTTAATATAAAAAGATGATTGTCTTATTTGAAGTAAAGTAAGATGTTCCACAAAACTGCCAGCACATACCAGTTAAGTTATGTAAGGATTGGTTGCTTCTTACTTGATGAGCATGTAGCTTAAGAGCAAATGTTCAAGATAAGAGATGCAGCTAATTGCACTTCATCTTCACATTAACAGACTCATTAATCTCAGTTAGACAAGTCAACTGTCAAAGTTTCTGTTCGAGGCACTTCACGGGTGGCAGACCACGGTCTAGACAAGGAACAGACCTCTTCCTACTATTGTTGTATTGGTCAGTGGTAGGAGAAAAACAGGAAGAGTGTGTGAATACGCCAGCAAAAGCCTTGGGCCAGGAAGAGTAAAAGCTTCCTGCCTTTAGATGTTACTTTTCATAAGAGCTCACAGCCAGACAGGTTTATGGTCTCAGATGCTGATGTGCTTGATAAGATGTTGTGGAAAGAGGCACAAAACTGCGCTTTCAGCCCTCCACCACTCAGTGGAGGCATTGCATCAAAAAGCTAAGCATGACTTCTCTATGTTTCATTACAAAAAAATCTGCTTTTTATTCTCTAATTTAGTCATATCTCGCAAGTATTTAGAGCTTTGAGGCTGAAAACCAATAGTTAATGCCTTTATTGTGTTGTTTTTTTTTTCTAGTGTTCAGCATGAATCAGATACAGTGGTTATACAGTGGTGATGCTTCTACATGTGTTTGTAATTGGCATGTCTTATGAAATAATTAGAGGCTGTGAAATATTTATTTTGTCTCTAAATACAAACTAATGAGCCAGATTAATCAGCCAATTCATAACATAGTTAAATCGGAAATTTAGAAAAGAGGAAAAATAAAGGGCTGCCAATGCACTAGCCAGAAATATTGTGGTTAATCTGCAGCCATTCAAAATGTAAGTTTGAGTAACACAGTAATCTCATTCTGCTGTCAGTTTCTTGAACATTGTCCCGTAACCTACCATTAATAATCTACACTTTGCACCCAGCCAGTCAGTGATGGGGACAGCCTTGGTAGGCTTGCAGTTGCATCGTGCTGATTCCATTTTTTTTAGAATATTGAACAGTGCTCTGTGAGATGTTCAAAGCTTGGGAAATTGTTTTATAACCTATCTGTGCTTTGGACTTCTCCACATCTTTCTCCCTGACCTGTCTGCTTTGTTTCTTGGTTTTCATGAGGCTGTTTGTTCAGTGATGTTCCCAAACACACCTCTGAGCCCTACATGGAACAGCTTGATTAGATGACTTCAGAAGCATTTCAGTTGCACAGGATTTTATTTAGCAGTAATAGAGTACAGAGTGCTCGACAAGGTTTGTGGTCTAGCATAACAAAATCTGAGAACATGCCAAGGGTTTGAATAGTGTTGCAATGCAATGTTTTTTGGAAAGGAACATAAAACCACAAAGTGCCTTTCTTTAAAGCAAGTGTAGAATCAGCCAAATGTTATTTCACTCTTTCTCATGCACAAATTCTTCTTCTTTTGCTTCATATGTCAACCAAACATAGTCTATGAACACATTAAAGCTATTTCTACACTATACTCCTATCACTCTCACACTCATTTGACCTGCTTCAGCTATTCTTTGACCCATGTGACTTCAAGTATGCACATGCTGCCCCATGCTAACGCTGTCAACTTGTTGCTTCACCTTCGTGGAGGTCATAGAACTAAAACATTTCTCACATTCTTGCTCCCGCCACCAGCCTCAAAGGACAGAAGTAAATCTGTGTCCCAGACATAACATTAGGCACTGATCATTTTCCCCTCGCGAAGTGGTTGTTTCACCTTGGTGCTTAAGTAAGTGGCACTGTAATTATGAGAATTTACAGCTGAAACGCAAGCTGCAACATTCCTCAGCCAGCTGGAGGTCTGCCTGTAAACCTGGCGCCTTTACCTGAGGATCCTCCCATCGCTGAGACTCGGCACAAACAGCTTTAACCGTCAACAGCATGAGAGGTCACAGGTGTACATCTGCATGTTATCATTTAGGCGAGATCCTAGACATCAGTTTTCTCTTTCAACTTTTCTTGACCATTATACTAAGAAATTTCACTTTCTTTTCTGGACAAAATAATGTGGCAAAAATAAAAATTAGGCAAATAACCTAAGAACTTAAGAAATATCATGAACAAAAAGAGAAAAAAAAATGTTTTGTTGCAATACTAAAATACATAATATTGCTTTAAAAAATTGGGCTTTAAGGTAAAAACATCTTGCAAAAACTTAGCCACAGCCCAACCCTTCACCTAATTACTGTAACTCTAGAAATTTGTTATTTAGTTGTTCAACTTTTTTAATGATCTCATCTATGAAATGGAAGATTACTCTGGACAGGTGTTGTGGGAATAGGGCACAATGGTTCTTTCAGGCTCCAATCCACTAAGGAATTCAGCATCATGACAAAGATTTGGAGATTAAAGCTCCTGAGAGGGCCACTTGAGGTTTGACTGGAGTTGAGTAAGTGTAGACCACTTTTAGCTGTCAAATAAGCTGGTGGCAGTTTGCTCCAAGGTCAAAGGATCGCTCAATAGGAGGGTGCGACAATGAAAGAGAGAGTGAGGCCCAGATCTGAGTCCTGTCTGGAGCCAGGGGATGTGAGCCATGGTTGGAGGAAAGGTCCGGGAGCTGAGTCATAGTGGATCAGTGTGCCAGTCAAACCCAGAAACCTCATGTTGTCATCACAGCTCTTTCAGGAAGTCTTGAGGTAATTGCTTTATGTGTGATGTAGAGTTAGGAAATTCTGTACAACTGGCCATTTTAAACTTTGTGTTCATTGTTTCTCTTTTCCCTTGAGTATATTTAATTTACAGTGCTGTGAATAACAATTTGCCTTATCACAGATTTCTTCTGTATCGGATTTTTTTGTCTGACTTAAATGTCTTAGACAATTAAACAAAATTTAGCTTCAGACAAAGATAACCTGAGTAAACACAAAATGCAGTTTTTAGAGCTGATTTCGCTTATTAAGAAAAACAAGCTATCCAAACCAATCTGGCCCAATGTGATAAAGCGAGGTTTAAACATAATAACTGGTTTTCCCACCTTTAACAGCAACAACCAGCCATAAAGCCTTTAACTGATAATGAGTCTTTAACATGCTGTGGAGGAACTCCTCTTCAGCCACATTAAATGCTTCTTCAGGATCTTCTGGTTGGGAGCAGATTTAATGGTTCCATTGATTATGGCAAATCTACCAGATGCTTAGCCCCAGAAAATCACACTACTACCACCATGTTTGATGTTCTTTTTATGAGATGCTGTTAGTCTTATGTCAGAGATAAATAGACACCCAATTTCCAGAAACGTCCTATTTTGTCTTGCCAACTGCCACAGGTCTTGGGGTCATTCAAAGGCTTTTTGGTTTATGTTAGACAGGCCTTTGTGCTCCCTTTGGTCAGCAGTGGTTTTGGCCTTAGAATTGCGGTAATGTTTGCCCAGTCTCTTTGTAATTGTTGAATTATGAACATTTAAACTGAGGCAAGTGAGACATGCAGTGCTTTGGATGTTGTTCTGATTTCTTTTGTGACCGCCTGGAGCAATTTTGGTAGGCTAGCCACTCCTGGTAAGGTTCACAACTGTTCCATGTTTTCTCCATTTGTGAATAATGGCTCTTGCGCATCTGCTACTTTAACCAGCCATCTGGAAATTAGGAGCATCAATTATAAGAGACAGAAGCTAAAATGGGGTGTTTCAGCTTGAAACTTAAGAAATGAGGCAACGCCTGCGAGCTCGTTCAGGCAGTCATTTCGAACTGTGCTGCTGCTTCACACCTAATCTTTCACACACACAATATATCAACAGTACTCTACCCATCTGGGTGGTCTACACACAAAAACAGGGACTTTGCTACAAATAGCAGAACTCTTCCTCATTAGAGGTTAAGTAAATTAGGAAAAAGCCACGCTGAAGGGTATCATATCATATCAAGTCATGTCATATATAATTTTAAATAATAATGATGTTCATGCACAAGCAATGGAAAGTTAACTGGTCAACTGTTTACTACATACTAAAATCTGCAAAATGCAAATGCTTATGATCGCTATTGTCACTGCACTTTTTTCATATTTAGGAATTATTACAATATAAAAACACTAATCATAGCAAAATTGGGACTAGCTGACAAGGACAAAAATATATTTTAAGAAGATCCCTTTTGGGTGCTACATGGATAGCCACCTCAGACTTTTTGCTAATCTATTCAAGTTTATTAATATTTCACAAAAAATTTTAAGATATATTTTCTTCATGAATGGTGCCTAAAAATGCTGAGGTTATTACCAAACTCCTTAAGGTGCATTTCATAGGAAACAGAAGCATGTGTGCTAATCCCAGACTATTTTGGTAAAAAAATAAAAATTATCCTAACTGAGCTTTTAAAATCTTTCAAGAACATGAAAGACAAGATGCTGCCCTTCACATGTTGACATTCATGAAATAATGCTCTCTAAATTTATGTCCTCTTAACAAAAAGCAGCCATTTCACAGACTACAAAGCTAAAGGTGCGTAGTAAACCCTCAGGACTATCTGACCTCACTGAACCCATTAAAACTCAAGCAGCATGAAGCATAACGAGAAGATTATGTATCTTTGTAGTGCAACTTTGCTGTTTTCACGACTCTGTGGATAGGAGAAAACCGCAGGAGACCTCATGGTGTCAAAACTAGTTACTATAGCACTTGCAGAAAAACAGCAACAGAGACAGACCCCACAGAGCAGGAAAGGAAACACAGCGCTAATAAAAAAAGACAATTACAAAATAGATGCTGTGGAAAGAGAAACAGGTATCAGTATTTAGATAATCATACTTATTAATTCAGTTATCTGTGAAGCACTGTGAATCAGATCTGAATAGATAGATAGATAGATAGATAGATAGATAGATAGATAGATAGATAGATAGATAGATAGATAGATAGATAGATAGATAGATAGATAGATAGATAGATAGATAGATAGATAGATAGATAGATAGATAGATAGATAGATAGATAGATAGATAGATAGATAGATAGATAGATAGATAGATAGATAGATAGAATAAAGGTTCTGTAAATATTAAATACTACTGTCCACACTCCTTAAAGGATAACTCAAAGAGTCCTTTAATTTTGCATGGCAAAATTAGCTGGGACGCATCTTTAGCATCATCATCCAGCCGTGGTGAACAGCAGTATTTTCTTACAGTGATTACACAAAGAGGGGGCTCCAGTTCATTCCGACTGGACTTAAATAGCAATACAAATCTAGTCCACGTTGCAAATGTCAGATACCTTTTTTTTTGTCTTCACCCCCAAGTCTGTGCCGCTTTGGCACCCCTTATTGCACATAGTGTCCAAAGTGGAAAAAATAATGAGTCCTTTAAGCCGGAAATTATTTTTATTAAAAAGCAATAATCATTGATTTAGGAGTCATACAGCTATTTACAGAGAAATCGAAGCATTGTACATTTTATTCTTATTTTGGCTACGCATCTGACATGTTTTTTGTTTGTTGTACACACACACATATATATATATATATTTTTTTTTTTTCCATTTGGATGGTCATTGCTTTTATAAAAAGCAGATGATCTCCTCAGCACTGACTTGTAATCAGGTGTGCTGCACGGTATCCCCTTGATATGCATTCAACACTCCATATCACACACTACATGAAGCCTTTTGTCACTATCAGTCAAGTATTGCAGCCACAAGTTAGTTCACTTCCTCGGCCATCATCGGCACCTATCTGAATTCCTGGAAACACATCCTCACCTCCAGTCTGATGCCTGACAGAGAACCAGCAGTAAGAAACAAGAGGAACATTTTGCAGAAAGAGAGGTTGTGTGGGACAAAATCAACACCAATGAGTCAATGATGTGGTCAGGGAGGATTAGATCACATTAAGCAACGGCTTGGATCTAAATCATCACAATATGCACTCCAGCGTACGAGAGCTGATGGCTTGTGTTTTGTCAGAGATCTGTGACTCAGAATACCATTCACACACACACACACACACTACGGCTATTCAAGCCTTGCTAAACGCCCTTCACTGCCTCACCTTTTCCTCCCGTATCCATAAAGAGTTTACAAATGCACAGGGTTTCGTTTTGTGCTCTGGTTTAAGACAGCAATGTGTTCAGAAACATGCAATTAGATTGACCTAATTTGGCCTGGAGTTCTTTGATGACAGATTTAACAATTGGAAAAGCACATCAATTGCCACATTCATGCAACATTTGACACCAGATTTGTGCTCACTAAAAAAAGTCTAATGAGGGTGTATTCTAGTTTCGGGTTTCTTTCCCCCGCTGAAAGAGATTATCCCCCTTTAGGATCCAATAAAGCACGTGGATTGAGATATAGACAGTTAAATGCTGTTGTGACCTCTTCAGCTTCCCTGTTCATGAGGGTCCTGTGAGAGCTGGCAGAAGGTTTTGTTGGGTCTGGTATGTTGAAAAAATAGAAAATTAAGAGTCCAGCCAGTAGTCAGCGAATCGAGCCATTTGATGAGTGCTCCAACCAGAGGATGCAAAAAGGGAGGGGCGGAGGGAGAGGACAAGAGCTGATCTGTGTTGCAAGGGCTTATTATGCGTGCTGCAGGGCCGGTTTCCTGGTTGTTGTGTTTGTGTTGGAGCGGACGGCTCCAGCCAGATGTTGCAAATGAAGGAGGTGCTGTTTGTGTGCTGACTAAGTAAGGGAAAATTATTTCTTAAGACAGCTGATTAGTGTTTGGTGTGAAGGAGTTTTCACGATGACAGCAGAAAAAAAGTTGATGTGCATCACCCTCTGCATCATAACATTTTTGCTCCTGCAGCAGAAAGGTGAACTATCACAGAACTGGTGGTGCACATAAACTTTACTTCATTTTAGTGTGAGTTTGTTTTGTTTGTAAAAGTAGCTTAAAAATGTGAATTGCAAGTAATGTACGAAATAGATTACAACACTTTTTACAAATAAAATTTTGAAAAGTGTGACATGCATTTCTATGTTGCCCCTTTGACTTAACACTTTGTAAACCACCTGTTTATTAGGTTTAGTAATCCTCTAATAGGTTTTCTTCCAGGATTGCCCTTAAATTATCTCTATTCATCTTGCCGTTAACTGTGACCAGCTTCCTAGTCTGTTGCTTCAGAAGAAAAGCATATTTCACAGATAGTATGGTGCATGCTGGGTGATGTGCAGTGGTATTTGTGGACCAAAAGATGTCCATGTACGCTGAAAGGTTCAGTTTTGGACTCATCTGACCAGAACACCTTCATCCACATGTTTGCTGTGTGACCTATTTGTTTGTAGCTAACTGCAGACATAACTTTTAATGGCAGTTGATCTCTGCAGCTACCCCACTGTTACCATCGGCCTTTTGTCTGTTTGCTTGTCAGTTTATATGGACTGCCATGTCCTTGTATGTTTGCATTGTGCAATTCACCTTTCATTTGGGCATAGACTGAACATATTGACAGTGTTCCATGAGATGTTCAAAGCTCCAATCCTCCAAAACTTTATCCCTGATGTGTTTGGTGTGTAACTTGGTTTTCATAATGTTTGTGTACAAACACATTGGTGTTTGTACACCAGTGTTTTGCTTCTCTGCCTCTACAGAACATCTGTAATTATACTAAGACTAAATTACACAGAGGTAGATTGTGTTTCCCAGGTTACAAGGCATTTTACTTGGGTGTAAAAGAATAAAAATGTGGTAAATACAAATGCATCTCCCACTTATCTGATTTTTATTGGTAAAACACATTGAAAACCTAATATAATTTTCTTTCACTTTGCAGCAATATGCACTATATTGTGTTGTTGACAAAGTTTGAAAAGTTCAAGGATTTGACCTATTTTGCAAGGCCTTGAAGCAATAACAATAAGCTCACCCTCCAGCTGCGTCCTTTACCCACACACGAACAATCTATTTTGTGAGCAAATTTTACATGACCTCTGCCATCTATATACGGCATCTGACACCTAGACACAATGAATTTATTTATCTACCTACGCATATGTATTTTTGTCTTTTATAGTATATCAAGACAATAAAACCAAAATAATAAGTAGCCACCATCTGGCCACCCTTTGAAAAACCTTCAGAAGGCGCCCCCCTGATCATCAACACATATCAATTACAAATATAAAATTGTGAAAATAGGAATTGAACAAATCATGAAAAAACAGAGCATAAACTGCTCTGAGGGACTTTCATTCAAGACATTAAAAGTTGCATCATTGCGCAACGCAAAGGAAAGTTGTTTGGCAGGGAAAAATCTGTTCAAAACCTCCCTCCTTTCATTCCTTGTGACTGGTCGGTGCCTGTGTCAGTCAGAGGGGAGGGGTGCACCGCTAATTTCCACATGCCTGTATGTCAATTTAAGACTCAGACTGCGTTTTTAGTGTGTGGCTGACAGTAGCAGCGAACTCCAGGGTGTCTACCTGTATCCAGCAAGCAACCCCGGTGTTGGATTTTTGCTCGTTACCTGATCAGATGAGGCGCTTATTGGGACGCGCGTCTACCTGCGCACGCTGAATTTTATTTTTATAGTCTTTTGGATATTTGTGCCATTCTAAAAAAGAAAACGCACACTTCTCAGTCTTGTTTCGGGGTGCTTTCGCTTTTGAAGTGAATGAAAACTTCCCAGGGTCCCTGAGAACTTCGGTTTAAATCGTGGGTAGCTCTCGTGGACAGAGGCGGATCGATTTCTCCGGAGGAAACATGTTCGGCAAACGCTCCGTTATGTTGCTGAACCTCCTCGTTGTGGTGCGTGCGGTCCTGGCTCACGAGTGCACGCCCTGTAACCTCCGGACTTGTGCAGTTAAAGTCGCGCATGGCTGCGAGGGTGGCCGGAGCGTGGCCAGGGATCCATGCGGGTGCTGCGACCACTGCGCGCGGCTGGAGTGGGAGCCCTGCGGCGGCCAGGACTGGGCACACGGCTACTGCGCCCTAGGGCTGACCTGCGCCTCTATCAACAGCACCGGAGCCGCCACCATACCCGAAATTGGAGTGTGTAAACGTGAGTGAAACTACTTTTAAGTGTAAACCCAGATATTGGAGAAATATATATCTTAATGTTATTGCTGAGCACCATTTCCACAGTTTGGCAGTGATCCAATGGTTGTAAACGGCTTGAAAGCATCATTAAGCATGTGTCAGTTCAGCCCAGGCTGCAGTGACCATCTCTAGTTTGCCTTCTCTGGCGCAGTTTTTTTGTGTCTGATGGGATCTTGACTGCAGGAGTCACTCAGATCTCAGAAACATGACCATACATCAGGCAGCAGGGACTTGGCACAAGGTCTCCGCTCTGCAAGTAGCAGGTTCCGTCCCCTCTGCTTCAAAAACATTTGAGACAAGAAGGACACAGATATGATTTGTGTGAGTGTCAGGAGTAACCCCGGGCAATTTAAGATTTTCACGGTATGATAACCTTGAGTAAAAATATCACGGTGTTTAGAGAAATAATTAAAAGCAAAAACTTCTAACATGATCTAATTACCCTAAATAATCACATCTTCTACGTTTATGTATTGCAATTTATTTTTCAAAAAATTGAAACACCCACTTAATTTTGTAAGTCACAAGCTTTTATTACGCAGAATGGGACAGGACTCAGACCTCCAGACATGTCTCTAAAAGTCTGAAAACCGGACTGCTGTTTTTTTTTTCTTCTTTGCACTTGTTGAAATCCACAATGCTCCTCTGTTCTGTCTCCACCAAGCAGAGCCAGGCTGTTATTGGGTACTCATTTTATGCACAATTTGAGTTACTTTCTCAACCTCAAAGAAGCTTGGAGCACTATGAATGAAGCCAGAAGCTTTGGTCTTTCATTGAGGAACAAACCGACGGACACCCTCCAGCTGCACTCTGCACGACCTGTTTGTGGATGATTGAAGGGGACTGGCAGGATTGTAGGAGAGAGTAAGCAGCTCTCAGTGGGCGTGAGGATCGCCTGACCCTGGGTCTTCATCATCCATCTGTGGGTGATCCAAGTTAGAGCTTTTTCATGGTTCTTTGTCGCCCCAGGTGTTCCCAGGAGACACAGGGGCTGATTATTTCTCAGTTTCAGGCATCTGGAGGACATCTCCTTCTGCATCTCAACAGCTTTGGGACAAACTGGAGCCCCTCGTACTGAGTCATACCTCTGCAGCTGCTGCTGACCTCTTAAATCAGACACGCGTACGCACACAGCCTCGATATCCCAAAGGGGTCTAGGTGGGGGTAAATCAACACCTCCCAGTGTGTTTTCAGGGGCCACAGTAGTAGGCAGACTGCTGGAGGCTGATCCCAGATTTCACTTCCTCAAGCTTGGAAATGTCTTATAGTGATTAGCCTCGCAATCAAGAGTGGGGGTAAATGTTTCTGCTTTTCTAATCCCCTGCTTTGCCATTCCAAGTTGATTTTACTGGGTGGCCAAAATCTAGTTAGGGTGGAAGCTTAAAAATGACATTTTGTTGATTGTTTGAGTTGCACTAGAGGTCTGTGGCTGTTTTTTAAAGCTCTCATCTGTCCATAAAGATTTTAGCCACATTCCAAGTTATCTTGAATAGCTATATCTAAAGAGCATTCAGTATATTTTTTCCAAATCTTCATACCATGCTTGGTCATTAATTATTTATATAAGGAACAAAAGCAACACCCAATTGTTCCTGTGGAAGAGAAATTGTAAAACAAGGCCTTACTCATTCAATCCAAAAAGAAAATAGTTAAAGAGATGATATTCTTGCCTAACTTTACCATTGATTAGTAATTCCCACAGTTAGCAGCTAACATTACAAAAACAGCAGTGTATGTGTCTATTCCCCACAGAATGCCGACTATTACTATAACTTTTTTTTTTCCAGAAAGCTGCCAGATTTTCCAAATTCAGGATTTTCCATAACAGATGATACATTTAGACTTCCTGATATTCAGTGATGTCATCTCCAAGTAAATTTGTTTCATCTTTAATTTTTCCTTAAAGTAGATAAAAATTGATGTGCTGTTGCAGACAACCGTAAAACCCCAAAAGTGTGAAATGGGGAGGAGCAACATGAGCAGCACCCATCAAAACTAGCTATCCGTTATAGCAGACTGACTGAACAGCTGAGTTGGCTCCATAAAAAGTACAGTTTCCTTTTAAATAGCTTCTTACATCTCTGCAACTTCCACACCAAAGAGCGAGCTGGTAGCCTTCATGTATAGTGCATTTACTGATGGGAAAACATGGAATATTTGAATTTTCGACCAGCAGGCCAAGCTAAATATCATCTTATTCCACCCACTGACCTATTTTCTAGTGCATCTCCAAAACGAAGTACACATCAGGAGTGACACAGTACGTCAAATAATCGATGCACATGAATTGGGGCCTTTAACAAACATCTGCTGCGTTTAACTGAAGTGCGCCAAGAAAGAACAGGATCCTGGACTTCAGCCATTGGTAGTTTATTGAGTTGACGCTTCTGTATAGAACAGCTTCAGAAAAGATTGCTGGGCATGGGTAATAGAGCATCGGATTTGTGGTTTATTTAATAGAAGATAGTAGAGATGTATTTTGGCACACCTCATACGCGGAAGATGTATGTTACCTCTAAGGTAAACACTTTTGTCGTATTGTACAGGTGCCTGTTTTCAAGTGAAAGACAGTTCCTATACTTACATGTTTTAAAACTGGAAGTGGTATCCAAATTATTTTTAGTTGTACTGTGAAAAGATGCCTGGTGATGTCGCCTGTAAATATACAGTAGCTCTAACAACTAAAAAAATAAATGAACTGTATTCATGCTAAAACCCTATGAACATAAAGTAACACTTACATTAGAAACTAAATATTTTGAATTCAAGCCCCTGCTATGAGAAGATGTTATCAAGCCTGTTCAACTGTTAATTTAGCTAGTGAATTAGTCTGTTGGAACTTATAGCAGAAAATGTGTAGAAAATATTATTTTATGATTGTTTTATCCCTCCCAAACCAAGTTTTCTTAAGCTCAAGAGACATAGCATACCGTCACTGAATCCCTGTCTTACAGGGACGCTATGTCCACTTCACTCCATCACATGCTTTCTACTTACCCCTTACCCTGGTATTATCTAACATTTCAAAGACTTCCTTTTAAGCTCGCTATCAGCCTCAGGGCCTGCAAAGGTCAGCTTTCCCATCCTGGTTCTGGATGCCAAGACAAGCAGTTTCAGTAGCTAAGAAAGCCTTCTAGACTTTGGCAAGAGTCATGCCAGACCGGAAAACAGATAGCCAGAAGGGATTATAACAGACTTGGGTTAAGCTGAAGGGTCCTAGGCTGAGGCAACTTAAAACAAATGGGGCTCACTGGGGGGTCATGCTAAAATTAGTGGAGACAATGTGTTCAGTGTGCAGCCTTTCATTGATTGTTTTGACTCCTACCTCCTTTCATACGTGCCATATTTAGCACCCCACACAGACGAGCACTATCACTGTCTCGAAGGAAAAGTACCCTTGCGGCGCAGGACAACCTCACGATGGAAAAAAATTGTGGATCATTTTAGGTTGAAGGGAAATTATTACGGCTGGGTTTATTGGAATAGCTGCTTGTGCTCTGCCAGTTCAGAGGCCATCTGGGAGAGCCATTAACAGAGCCGGCTGGCTCGGGTTAAAGGTAACATTACCTTCACCTCTGTCAATTGGCCAGATTTCAGTGTGGCACTCATAGCACAAGAGTCATCCACAAAGTTGCATTCTGCTGCAGTGACATTGATTCACTTCAGCTCTTTTTATCACAGCAAGACAGTTATTCAATCAGGGAGGCATATTTGGTGTGGAATAAAAGGATCCACACATGGCACCTTGTGAAACTAATTATACACCTTGAACTTTGTATTATTAAATCCTCACATGTTTTTGTATTTTAATGAGGTTTTATGTAATAGATCAACACAATTGAATGCATAATTGTAAGGTGAAAGGAAATTTAATGCATAGTTTTTTTTTCCTTTATTTACCAATTAAGATCCAAAAAAATGTGAAATAAATATGTATTCAGACCCCATTTCCTCTGATACCACTAAGCAAAATCCAATGTTATTATTTAAAGAGACAAGGAGTGCAATAATCAGAGATACAGCAAAGATGGTCAAAATAACTCTGGAGAAGCTGCAAAGATCCATAGCTCAGCTGGAAGAATTAGTCAACATGACAATTATTAATCATGCACTTCACAAATCTTCCCTTTATAAAAGTGTCAATAAAAAAAGCGATTGTTAACATAAAGCCATATAGAGGTTGTCATGTTTTTTTTGTCTACATGCAAACTGTTGTGTGTGAAAGAAAACTAACACTGCAAATCACACTGACAATACCATGCCAGTGGTAAAACATGGTACTGGCAGTCATGCTGTGGTGAAGTTTTTCCTCAAGAACCTATTAGATTTTTATAAGAACTTTAAAAACAATGTATCATTTTGCTGCCACTTTACATTTACACTGTACTTTGTGTTGGTCTATCATGTTTTGCAATACAATACATTGAAGTTCATGGTTGTAATGTGACAAAACCTTTAAAAGGCCCTCTATGTATATTTGTGGGGTTGCATTTGTTTTACCTTTTTGTCTTTTTAGTCGTTAGATAAATAGATTATTTTAACACATTTCTCTTTGTTGCATTATTTTGTTGGTATACTTTTGGAGAAGAAAGCAAAGAGTGTTTTCATGAATAACAGCCATGCTTCAACACTGCTGAATTGAGGCATATAGTTTGTCTCATGTTTACTCTGCTGCCACTATTATCTGCAGCAATGAAGGATGGTAATTTAGGGGTATATCTATTCATGTTTATTCATGCATGAAAAGTAAGGGAACACTGAGAGTAGTATGTACACTGGGGCCCTTTAATCCCAAGATCCTGCTAGATATTCAGCTCACACAGCTCTAACGTGACATTCCATTCTTGCGTAAAGTTTTCTCCAAATGGGGCTATAAGCTGCGTGGTGCCATCTTGGGGTGAGGCTCAATGAGTGACGTGGCTGCAGGCGTTTGTTGGTGTGAATGGCCTCAGTTCAGAGGAGGCGTTGCTGCAGCCGCCAGAGATGCGGACCCTGGGAGGGCCCCATGCTGTGGAACAAAAGCAAACAAATGGGCTCAGTAGCTGTAGTAGTGTGGCACAAAGAAAAGGAATGAGGGAGTGGAGCCCAGAAATACAGTGGTCACTTTAGTCTTGGCTGTCCCAAAGCAGTGCCTTACAACAAAGGGGTTGTAGACTGGAGGGATGTTTATAACTCTGTCCAGTGTTTGTTTTATCCCATTACAAAATATTGTTTAAAAGGATAATTATTCTAACATTCTTTGTTCTCCTTGTTGTCTCCCACAGTTCTTCCTGACAATCCAGATGCAGGCCTTGAGGACGAGCGCTGTCCTCTAATTACGGGCTGTGAAAAAGCAGAAGCTGAATGCGTGTGCGATGCTCGTTACTCCTGCTTGGGAACTTTTACCTATCCAAATCAAGAGACCTGTATGAAGGCCAGTAAGTCAGGTGTGCCCTAATCTCCCCCATCCCTCTTTCTAAGTTAAATGACAGGGGGGAAATGAGGGGGAATGGATTAGACAGCAGTATGTGAATTAGAGTGCAGAATGATCTCCAAAGATAGAAGCTAATCCATAACAGATGTTGCTCTAAGATGACTAAGGCTACTTAAATATCATAGTGATGACACACAAGTTCCGGCTTTCTGTGGTTACTCCCCATTCACTTCTAAGCTCTGCTGATGTGTGTGACACACTGATGAGTTTGGTTTGTGTGTTTCAGAGGGTCGAAGGCACGAGCACAGGGAGAAACACAAAGAGAAATATGTGGGACCACCTAATCCGACGTGCATATTCTCCGGGTGCAACCTGACTGCTGACGGCTGCATGTGTGAATCTCAGAGCTGTCACCACAACTTCACCTACATCAACCGCAGCCAGTGCCAGGAAGCAGCAGGTAAGCCTCCAATGGTCTGGTGCCGATGAATGCATTCACCCCACTCCACTTTATTTTTAAATTATTTTTTTAAATGAATCCAAAACTTCAGAATTAGATTTACATTTCTCATCCAGCAAACAAAGTTGGTGAAACAGTGACAGTGAATTCCCCATGTCACAGCATTATACAGTGCATGGAAATATTCATACAACTTTTGCAACATTTTGTCAACTGTTATGTGTTTTATTGGGATTGAACCCCGTCAATCAATACTTTGTAGAATCACCTTTTATTGTGCTTAAAGCTATACATCTTTTTGGATAAGCATCTATTAGTACTGCTTATCTAGAGACTGAAATCTTTGTAGGTTCTTCTTTGCAAAATAGCTCAAGGTCGGTCACTTTAGATGGAGAGCATCTGTGAGATTATCTAGTCTTTTGCAGCCTGTGACAGTTTTCTGCCTGTTTTTTGCCCTTTTTTAAATCCCTTAGCAGGTTAAATTTTGTGCTCATCTGACCAGAGCACTTTTTCCACTTGTTTGTTGTGTCCCATACGTGACTTGTGCCAAGCTTCAAATAAATCTTTTCATTTTTTAAAACGAATCATTTCCTCTCGCAGCTCTTTTGCAAAGGCCATATTTTTGAAGTCCACACCCAATAATTGTCTTGTATACTGTTTCTTTCACTTGAGCTGTGGATCTCTGCAACTCAACCACTGTAACCGTGGGCCTCTTGGCTGTTCTCCCAATTATGGCTCTTGTTGCCCAGGGGTGGATGGTCATCTGTTGGTAGGCTTGCAGTTGTGTCCTCTTTATCCCATATCTGGACAATGGAATGAACAGTGGTTCATGAGAAGTTTTTGTATTTTGTTTCATAACCCAACCCTGCTTTAAACTTCTCCACAATTTAATTGCTGACCTGTCTGGTGTGTTCCTCGGCCTACATGACGCTGGTTGTTCACCAATGTTCTCCAACAAACCTATGAGAGCTTTGTAGTTGTATTTATACGGTGTATAAATTACATACAGGTGAACTCTTCGTGCTATTTATGTGATGTCTGAAGGAAGGTTGCACTGAACTTTATGTGTATCAGAGTAAAGAGTGCTAAATAAAAATAAAAGTCACACTGTTCAAATTGTTTAAGTAAAGAAACCCATGTATCAATTGCCTTCCACTTCTCGATTATGGACTATTTTGTTTTAGTCTATCAAACAAAATCCCAGTAAAATAAGTTCAAGTTGGTCAAAATGTGAAAAGGTTCAAGAAGTATGAATCGGTTTGCACTGAAAAACAAAATATGCATTTAGAAACTACAATTTGTAAAGGTTTTTGAGGGACACATTTAGTGTTTGAGAGCTACAGGTGCAGTACAGACTCGTTAAGCTGCAGCATGTATGCAAGCCTCTTATGTACCACAGGTGAAAAGGTGAATCATCTGAATGAATCCAAGAATGATTTTTACCTCTGCTTTTAGAGTGTATTTAGTTTTCTCTTTCAGACTCTCAGTTGTCTGCTAGAAAGACAGCCGCTAAGTGTTGGCTTCCTGCTGAGTGGGATTCACAGAACAAAAATGCCTCTCATATTAATAAATAAAGCTATTCACTGCTTGAAAATCTTGTTCAGATCTGAATAAAAATAGCCAGGTCCCTATTTGAAGAATCTCAGTTGAAAAGCAGCATTTTTCTTGCAGCGAGCCATGAAGACACATTCGAGTTTATTTAGTCTGCAGCTAATAGGGGGTTATTACAGACATTCTCGGTTTTGTTTGTCTTGAGCAGTTTATGCAGCAAATCCCACAGGAAGCATGTTCATCAAACATCATTTTGTGCAGACGTATCCAGCAGAATAACCACTGCCTTATCGCAGAGCCTGAGCCGAATGGATGACTGACTGGTCTCACACCAAAACAACATTTTTCAGCAGCTTATAAATTCATAGCAGCACGCATCTACCCCTCTGTATGGCCCCTCATTAGGCAGAAAATCTGGGTGTGTGAATTTTGTAGATCCTAAAGGTACATATGCATTTGGGAAAACACACACATGTGAAAGTGCACTTGCCCTGATTACAGCAAATTTTATGTGTGTGTAATGACCCTACATATATGAGCTTGAGAGCTTGCGTGTCTGCATGTGTTTGCATGTGTCCCTGTGCTAGATAATTATCTTGTTTGTCTTGATGTCGCAGCAGAGATTTTTCTCTGTCTGTCGTCACTGGCAGGACTTTCCTCTGCTAACAAAATAGGATTCTGTGGTTAGGATCTAAACTCCCATTTGCCTCCATGGTGACTCCCTAAATCACACCCTCTTTATTGTATAAATAATACTCATAAAGATCAGGGTCTTGCGCCCTGCTAAAAAATGCAGCCTTCAGAACTTGTTCTGAAAACACAGGAGCTCAACAGATAAAATGTTTTTTCCTAGAAGGAAAATTATTAACAGTGAAAAAACAGTATTTGTAGCCGGGATGTAATTGTTTAAAGTTGTGTATGAAAACATGGGAATGAGAATTGGCTTAATTTTTAAGGCTTTTAAAGAAAACTCCAAAACACTCCAGAAATGAAGAAATACTTATACCGACATCAGTCAGATAACAGATTTGCCTACAGCTACCACGAACTTTTTGGCATTTTGTCACTTTATAGGTACAAACATCAATGTATTTTGTTCTGTTTCTATTAATAGACCGAACGAAAACCAAATTTGTACAAAAAAAACAATCGTTTCATTAGTATATTGAACAACAAAATAAACATTATTGTTTAAAAAGCCAACTATCAGAATAAGTTTTACTGTAATTATTATTTTTAATGTAATTTACTGTAATCGTTATTAGTCTATGCTTTCTTCATAATAACCTTCTCTGTCTTTTAACAACAGCATGACAAGATTTGCTAACTTTTATGCTAAAATTGGAAATCTTCCCAACCCTAAAAAATATATTCAGCAGTCGTCTGGGAAAATAAACGTTTACCTAAAGGTAATATAAAAACAATCTGTATATAAATAAAAGCAATATACAATCAAGCAATATACCAAAAGCAATAGACGTCATACTTGGTTTTTTAAAAGGCATTGTAAACAGAAACCTAAAGTTGCCCTCCGAATGTTTGCCCTATAATGTAATTGTGAACTGGAAATAAACTATACCTGGTTGCAACATTTTTATAAATATAAATCTGGTGGTGTAACAGCCATTGGCATTTACTCCCCTTTTATCTGTTACCCCTAAACAAAGTTCAGGGCAAACAATTACCTTTATATGTCATCTAATTAATTAAGGTTTATTAGAGAACATTAGATAGACACGCTATTCAGGTCAGAGATAACAATGTAGAGATGTTTACACCAGGTCTCGGTTATAAAACAATAACTCGAGATTTGAACACAGCATCGAGCCCTGTTCAATCCATTATCTGAATATAGAGAAAAAGGATGGCACAACTGCAAACCTACAAAGACATTGCTATCCACCTGAACTGGAGGAGGCCATTAATTAGATAGTCAGCTGAGAGGCCTATGGTATCTCTGGAGGAGCTGTGAAGATCTACATCTCAGGTGGGATATTCTGACAGAATAGCCAATAGTTGCGCACTTCAATAATCTGGCCTGTATGTTAAGAGAACTCCACAGGAATGAGTTGGTAACAAGCGGGCTGGGCTACATGTGAATACCCAACATGTGAAAACATGTCAGTGGCAGCATCTTGCTGTGGGCATACCGTTCTTCAGCCAGAATAGGTAAGCTGGTGATGGGAACATGAATGACGTTAACTAAAGAGCAATTCTTGAAGAGACAGTCTGTTCACCTTAAAGCATGAAAATGACCTTGTGACCCTAGAATATTGTTGTAAACAGATGCTCTCCTTCCAATCAGAGTTCAGTCAGTTTTGCAAAAATGTGCAAAATTGGAAACCAGATGCAAAGCAAATCACTTGCGGCTGTAACAGGGCTGAATGCAAATCCACTCAACAGTTTTCAGATTTTTATTAGTAAAAAAAAAAATAGAAAAGTTTCCTTCTAGTTCCTCCCAGTTATATGATACTTTGCACTGGTCTTTCACATAAAATCCCAATAAAACACATCATAGTTTGTAGTTGAAATGTGCCAAAATGTGAAAATGTTCAGGGTGCATAACCACAATAGCAAGGCAATGTAAATCTACCAGATTTTAGGGGTCAAATTGTAGCTACAAGTACACTGCTTCCTGTGTTTATTTACTCAAAAATACAATTTCATACTGGGTGTTGTTGTCATCTGTTTGTGTACACTTAGGAGCAACATGGAACAAAATAAATTTTTCCCAGATGTCAGGGAGGAAAGAGGATGTGATAAGTGTAGCAGAGAAAGCAAAGATGTAGGGGGGTAGGAAATGGAAACAGAGACAAACCATTTATTGGAGGTATTTGTATACAAGCCCCTGGGGTCATTGCTGAGCAATCCATGGTAGTTTTACTGTCAGGAATGGTTTGTATATTTCAATCATGATAAGGCCCCAAACTGCTATTTTAGAGAAATTCCCCTGCTGTTGCTTACTGATAGGAGTCAGGGAATGCAGGTTGTGGATGTTTTGTTGATTCATGCTGCGGGTGTCGCTTGATGCTAACATATTATCACAGGTAGCGATAGATGTAAACAATAGATATAGAAGCAGTCACTCCCTATGCTTTGTCATTAGAAATGTTGGTCAGAAAAGTGGGTAGAATGAAGCAATGTTCCTCACAGACGTCTGGTAGTTCACATGCGATTCATCAGCCCTGGAAGTGGCGCCCACTGTAATGTCCATGGCACCGACTGAACTTGCTCTCACAAATCTGCTAGCCTACATCTGCCACCTCCGTCCTGCCTCCCTGTGCCCTTGTGAAAGGACTGTTAGTTCTGCTTGGCTGCAGCCTCTTTGTGACTGAGCTATTACTGGCCAAGCCAGACCCACACTGGCGGGCGAGGACACGAGACGTCTCAGTGCTGATTGTTTGTGTGCCGTCTGAGGAAGCCGTGGCCCCATCGTTTCTCTACAAACTGAGGTGTCTTTTCACCTTTTGTCACATTACAACCAAACATTTAACTATATTTTATTTGGAATTTTGTGTGATAGGCCAGCAAAAAGTGGTACATAACAGAAGTTGGAGGGAATGATACATTGTTTTCAAAACAGTTTTACGAACACAATTTAAAAGGGTGGCAGGCATTTGTATTCTGGCCCAATAAGTCAATATTTAGCCACTAGAGCTACGTTTTCTAGGATATGTCTTTGCACACCTAGAGATTGACTGAAGCTCAGTCAGAGTTGGAGCATCTGTAAACTTCAAAATTCATGTATTCCCAGAGATTCCTAGTAAGATTTAGTTATGGACTATGACTGGGACATTATTTTATGTGAATATGCTTTGATCGGAGCAGTTCCCTTGTTGCTCTGGCTGTATGTTTGGGGTCACTGTCCAACTGAAAGGTCAAACTCAAGGGTTTTGATGTCTTCTTCTAGAATTGGCCTGTCCAAACTATCTTCCCACAAACTCTGACCAGCTTCTCTGTCCCTGATGAAGAAAAGCAATACATCAGCATGATGATGCAAACACCATGTCTCACTGTGGGGATGGCACATTCAGGGCTATGTGCAGTGTTAGATTTCCCCTCACATAGTGTTTTTCATGCTGGTCAAAAAAGTGCAGTTTTGCTCTACAAGCACCTTCCTTCACTTTGTTGCTGTGTCCTCTGCATAGCTTGTGGCAACCTGCAAACTTGGTAGGTTTACAGTGGTGCTCACTAGTGTTACCAAACAAAAGTTTGAGGCTTCATAGAAGAGATGTATTTATACTGAGATTAAATAAAACACAGATGGACTCTGTTTACAAATTAGGTGAATTCTGAAGGTAATTATATGGACTGGATTTTATCTAGCTGTATTAGATTAAAGGGGTGTGAGTAAAAATGCATGCCATATTTCTCACATTTTCCTTCATAAAAAACTTTAAAAACCAAATTTTTTTTTTCTACTTTATAAGTATTCACAACTTTATTTATTGTGGTAGATTAAAAATACTATAAAGTCCCAAATAAAAACTGACAGCTATAGTGTGAAAACATCTGGAAAGGGGTTTAAGGAAAAGGGTTTAAGGGTTATGAATTCTCATGGTAGACACTGTATATGTTTGGAATGATTTAAAAAAAGGAAGCAAGGCTTCTCTGTGGCTATTGAGGCTTGTTGGGATTTCAGTCAATCCACTTTTTAATCAGCCACTAACCAATCCAGGCAATTTTGGGCCAAGAGGAGCAGCCAAAAAACACACATTACCTCTCATTCTCTTCCTGCATATTCAGCTGTAAAATTAGTACTTTTTTAGTACTATTAGTACTATTTTTTTCAGCGCCTGAAACTCTCTTTATTTTTCAACCATAACCATCAACAAATCAAAAAAATTCCCAGCTGAGCTTTGACCATCTCCTGTCGTTCTCCGACCAAAATCTTTTATCATTATTATTTTCCCTTTTTCTCTGCTAGGAAAAAAAGATCCCTTAGCCAAAACATGCACAACATAACTGCCTCTTCCACAATTTATCAAACAGCTGTCTGCAAACCAAGGCCCCTTGTGGAGTTGTTCTCTAGTTTTGTGACAAATAAGGGTTGAGTCTCGATTTTTGCTTTATAATGCTTTATGTGCATCCCCTGCAAGCAACCGTTTATGTTCTATTATATAATTTTAATAAAGATGGACAGTTTTTTAAAGCTATTGTTTTGCATGCTGCACTAAAAGAACAATTCAAGATTTCTAAGATGATTGATGTTTTACCCCTCCAGGGGATTGGATAGAAGGACATGTCCTAAAAATAATGGGGTTAACCGACCATGAGCTCTTCACACTCCCTCCAGCAGCCTAGCCGAAGCTTTATCCCATGTATTTTGTGTCAGACACAACCATACATGGTACTGCAGCTGTGTCTGGCTGATTTGCTTGAAAACTCTTCATCATTGGTGTAGTTTTGTGCCATCTGACAGCAAGAAGCTGATTCTCTGGAATGTACTTCTGCTGGAAACACAGGCACAAACCTATGTGAAAATGTCACTGTTTGTTTGTTCATTCATTAATTTATTAATATTTCATACCTTTTTATGACGTTCTTGGTTAAGATCAGGTTATTCTTATGCAAACATCATGGTGTGGCACTATTTTTGTGTTTAATCAAGGTTTTTCCACCCTGGTCCTGTAGGCACACTGACCCACATGTTTTAGATGTGTTCCTGCTTCAGCACACCTGATTTCAGTTGATGGCTGATTACCAGCCTTTTGGTCAGCTGCAATCATTTAAATCAGGTGTGTTAAAGCAGGGAAACACCTGCCGTGTTGACACTTTTGAATAGAACAGGTTAGAAAAGATCGCTATACATTTTTGTTTATGTAAATTTTCCATCTCTTGCAACTTTTTTTTGTTTAGTTACACCCATGTGCTGGAAAATATGACATAAGTTTTGTTATGTGCCACCATTTGTGTTGGTAAGAGATACAGGGAAAGATTATGCATTTGAAGGTGACTAAAACTTATCCCAGCTGTACCAGTATTCAGGAGACATGCTAGAAAAACAGAAACAACTGTGCTCCCATGCAATCAATTTTAAACATGTCCATGTTGTACCCAGTGCACACTAGGAATAGGCACCCAGCCCCCAATGACACTGTAAATAGCTATACAGGTATGGTGAAAGGTTTTGAGACTGACAGACTGAATATAAAATCTTTGGAGAGCGATCAGATGAAATGGAATAAATTACAAAGTTTGTAGAAGTTCATGAAAAAGCTAATCACACAATTCTCAGTTGTACTGTGTTTTGGTTCAGTCAGAAATTGAGCTTCTAGCATCATTTCAATGTGCTCAGGGGAAAGCGTTAACAAGGACAAAGCAACCGCTATCACTTGGTCATGCTGATTGAGTAAAAAGACCAGAATGGTTGCTTTACAATGGAATGGTGCATGCAATCGTTCTTTCATCAGCCATGGTTACCTCAAAGGAAACATGTGCTGTCAGGGCTTAATATTACTGCGAGAAAAGATTAATTCATTAATTCATTCATTCATTTTCTATACCATGTATTCTATAGTGGGCCACAGGGGAGCTGGTGCCTATCTCCAGCAGTCTACGGGCAAGAGGCAGGGTACACCCTGGACAGGTTGCCAATCCATTGCAGGGCAACACAGAGACATAAAGGACAAGCAACCATGCTCACCTAAGGCCAATTTTGAGAGACCAAGTAATCAAGTAGTCATGTTTTTGCACTGTGGGAGGAAGCCAGAGTACCCGGTGAGAACCCACGCATGCACGGGGAGAACATGCAAACTCCATGCAGAAAGAACCCAGGCCAGGAGTCGAACCAAGGACCTTCTAGCTGCAAGGCAACAGTGCTACCAACTGCACCACTATGCACCTTAATATTACTTACCTTAATATTATTATCAAGTATTTACAGAGGTACCAAGAACACAATGCAAAAGTTATTTCTAATGAACTTTTAACTTGCTAAAGCCAAGGAAAAAAGTTTAACTGCTGCGATGAAAGCTTCAGGGCACCCAAAAAAGTTCATCAAGTGCCAGGACTGTCTGCTAAAGAGGATTCACCTAAGGTATCAAGTTGCCATTAGTGGAGTGCCTGCTCAGCAATGGCAGCATGCAGGTGTAAGTGTTTTTGCATGCACAGTAAAACCTTTGAAAGCTGACCTGGTGCCAAGAAGGGCAGCAGAGAAGCCTCTTATCTCTAAGAAAACCTCAAGGACAGAATAACATTTTGCAGGAAGTAGCTAGATTGGTTTGCAGAGGTCCGGCTAAAGTGTTTTTCTCAAATAAAGCTGTTTATGGAGTGTTTTGGACGTCTGGAAAATAAACTGTTTGCGGAAGAAAAGGTAAACACTTACATAAGTACAGTGTCATGCCGACCTGGAAGCATCATGAGATTATTCAGTGTGAGGTTGCCTTTTGTTTAAGGGAGTGGGTTCTCTTACTGTTTTGGCTAAAGACTCTAGACTTAAACTTTAAACTTTATTGTCCCCAAGGGGAAATTCTTTTCCTCAGACCAGCCCCTGGACTCCTATTACCAGCAGGCAGAACAATACAGCACAGGGCCCTGAAATAACATTACTACCCAGAATACATCATAAAAATACTGCACAGACCACAATATAACAATAAATGGCATCCTCAGCGGGTTCTGTTGTTTAGGACAGATATGACCGCGGGCATCAGTTATTTGCCAAACAGGCCCTTCTGCACCTCAGTGTTCTATATCTGCATCCTGGGGGCAATGAGTTGAGGTATTCATGTAGTGGATGAGTAGAGTCCAGTGTTATTGAGATTGTCATGCGTATGATGGCCTTTTTATTGAGTTCAGAAAGGTTGGGGGTGGGCAGGCCAATAATTTTACCAGCAGTGCTGGTTATGCATGTGAGTTTAGTCTGGTTTTTGATAGTGAGCATATTTTAAAAATAGGTGGAGCAGTACAGTAGGATGGATTGGATGATGCTTTGGTACAGTGACAGAAGGAGACGTGGAGCAACATAAAGTGCTCTAAGTTTACAGATGGGTGATAGTCTCTGATGACTCCGTTTTTCACAGAGGTGAGTGTAATGTCCAATGTACCTCCAAAGATATTTGAAGTTGTCAACTATTTCAACAGTTTGGTTACTGATGATAATGGGGTGCTGAGGGATGGGAGCGCTGATTATTAGTCTTTTGTTTTGGTTACATTGAGGTAAAGGTGATTGCTTTCACACCAGTGGGTGATGTGACTGATGGTGTTGTTATATTCCAGAACAGAGAGGCCATCTGTGAAGACAGCAAGAATGGCTGTATCATCAGAGTATTTATTGTAAATGGTCGGACTAATGCAGTCGTTGGTGTTGAGTTTGTACAGGAAGGGACTCAGCACACAGCCTTGTGGGGCTCCAGTGTGATGTGGTTGAGCCTACCCGCACTGGTTCTAATCTGTTATTTAAAAAATTATTAATAAGATGATAAAACACACCATTGAATAAAAGTGGAATCAAGAAATCCTCGAAGAGAAACTGTGTCCAACATATCCGGAGCAGTATGGTGATGAGCAATTGTTCGACCAGCACAACAGAGCAAAAGTGATAAATAAGTTGTTCAGATATAATATTTTGACCTTCTGGGTGGATGGCCAGAAACCTCCCCGGATTTTTGCCCCCTTGAGAACCTATTGACACTTTTTTTAAATTATCTAATTCTTAATAAAAGCCTTTGTTTTGGGAAATGTTTCATATTAAACGTCAGTATACCACAGAAACACCAGACAAAAAGATCTAACAACAATGAGGCAGTAAGGTTTGTGAAAACAAAATTCAGTCTCAAAACCTTTACCCACAGCTTCAGAAAATTAAAAGTTAAATGGAATTTATCCAATGGCTACATTTTAAACAGTAGAAGAAGAACTTCCTCGCATGTACTCTGCATTGAAAAGCCTTTTCCAAGATTTAAACTGGTGATCGTTCTGGGTGTGAAGTGACAATGCTTACCAGTACATCTCTGTGCTATCCCCAACATCAACAAACAGAAGTCATTAAGAAAGGAACTGCAGAGTTGCCAGCTTCTAAATGCATGCTCCCGGTTTCCTCCAGCCTTTCCTAGAGGTTTGAAGTGTTCACCAAGGTTTTACTTGGTGACCCTGCCTCTGCCTTTTGCCCTACATCCCTCCAAGATAGGCTCCTCACAAACGTACCGAGACACAGGTTAAACAAAACTGAATTTCTCAGTTGTAACTGTTGGTGAGCACGGGGCCATGCCCCCACAATTTACTTTGAGAGAAGGCCCTGTGTGTCCCTTGTGGAGCAACTTTAAAAACCTGAGGACAGACCAGGAACCCACGGAGGGCAGCTGGACTGAGAGGGCTTTGTTCTCCACTGACTAGTTTCCAAAGTCAGTAGGTGAACAGAACTCACATTGTGCACTTTTTCCATGAGTAAACTCAGGCTGTCAATGGAGCCTCCTCTGCCCGGTTGAGTTACTCTGCTTTGGGAAAAAGTCTGAGCTCCTTGTACCCAGCATGCAGCAAAAGAAGCCATTTAAAGTGAAGGATTTTTGTTTTCTTCAATGAGCTGTAGAGATGCCAGAAATAAACTGTGTTTACACAAGATATCAATCTGTGGTTGATTGGTAAAGAAAAGCATTTTGTTGCAGGTGATGTTTTCTTGCTTCCCATCTTAAAAAATAGTACATCTGTCGTACACAGAGAAATAATTAAGCATACCAAATCTGTTGATTTGTTTGTGCAAGTTGGAGTATTGCCACCATTGTGATACAAGGATTCATTCTGTGGTCGCTGACTCACTAATTACAGCCAATTATGCATTGAGATGAAACACAAAGGCTGCAGCATAAAATCCATTTGCTGCTGACTTTTTCTAACCTCTGTGCCTGCCTGTTGTGCTTAAAAATGTTCCAGCTAAAAATATATATTAATTAGACCTGCAAGGGTTGGAGCATTTCCATAGAAGGATACAATTCTGTTCATTTAAATGACAATGGCGTGTCTGCCAGCTGCTTTTCCCAGCACTCTCTAACCCCAGCCATTACCACAATTGAAAGAGTAATCAGCCTCCTCTGAGTCACACACAATACAGAGAAAGTGTTTTCTGTGGATTTTAAAAAGCTTGGAGATTTCTTTCTAATGCAAAAGTGATTCAACTGAGCAGCAGTGGACTGTGTTAGACTTTTTTTCTCACAGTGCAATCAACTGTTACAAGTTTATTTAATTTCGGTCTAGAAAATTGGCCAAAAACCCTGGAAAGTGTTGTAGCCTAATGTTAATTCATTCGGTTTCCCTTCATTTGCTATGACCCTGTTCAGTAAAAGAGTTTATCAATGAGAGCTTTGTGCCCTCCGCACAGTTCCCAGGTTGCTTGAGTAAACAGTACAGTACAGATACTTCACACTCCTGCTGTATTTATTCAGAGCCAGAAAAGCTGAACGTTTTGCTTCTCAGTTTCAACAGTCAGTTACCTCTATCCACCAAACTGCGGCGATCAAAGCGCGTCTTATGAATATTTACTCTAGGTCAGACAGGTAACCACATTGAGGCAGAGCATTAGGTCCGATCAAATATTCTTTTGAATCTTCTTTAGACATGAGGTGTTTACACATACCGAACTAGACTAAGGTTTTAAACAATTACCATTTCAAAAGCAAAAAAAAAATTCAAAGAAAAAAAAGAGAAAAAAGAAAAATTCATTCATATGTTTCTACAGTTTAAAAGTCCTTTCAAGGAGATGCCAGAGAAAGTTCCAGAGTGACTGAATTTTCTCTGGCTGTGTGAAGCACAGTGTTGCCCTCTCTTCACCTGTCTTTAGGCACTGCCGGTCAACGGGCTAAAAGAAGTCAAGTTACTTTCACCTCACTTACAAGAAAAGTACATTTGACAGTCTGGTAATGTTTACAGTCACTAAAAACTCATAGGGTTATGATGTGGAAAATGAAGGAGCGCCACTAATCACACTTGTTAAAGGGACAGTTCAAAAGCTTTGATGAGAAATTTCAACAACTTAATATGAGTAACAGTTTCGTCAGTTGCATTAGATAGATGTCATTTAGTTATGAGTGACTACACTTTCACAAGATCCCTTTGGTATATTTGCTGCTGTTTTCTCAGCCAAACATGTTAGGTTGTTTGAGGCTGATGGCTATATCACCTATTTCATCAGCTAATCGAGCAGATCAACTGATTGTGAGTCCCCCGAACAACTGCTAGATCTGGAAAATGACAGGAAAATACTACTTTCAGTATGGTTTCAGATATGACAGCCTGTCGCAAAATCCAAAAGTTTAGATTACTCTTTGTGGACTTTGAGCCGCTCAAGAGGCTCACTTTACCCAACATGACTACAGTGTAGTAACACTGTTGTTGTTTGCATGAGAAAACATTAGCAAACTTAACAATGGTCTCTTTTGAAAGTGTAAGATACACTTATAGAGTGTTGTTTCCCATGGATGTGCAAATTTTCAGACTAAAAATAGTATGAAACTGCCTTCCACAGCTCAAAGGATTGTTTAAATTTTTTTTCGAACTCAAAGTGTCATAACATCTTTTTTGACTACAGGTATGAGAACTATTACCATTGATAAGTTCACAGGACCCCACTTAAAAAATCCAAGCTATCTGTTCAAAGTTTAAAATCCACAAGTCATACAGTTCCTAGAGTTTATAGTAAACCATCTGTTAACTTGTCTTTCACATCATGAAAGACTTTTTGTATTAGCAAGGCCACCAACAAAACTCTGGAAACTTTACAGCCCCAAAACCCCAAGCAGTGTTACGCAACCTTGAGCCTGCTTAATTTCCTCTCCTCAAAAACCAGATGTATGCAAAGATTGTCAAGCATTTCTCATAACAAAATCATAAACAGTTTGGTTGGACTTCCATTGTCATTGTCCCGTATTTTTCACACCAGGTGCAGGAACTTGCACATTATCATCCATGATCCCTGTCCACAGTGGCCTTCAAGTTCCTCTGCTACTCTTCTCCATTTGCAGCAGAAAATGTGGGGAGACTGATTGATTACAGTTGTAGCATCACTCTGCTTTCGATTTCTCTTTGTCCTGTTTACATTACAGTGACAGTGAGAACCAAAATAAGCACACCCCATTTGGGTTAAGCAATCCCTTTTTTTGGAAGCCCACAACTGTTCTCAAACAATATCTGAAAAGAGGGGGCTCTACTTTTATTTTCCTGAAAAGGCTCCAAAATACACTACTGAGCCCTCCCTCCACCCACATTGGCTGACAGACCCCCCCCCCCCCCCCCCAAAAAAAAAAAAATGGCCTATCAGAGCCATTTTATTGGCTCAGCAGATAAATAGACAAAGGCGGGTCTGGTATGCTAAGTAAAGGAGAGTGTTTAAACTGGTATGAAGCAAAGCTCTGTTGAGGGTTGGCTGCTATTAATAATTGGGTTTTAGAGCATGAGAGGGTGTTTGGATTGTGGACAAGACACACCATGCAGAGTGGGATCAGAGTCATGTCGACAGGATATGTGGAGAGCCATGTCCAGAGAGAGCTGCCTGCGCTCTCACTTTCCTGACAGATTTCAGTAAAGCTGCCATAGACTAAAGTGAGAGTCTGATGACTGCGTGCAGAGTTTTACAGCGACGTCTTTCTAAAGTGGCTTAACTGACATAACAAGCAGGCAGCCATCTGACAGACTTCCACCCCTACATGGAAACACTCTCCTCCTTCTCCTCTGTGAGAACAGTGTTTGCACTGTCAGAGTCCAGATCTGCAGAAAAAGGTGTTACACCCATTTATAATGTTAACGTAAGTGCTTATCAATGTCCTTTGTCTTGCAGAGGAGCTGAGGTGTGCAGGGGTGACATGTCCTGCTCTGCAGCTGCCCTCTTGCCCCAAAGGGTCGATCCTGACCAAGAGCTACACACCCCCTGCCGGTTGTTGCCCCTCCATACCACAACAATGCACGTGCAACTTCCGTGCCTGCAGCAAAACCCGCTGTCCGAGCGGCCAGCACACTGTTCTGATCAGTCAGGCCAGTGGTCGGCCAGGAGACTGCTGTGATGTCTTCAAGTGCCAGAAAGGTAATTTCACTTAAGTGCAATCAACACACTTTGATTGCTCTCCTTCACAGAAGCAGTTGCACAGTTGGTGGGAGGTACTTCATTGATCTGGAGGTAATTATTTTCCCCTGCATGAAGCTTTCCCCTGCTGAACAAATGTCCGCAGTAAAAAGGAAAGTTGCTGATTAGATTGGAACTAGGAGTGCTGAGTCAATTCCTCTCCATGTTTAAAATAAATAGTTAGGATTTTTGAAGTGAGGTTTTGTTAAAAGGTTAAGCAATTAATATCTTACCTGCAGTAGATAACTCATTTCGCATGTTCATTTAGAACAAATACAGATTAGACTGGTTCTTATGAATTAACGACTAGTCTGAGAGGGGCAGACTAAAGCTAATTTCTGCCGTTTTAAAACAAATCCAATCTCAAAAACAAAGAAGGCAGTGCGTTGCCAATGATCTTCCCGTCTGAAACACATACCGAAAAAAAGAACACACTCAAGCATTAAGCCTGCATGTAAAGTTAATTGCATCATATGTACCGATCCACTAGGGTCCATCAGGACTCTCAGTGAATATCAGCATGCAGTCCAGGTTATGTTTTGAACTTGTTGACTGTGCTTGCCACACTGCCATATATACCCCCATTGAAAGGGTGATGCCATTACACAGCAGATTGTTCTTCTACTCTACATTAGTAGAAGAAGAAAAATAACAATATATATGTTTATGAAATGCAATTTGGGGAGATCTGTTGTTTCTCCAATTTGGATATTTTATCTTTCAGGTTACCCAATGATATAAAATCTGCTTTGATATCCTGGTGAAAAAGCACTTAATTTTCTTCTATTATAATTTTCATCTTCTTTTCGTCTGAATAGAAGGTTCTGAAGGATGTACAAATCAGGCCATTATTGCCTCCTATGAGGTGGCACTGAAAACTAAATACCCCTTAACTAAATGGTGTGGTTCAACAGAACCAAAATTGCTCATCAAAGAAGTTAACCACTTGCGTTCATGAGCACAGAGAGGTATGTTAACGCCTTTTGGGGCCTGGTATAAAAGTAAGTTGGTGTAAAAAGAAAAAATAATAAGGTAGATTATTGGTTTAACGCTGCCTTATGGTAATGTGACAACATTCTATAGATACATAAAATGGCATTTGCGCATCATGCCATAATTTTTTTGAAAATCGATTATTTAATTAAAGATTGTGGAGGTCTGCTCTAATCTTGGGCCCTGAGTAGCTGTTAGCTTCAGCTTCAAGTAATCAGAATTTATACTGAATGGAGACACCAGGAAAGGTATCTACTGCAGAGTGTCTACTGCATAGAGAAAGAAGGGGAGAAGATGCCAAAACTGGAGTTGTTAAATGTTGATTTGTCTAGAGCAGAGGCACCCAGGAGTGCCAGCATGGAGGGGACCTATGGCACTGGCCTGTTTACTCTGCCCGCCCAACAAATATTCACTGTTTTACCAACAGAACAAATTCCCATTCTGGCCCCTCCAGATGTATAAATGTGTCCCCTGTCCTGGAATTAATGGACTTAACAAGCCTGGTGACCAGAAAAGTGCTTAGGCTATGAATTTTCTGAACAGGAGTGCAGTGTCAAAGGGTTCCTGTCTGGTCACATATCCAGAGGGGAAAAGGTTCAACAGTTCATTGATGGGAATGCTTTTTATGTGCTCCGGTCTGCCAGTGGGGAGGGTAATCGAGTCCGGCATGCCAGCGGGGGCTGAATGGTGGCCGTGGGGGCCACAGGGTCAGTGTTTTGATAACAAGTGTCCGCTGCTTTTTGGACCTGGGGCTTGATGCCTTTTGTGTTACTTCTACTGTCCGTTATGCCCTGCATGACTGCCTGCAGTGTCAGAAAGCTCCAAAGAAAGGGATGCGGACAAAGACAGGGTCCCCTCTGTAAATTTTCTGAAGCAACATTGAGACAGCATGTCTAAATCACTTGGAATTACCATCCTCCAATAGAAGACATTTTAACACACCCTGTATTGTCTTTCAGTTACTTGTTTGGACCGATTGCATTGTTTCCATGGCTGGGATGAGGGGCTCATTTTTAGTCAGGGTCAGTCTGTGTAGAGTTACGTTATCGTCCACCTGTGCATTTTGGTTTTCATGAGCTATAGAAGATATTTTCCTACTGGCTGAACTACCAGTCTATCTTCTGCAAATGCCAACACTGTCCTGAACCGATGACATATAATGTCACAGGTGATCCTGTTTAGTTGCTGTTTCCTAACACTCTGGCACATTTTCAGAAAATGTCCCATGATGTCAGACTTTACTGAGATGTCGCATGATAATAAGATTTGTGCTGATGTTAGGGCAGTAAGGCTGAGATCATGGCTTCTTGAGCGTGCAGCCAACAACTGTCCTCAGAACATGGGAAGGTGTATGAAAAACATTGAATGAAGTTCCCATCCATTATTAATTTGTGAGAAAAACAACATGTTTCTCTCCCTTGTTTTGACTTTTTCTGACTTTAAACCACAAGGGATATCAGTAGAAGAGTACACGATTTTGCTCATTGTTTTATTGCCCATCTATCTCCACATCTAATCCTCATCTCAATTTATAGAAGAATTATCATTTTAAAGCATGACTGGAATCTAAACTCTGTGCCGTAAGTCATTTAAAGTTATTACCATTAACAAATGTTCAGGAAATCAAATGTAAGCATCCCCTTCAAGTGACTTCCTATTGCTTCTTTGAGCATGAAAAGCCACCGCCTCACCTTTTGATTTAGCTGGACTAAAGCTTATTGCATTTTCTCTCGTTGGTTTTGATGCACGCATAAGTGGGATAAAAGGAATGGAGAATGAAAGAGGAGAGAAGGGTGAAAAATTGACAAGGAGGGTAATAAAATATCAACAAATCCCCTGCTCTACTTTCAACTCCCACCTGCTTCGTATTAGGAGCACAGCCCTGGTTGTCGGGAAGCATGGGGTCATTTGGCGCAGACGCTTTTGAATCACCGCCTAAAGGTATGGTGTACAGATGCAGGCATGACCTCTGATCTCATTTATGACTACCAAAGACCCCGCATCAGTTAAAGAAAAGCCCCCTTTAGACTGTAGGCTTTCTTCTGTGTGGACACTGTGTGCATCTCAATAAATTTGAACAAAGTTTACTTAATTTCAGTAATTGACTTCAAAAACATAAAATGGATAGATTCGCTGTAGACAGAGATATATTTCATGACTTTTTTCCACCCATCTCAATGATTAAGGTTTAAAGCTCATGAAAACACAACATTCAGTCATGTTTTTGTCTACACACTCAAGAGAATGACAGCTGACTTGATAGTTGTCCAGCAGATAGTCATAGCAGGGGTAAAGCAAGGGTTATCGTTAGAGAAAGCTGTATCCAAGCACACTAATGGAATGTCAAGTGGAAGAAAAAAGTTCAGTAAAAAAATTGCACTAGCAACAACCAGAAAGAATGGCTTAATACATCAAATAAAGAGAGAAAGGACAAGCAAAGATAGAGACAGATAGGTCAGGACTGATGCACAGTGTTCAAAGTCCATATGCTGAAAAGGAAAGTACCTTTTGAAAATACCTGTTGACCATACAGAAGATCAGACGTTGATTTCCAAAGGTGATTTATCTTAGGATAATTATGTTTCACAGCTGAGAGAATGCAGCTGAAAGAGACTCTAAACGCTTGAATTCTTTTGGCGAAATATAGGCCTGAGCGCTGATTCAGTCCACCTGCCACCAGAGAACTGAGCCCAGATTCTGCCAAAGACTCAGACCCATACTGCGTTCTCCGCCTTTTCATGACTTATTAAATCCCTGTGAAATTCCCCCCCGCAGACCCACTTTCATTGTCTGATAAATGTAATTTCTGATATCAGAGTTTACTTCCACACATGTTGGATTGCACATCTCCATCAATAATTAAAAAGAATTTATTTGTAAATAGGCTGTTTTCATACACAGTTGTGACAGCCTCCTACTGATGAAGAAGAGGTTGCTGATAACTGTGCTGTTTTTCTCATGTGATCATGGTCTGGACTGAAATGTGAAGGACAAAACATTGCACACTTAGTTCCAAACCCCAGTGTGTTAATAATTGCCCTTTCTACATTGTCTTTTGCATGTTTGTCTTTTGCAGTCTCTCCAAAATGCATTTTCAATGGGAAAGAGTTCCCAGAGGGAGAGGTTTACCGCATGGACCCCTGTTGGCTGTGTCAGTGCCGTGGAGGAATCTCCTTCTGCTCCAAGGCTGAGTGTGCTGAGCTGGACTGTGAAAGGTTCTACATTCCAGAGGGCGAGTGCTGCCCCGTCTGCATAGGTACACATACCCGAGCCCTCCTTTTACTAAAATGTGACAACTCAGTTCATGATATTACTGAACCCTCACACTGTTTTAATGGCATCTCAAGGCCCTTTCCAAATGAACGCTGGCATTTTTGCAAAACGCAGATTTTCCACTGTGTTTGTACCACCTGTCCACATGCAGAGTTTTTAGTAAGAAGCAACCCTGACATTTTCAAAAATGTTTTACAAAGCAGCAATTAAAAAAAAATGTTTTGTGGATCTATGTCGGCTCGATATTCACAGATTATTAATACACGTGAGAATGGTAGGTGTAGGGTGCAGATACTATATGAGTGGTCACACCAGAAGACAGTTCCCATATTGACATACCTCATTACGTTTTCAGAGAACCAGGATTATAGTGATAACCAAATGTTTTGGTTTTTGGTCTGAAAAACTGAGCTTTTTAGGACATTTTGTTTTAGTGGCGATCATACATATTTTGTTGGTGATATATTCATTCAAGCTGAATATCTATAGATTATTGAAAGTTTCAAAGAACACAAGCTACAACTTTCAGGTCTCTTGTCTAACACTGCTTTAGCCATGCTCATGATCTTCTTTGAATTTTGATCTCTGTGATGTTGAAGTTGTTGCCACCTACTGGCACAGAAAAGTTTTTCACTGGCACAGCATTTTTCACTGAAATACCAGACAGAGATTTTTTAAAACTGAAGTACTATAAGCAGTCTTTGAATGTCAGGACACCTGAATATGCCTGTCTTGTAACTTACCCCCATGTGACACTACCTTAATAGCTCCCTCTTATAACCAGCTTTCATAGTTGTTAACATATGTGGCACATAAGAGGATCCAGCCAGGGATTCAATAATACTTTCAGTAAGCACAGATTTGCAAGATCTTGGGCTGGTTTAATTTTGGAGGCATGTGCTCAAAGCCAGGTAGGGAGCTTTGCTATTTCAATTTGGCTTTGGAAAAGAAAAGCTCTTGCAGCGCATCTGGCAACCACATTATAGTCAGACAGGAGCCTGTGGGTGAAGATAGTAGCTGGCATTGGCCTCTGCATACCTACAGTTGATCAAATGCTTGAGATGGGATAGAAGGCAAAGAGTTAGTGTTGGTTCAAAATATGCAGTCCTTTGAAGGATTTTAATGCTGTTCTAAAAGAAAATCGAAGCATGCAACTTTCATTCAGAAAATGCCAATCAATGAATAAATACAATGACTTTAATTACAAAATTATCTTTTAGAATACCCTGTATTAGAAATCACATTGGTAGTAGTTAGACTGTGTCTGAGAGAGGAGCCAAAGTCAAACATGGTTTCATTAGAATTTAAAACAAAGAGCAAATTATTATAGAGTTGACATTTTAAACTGTCTTTAGCATCTTAGGTTTGCATGGTTAGTGCTGTTATTAGCAGTTTTTAGCACTGTTGCTTGCAGTAAGAAGATGCTGGGTTTGAATCCTGGCCTGGGGTCTTTCTGCATGGAGTTTGCACATTCTCCCCTTGTATGTGTGGGTTCTCTTCCACAGTCCAAAAGTATGTATGTCAGAATAATTGGTGTCTCTGAATTCATCTCAGGAGTGGCTGTGTGTGTGTGTATGGTTGCTTTTCCTGTGGCTCTGTGTTGACCTGTGATAGACTGGCAACCTGTAGACTGGCAACCCTAGAGTGCATCCTCATCTCTTGCCCAGTGACCACTGGAGAAAGGTACCTGCACCCAACCCCTTGCCGCAACCATGCAAGAATAAGTGGGTATAGACAATGGATGGATACTTGGCGCTGGTACCATGACTAAAACAGCAGTGTATTCAAATACTATAAGACTGCTAGCTTTACAGATAAAGCAGCAACTTTGCTGTAATGTGTTCAGGCTTTCTGTTATCTGGTGAAGGTTTTGCTCTCTCTTGATTTCTCAAAGGCTGAATAAACCACAGAAATTTCTCAACATGTATAAAAGCACAATTTCCTTCTTAAATGTTCCAGCTTCTTAAATTTCTGCAATTCCTCTGACTTTATTTAAACAACTCACTACTTAAAATAGTTAACATTCAGCCTTGTTCATTTAGTAACAGTATCCACACTGAAGAGTGTTTTTTATAGCGTGAACTAGTACTTCTTATGAATGGTGTGTTCCCTGGGCGAAAAAAGATTGAATTTCCGACTTTCCAAAAAGCTGAAAACCATCTGATTCCTGTCAACAGCTGATTTCTCAGTGCACCTCTGCTTGTAATTTCACTAAAATATGCTTCATAACTAGATTTTCTACTTACTTTTAACACCTTAAATAACTGTTTTCAGAATATGTCTCACTAGCTCCTCAGCTCAACAGAAGCCTAATGTTAAAGTTAAACATAGATATTTTTGTTAAAGCAGAACTGGTGCACTTATGAAGGCGTTAAGTGGTCACTGTGAGTGAAAAACAAATTATTCAGTTTAGGCTAATCTGAACCCATTCGATGGGATCTTAGCAGCCAGAATTTTAGTAGCACTGTTGTGCACCGTCATCCCTTTCATAACAAATGTTAAACTCTTCTTTACATAACAAATAAATAAATGCATCGTTTGAAAGTAAATACAGATGAAAACAAGGTTCGGAGTACAGATAAGAGTGGGTTCTGCAGTGAAATATTTTCTTTCTTTTTATAACATAGCAGTAACACAAACATTTATGTCCAAATTCACACTTAATTCTCAAATTCAACTGTGTTTTTTCCTTTACCCATGGTCAAAGGAGAGTCTCAGTATCTTATTAACTCCTGTGGGGGGTATCCTGCTTCTTATTGTTGTGCTTTCAGTCTGCCTTGGCTTCACACGAGGATATGGAATGAACTGAAAAAAATTGTTTCTATTATGATAGCCAACTAAACTATAAACATAGCTTTGCAAAAAACTATGTAAAATTAACTTTTCTTCTTTTAATATTGTACTAGAAGCCATAATGCATGTCTTTTTTTCTTCTCAGATGTTGAGTTGATGTCGATGGACCGCACCAAGGCCAGTTGCTGGGTGAATAACAAGCTGCGAACCCATGAGGAGCAGTGGAAAGAGGACGACTGCACGTTCTGTCAGTGTGTGGATGGGGAACCACACTGTACAGCCATGGCATGCAAACAGAGCTGCCAAAACCCTGTGAAGATCCCTGGAGAGTGTTGTCCCTTCTGTGAAGGTATCCGGGGCCCTTCAAACCAAGTACCCCTTCATATTTAAGTCTAATTGCCAAAATCTGTAGGAGCTACACATTAATCCACCTATGAAACGGTTAAATCTTTTGTGGCCCTGCAGCTTTACTACAAAGAAAAATCTGCACAGGCTCATTAAAGGGGAGGCCACGGAGCATTCTTAAAGCGTTAGAGTTCTTTGTATTTCTTTATTACCCTTGCCTGCTGAAATGAGACCCACCTGTGTGGATGAGGTTGCGGCATGCTTTCAAAGCGGGAGGCTACATAATTAAGGTTGATCTTTCCTTTCTTCATAAAATTTGTTACAGCTCAATGAGCCTCTCCTCCTACAGAATGTACCAAGAAAAGTTCAGTTCTGTTCTTTTTTTATAATGCAGATTTACAGTAAAGTTGGCTCAACCACAAGGCAGTCTGGAGCCATGCGTGAATCTGCATTAAGGGGGTTCTTGTTTATCTAAACTGGCAGACTGGAGCTTCTGCGTGTGCCAGACACATTAAACTTATTAATGTGGGGCCATTAAATAACACAGAGACGTATCATCCCCTCTTACAATGCAACCCACCTTAGTGTAGTATAAATACTCTGCAGTTATCTGTAATTGCTGTTTAGAGCAGTGTAAATGTGTAAATAGGTAGCTGTTACAGTTGGAACGAAACTTAGAGTATATGTTGCACCAGAGGGGCTTTGAACAAATGCTCATTTATGTTTGATAAAGTAATATTTTCATGCAATCATACTACCTTTGTTCATCAATGTTCTTTTACTTTGCAGAGCCATCTTATGAAACAGTTAGCCCCTTGCTGTGTCCACCACTGGAAAACTGCTCCCTTTTAGGGACTGAATGTCCCTATGGGTTCCAACAAGACCAAAATGGGTGTCTCCTCTGCCAGTGTCTCAACAGTATGTTTTACCTCTTGGTTTAAAGCCTCAGAGAATGACTTTTAGTGACATGAAACTCAGATATGTGCCTTTATTAGTTTGGTCATGTTAGCATGAAGAAGATTTTACAATCCACTAGTTTTAAACATAATTTAGACATGCTGGTCTTGTTCAGAGTTTGCAGGATGTTCTGTCACAGGAATGTTCCTGTGCTGCCCCACAGCAACCCATGTATTTGCTTTTCTGATGGATTGCCGTACCCATGAAATGATGACCTTTCTCTCTCAACTTTTTCAGATGACTCCTGCCCCGACTTGGGAAAATACTGTTCTCTGCAATGTCCGATGGGATATGAGAGGGATGATTTGGGCTGCGAGGTGTGTGAGTGCAGCATCCCCACTCCCAAGTGCCGACCCCTGACCTGCACAAAGACCTGCCCTTATGGATATGTGTATGTTCACCCAATGACCCTCTGGGTTTCTCATCACCTAAATCCAACTTATCTCATTTGTCATCCATGGATTCAGTCTGTTTTTAAGGTCATCTTTTTGTAATCACTTTGACAAGCAACACTTGAAAGTAATTTTCTATATTTATTTATAGTCTGGTCTAACCAAGTCTGGTTATGTGACTTAAATAGGTTATATCTTTCATCAGCAGGTCTCTTAGAGCTATTTTGGTCATATTTCATAACAGTCAACAGGCCCAAACAGGAATAGGAACCAAAATAAATAGAAGTACAGTACAATCTAAGGTTATCAGAAAATATTCTTATTAAATTAAACTTGTGATTCTGGCTAAACTAAACTTCTACACAATGGTTTTAGTACATGGGTATGAAATAGTTTGGGTAGAAAGGAACAAAATAGTAGGAACGGGTATGCATGGGGGTACAGTTTGGCAAAGAAGAATTGGGTATGTTCTTACTTATCACATTGCTGTGCTGAAATCTTAAATTATCTCTATATTCTTTTATGTCTTCCTTTCAGTGAGGCTGATTGTTGGTAACCTTTATAGTGGTTTTGAGCATTTTTTTAGGCTTTCTGAAGGATTTTCTTTAAACGTAATCTGCTTTGTACCACATTTTCACTCCTGTACAATAAGCAGAGTAGTGGACTTTGACTTGATGACTTGACTTGAGTCAGACTCGAGTCGAGTCAGAGATATGATGACTTGACTTGGTTATGTTAGAAAAGACTTTCAACCCAAGTTTGACTTGAACACTAATGACTTGTGACTTGACTTGGACTCGCGCATCTTCACTCGAAATGACTTGAAGCTTTCATTACAGTAAAGATTTACCACACAAAATAATTATAGTAAAAATAAAATATCTATCCGCTTTATTTGTTTCCTCATTACATTAAGGTTTTCCTCCACACCACCCAACCACCGACCCCCTGACGCCCCCAAATCAGAAATGCCTCATTCTTTCCAGCAGAGTTTCTCATGGGTTGACAGGTTTAAAGATGAATAGTTCTATAAAGAAAAATAATTGTTCCATTGATTATAAGTTTGATCAAAATAAAAGATTTCAAAACTGGTTAATGGTGTTTGGAAGTATGGCACCACCGTGTAAATTATGCTTTTCTATTGGCATTTAAATGTTGTTTTATTATTGGCTTCATCCATCCACTCATTTTCCTCTGCTACATCATATTTGGGGTCTTGTAAGGCAGTTGGGTTAGGGAGCCGATCCCAGCTGCCAACAACAAAAAGTAGGGCACACCCTGAACAGATTTCAGAAAGTTGCCAGTTCATTGCAGGGCTGAAAGCCTTCAAGAAAAAAAAAGTTTAACATTTTTGGAAAACATTTGTTTAGATGCTTTGTGACATATAAACAAACAAGTTTTCAGTTTGTGTGTGTGTGTGTGATTTGCCAGTCCTGACTTGTGACTTGACTATAAAGGCTTTTAACTTACTTGGGATTTGGGAAGTAATGACTTGGTCCCAACTTCAGTGCCTGACCACATTCACAGAAATATGTTGTTGTATGTTATGGCTCTTATCTCTGACATAAAACACAAATGACTAATAAGTTTTGTTTCAACTGGATCATTTGGCACTTTGTTACAAGGATCTCACCTGTACACGTTCTTTCCCTTTTGTTTAGCTAAATCTATGAGAGGGGAGATTTTGGACGCTTTGTTAGGTTTTATTACAAGTGCCATGCACGATGAGCATCTGAGGACAACAAGTGGATAATTATAAGCTGATATTAAAGACAATACCAATGTAAACTTTTTTTAATCTGCTGAAAGCACTTTATGTAGCTAGACATGTTTGTTGTCTGCTACGCTGTCCCCTGAATAAATTATTGAGAAAAGGTTTAGTTGCATATTTGGGCTGACTAAGAAGTGGACAGAAAATGAGTGGAAAAGAGCCAAAGTCCTAATATCCTTGACATAATACACTGTCAAAAATCCTTCAGTATTAAATAAAAACTACTTTAAAAGGTTACTCAGAAGTCCATTATCCTTCTAAGTGAAACTCATGAGAAGGAAAAGCCGTTATGGGTTTTGTTTTAGACATCTCGTGTATGTACAGTAAATTGATGTGTTTATATGATAAGTACTCGTACTCGTCGTCTTCCGCTTTATCCGGGACCGGGTCGCGGGGGCAGCAGACTCAGCAGAGACACCCAGACGTCCCTCTTCCCAGACACCTCCTCCAGCTCCTCCGAGGGGAGCCCAAGGCGTTCCCAGGCCAGCCGAGAGACATAGTCCCTCCAGCGTGTCCTGGGCCATCCCCTGGGCCTCCTCCCGGTGGGACGTGCCTGGAACACCTCCTGAGGAAGGCATCCAGGAGGCATCCGGAATAGATGCCCGAGCCACCTCAACTGGCTCCTTTCGATGTGGAGTAGCAGCGGCTCTACTCCGAGCCCCTCCCGAATGGTCGAGCTCCTCACCCTATCTCTAAGGGAGTGCCCGGCCACCCTACGGAGGAAGCTCATTTCAGCCGCTTGTATCCGGAGCTCGTTCTTTCGGTCATGACCCAAAGTTCATGGCCATAGGTGAGGGTAGGAACGTAGACCGACCGGTAAATCGAGAGCTTCACTTTTTGGCTCAGCTCTCTCTTCACCACAATGGACCGGCACAGCGCCCCCATTACTGCGGCAGCCGCACCAATCCGTCTGTCGATCTCCCGCTCCATTCTTCCCTCACTCGTGAACAAGACCCCTAGATACTTGAACTCCTCCACTTGAGGCAGGAACTCCCCTCCAACCTGAAGAGGACAAGCCACCCTTTTCCGGTTGAGTACCATGGCCTCTGACTTGGAGGAGCTGATCTTCATCCCAGCCGCTTCACACTCGGCTGCGAACCGCCCCAGGGCATGCTGTAGGTCTTGGCTAGAGGGGGCCAGCAGGACCACGTCATCTGCAAAAAAGAGACGAAATCCACTGGTCCCCAAACCAGACCCACTCCGGCCCTTGGCTGCGTCTAGAAATCCTGTCCATAAAAGTTATGAACAGGACCGGTGACAAAGGGCAGCCCTGCCGGAGTCCAACATGCACTGGGAACAGGTCCGACTTAGTGCCGGCAATGCGGACCAAACTCCTGCTCCGCTCGTACAGGGACCGGATGGCCCCTAATAAAGGGCCCCCGATTCCATACTCCTGGAGCACCCCCCACAAGGCATCACGAGGGACACAGTCAAATGCCTTCTCCAGGTCCACAAAACACATGTGAACCGGTTGGGCAAACTCCCATGAGCCCTCGAGTACCCTGTAGAGGGTATAGAGCTGGTCCAGTGTTCCACGGCCGGGACGAAACCACACTGCTCCTCCTGAAGCCGAGGTTCGTCTATTGGCCGGACTCTCCTCTCCAACTTATATGATAAGTTGAGTACTTATTGAATTTTAACAAGCAGCCTTTACAGCCTGTGCCTGCTCATTAGTTAGTATTTCAGCAAGATTTTGGAATCTACGATCAAAGGACTCATCTACCTCGGTGGCAATTCCCAGGATTCTGAATCTGCGAATGAGTGTGTTTCTTTTTGAGTGTGATTAAGTTTCTGTGAGGTCCACCTTAGCCTTTCAGCTCCCTGCAACTCTTTCTCCTCCTAATCCCATTTAGCACAACCAAACATCTGGGAGTGCTTTGTGCCAGAATGCTTAGTCCCCAGGCACCACTCTCATTTCATAAATCATCATCCTGTCTCAATACAACGATCAAAATTACATCAGGGCCAAAGAGGGCCACATGAAATGTATACAGTCTTGATACTTCTAATATCAAGCCCCACTTCATGGTGCTATGGCTTAAGACAGCCCTCATATAGTTGCAAAGGAGGGAAGAGAGGATAAGAAGGATCTTGTGAGGGCAGAAAGAAGAGCAGGAAGTCATTGTTTTATCCTTCCTAAGCAGCTGTTTAGGTCTTGCCTCAGAAGTCTGAAATCCTCAGAGAGTCTTTGTGTCTCACAGTGCAGATTTGTCCTATCACACTCCTGATTGTAGCTACCACGAAACTAAACAAATACCAAGATATAATGATCACTTGATGAAATTCTTTGAGTTTTCTGATGTTCAAATCTAAACTAAGAGAAAAATAAGCATTGGAAAAAAGACAGGGCAAATGTTGAACAATCTCTTCGAGTGTTACCAGTACACAGTTCCTTGCAAAAGCTTTCATATCCTTTTTCACATTGTCAATATTTTATTGGGACTTTAGGTGATGGAACAACACAAAGTAGTACATAATGATTAACTACAAAAAAAAAGAAAACATGTTTCTCAAATTTTACTTTTAAATATAAAATCTGAAAGAGTGCCATGCATATGTATTTAATCCCTTTTAATTGTCAGATTTTGTTTTGCAAAAGCAGTTTGTATCCTTTTCTTTTTACTTCAGTTATGTACTACTTTGTATTTTCTATCATATAAAATTCCAATAAAATACATTGAACTTTGTGGTTGTAATGTGACAAAAAAATTGTAGAGAACATCATCAGAGTCACAGCAGAGGCCAAAGTAGTGAAATTTATCCTTTTTAGGTCAAAATCTCAACATTGGGGACATAGACTTTGAATGGCTTTGAACAATGGAAATTTTGCTGAGCCAGCAGCCCATTAATAAAGCCCCCCCAGTGTTTCCCAAAGAGCATATATTCCCCTGGAGCCCAAAGCACTGACTGGCATTCCACATTCCATCTTTAAACAAAGCCTTGCTGTAAGTTTGCCGGACTCTTGCTTAGTATTTGCAGAGTGAGGTGCTGGTCGGCCACTCACAATGATGTTTCTATCGCCATTATTGCTGTTTCAGCAGACATTGACTCCTCAGTTTGCTAAACCTGAGATTTGCATCCTCTTTATGAGATGCAATATGGATTTAAGGACCTGTTCATTTTTCGGCACATGAAGATTAATAGTGTTATTATTCGGGTTTGATGAGGCATTAGCAAGAAATCGAAATCATGGCTCAACTGGAGACAAGGACAATTAGGAAAGCTGAGTGAATGGTATAGGTGTGGATATATTTCATTCTTTAATCTGTGTTTATCAAAGTTTATCAACCTGTAGCCCATCCATGTTTACTGGGCAGATAATGGGACCCAACTGGCCTGTTTCCAGCTACTGCACTTTATTCTGCTTGTCCCTCTGCGTGAAAGCTATAGTTATAACTTTCCTTGCAAGTTTATTTCCTTTCCGTTCAAGTAAAACTGTCTATTATCCTTTTGACCATTGGAAGCGCCCGTCTCCCGCCATCTTTTTGTGTAACATCAACAACAAATCTACGCTAACTCTTACCAGCCCACTGTTTACTCACTCACGCTTTTATATACCCACCCGAGACTTTTGGGGCAATAAAGATAGCAACAGGCGGAATTGAAAGCAGCTGAATTGGCTTTAAATTGTCCCTTTCAGAGTCTTTAGGATTGGTATGATGTGCAAACCAGAGGCAACTCACATGTTGTCCTTTTATTTAATGTTCTTCAAAGGCTGCCAGTATAAAGAGAGAAAAGCTGGTCCAGATGTTGATTATTCTTGACTTCAGAATGCTGTGTTGTGAGTGTCACAAAACCATGTTTCTCCACAGATCTTCAAGAAATCCACTCTTTGACATAATGATAGGGTCTGTGTGAGACATGATAGCTTACTTCCAGTTACAATAACAGACTTTTGTTAACGTGCTTCAATGTGTGTTCATTTGTCACCCTGCAGGCGGAACAAGCATGGCTGTGAAATGTGTCGTTGTGTGAAATGTCCTCCCTTCACCTGCGACAAGCACTGCAGCAATGGCTATCGACAGAACAGGAAGGGCTGCAACATCTGCATGTGTAAAGGTGACAAAGTCCTGTTAGGTATCTGAATATCAGCACTGGTAAAACAGCACTTCTCTGAGTCAGTGTTAGCTCAACAGATAGTTAAATGAAATGCAATGAGGGAGTAAAATAATCTAACTCAGAATCATCATATGGTTTGAGATTTGTTATGCTGAAGACAGCACTTCTGTTGCCTCTTACCTCAACTCAGCGTGTGTGTGAGCACCCTGCATGTACCAAATTCTTCGCATGGTATAAAAGGGTGACTTTAATTCTTAATCCTGCATTTATGCCTAAGGTTTTGGGGTCATGCTCAGCAATAGACTTGGTACCATTTAGCACCCCACCTTTGTCCTCAGTGGAGTAGAAGCATTTAAAGTACATGGACTCTGTCCAGTATGGGCCCTGCACATATATATGGATAGAAGCAATATGCTGAGGGAAAGTAACCAGCTGTTTTTCACCTAAGAAAGGGTCACCTAGGGAAAGCTGTGTCAAAGCAGCTGCTTTCACACTAGATACTAGGTGTGATTGCCTTAGCTTACAGCTAGCATACCTGAGTTTAAAAATTTGAATGAGCCTCTATTTTAGATATGTAAAATATAGAGAAAAGAGAAAACCTTTCTGGAAGTACATTTATTTTTATTGATGTGCTTTTAAGATTAAAAAATATAAAAGACCATTCTTTTGAGCATCTACCTAAGTTGTGCAGTTCACAGAGTTCAAGCTGTGATCCAGATATTTTCAGACTTTAAAAGCTGTTTGTGACAACTTGGCAATTTTTTGCTCTTAACAAGGTCTCTGGGTGCAGTCGAGCAGTCTTTTATTATAAAGGCAGTGTCTGAGTGAAATGACCTAAGTATCTATTTAGCTGTCTGTAAGAGCTGCTTTTACTCTAAGTGCAAGGAGAATGAACTGCTCATTTTTTCTCTTTCAAGATCAAATACATCATACATTCTCTATGAGACATGCATATTGTATGTATATTTACTAATTAAAATAAGCAATTGGTATGCCTGCCAACAATTATCATCCATTTTTGTTTTGTAGAAAGCAACCAAGTCGAAAGCACAACTGTTCCAGCCCCTACACCCAGTTTCTGCCTCACGTCAAATGGGCGCCGGTATGACGAGGGTGACAGCTGGCATGATGGCTGCCGTGACTGCTACTGCCACTCTGGACGGGAGATGTGCGTGCTCATATCGTGCCCCATGCCCAGCTGCTCTCATCCTGTTGTCAAATCTGACCAGTGTTGTCCTACATGTGAAGGTAAAGCTTCACTGTGGTGAGCATTCCCTTTCCTCGGCTTGATTAAGAAATGTTGGTGCTATAACTACTACCCGAATCACATGCATTGAGCTTACAGTGTCAGCAAAGTCGATGTGAGTTTGAAGTTTTCCAAAATCAAAACAACCAAAAGCATGAGACAAAAGAGAATCTATATTGAAAGGTGAAAGAGAGTTCAGGATTTTGTAAGGCTGATTATTCTCTCCTGCAGCATTCTTTTCAATTACGCGCACATGACCAATTATCCAAATTAGGCCATCACATTATTTAGCAGCTTCTTTTGATTTCCCTTATAAATAATGTTCGGCTTCTGTATAAATAACCTTCTAATCCAAACATGACCAAAGTTTAAAGATACATAAAATAGTGTAGGAATAAACATCCATGACTTAGAGTTGCTTTAGGATTGTAGATGTCAGTTTTGGTTTTGGTTTTTTGGTTTTTTATGTACAGCAGGTAAGATACTGACTGCTTATAAACGTTTAACACAACCTCACCTATAAAATTGTGAACGACCCCTATTGAAGCCTGAAATATTACTCCTGGGTTGGAACGCAAGTACATACACATGTTGCACATGTCTTTTTATTTCAGATAAGAGTCTTAGTACAGACACTGTAACAAAAGAGAAACTGTGTGATGAAACAATAAAATGTAAGTCTTTTCTTTCCACAACAAAACCACTTTGCATGGTGTGGCCAGACTTACAGCAGCAGTACCAGAACGCTTTCCTTAGCTGGGTGTAACATATCCTAATCCAACTTTTAGGTTTTTCCTGGCCTCTCAAATATGCACAGTCACGCTCTCTAAGTGTTTCTCAGGATCTGGAAGGCACACTGATCAACACCCACACTTTTGTGTCCATAACTTTCCCACTCAGAAGGGATATTTATGGGGGGATGACTTAGCTGGATGTTCAAATACTCAGAAATGAAAGACTGTCTTCTACTTTCAGCTAAGCACTCTGTTCAGTGAGGGGAAAACAGTCTAACTCTTTGCAGATGTGTTCTACTCTGCGAGACACTAAAGATGTTTTGAGCCGAGTGTGTGAAAAAGCAAACTTCTGTATAGTGTCTGAGGCTTCCTTTAATTAGACAGTGATCTGCTCCTTTGATCACGTTTAGTCTTTGATGATTGAAGTTTTGCTTCATTGTCAAGATATTGTTAAAAAAACTGACTAGATCATGATTGCCAAAGCAAACAATAATGAAATCTTTAGTTTAAAAATGTAGCACATGTGATGTCTACTTTCAATTATGTTAATAAATATAAATAAGCAGTTTCATAATCTGTCAAAATTCATCAAAACATCTCAGTTCTAAAGGCTGAATCCTTGTTTTCCCAGTGAGAAATCTCTACTACAAATTTAAGAGAACCAGCGATCAAGAAATACTATTTATTATTTATCACCACAATATGTATTTCTTTATGATTTACTGAAATAAAAGAAGCATGGTTACAATAAAACAAAATTAGAAATACTAATTTTATGATCTAATTGCAAAATTAATAGGGAAGAGATTTCTAAATTCGAGGAATGTCATAATATCTAAGCTACTAAAGTTTTAACCTTTAACAAATGTTTTATGGTCTCTCTCTCTGCAGCTTAAAGAAAGGGCGCACAGGCTAATTTGGAGTCATAAGAAAATGTTCTTAAAAATTAACAGATAGAAATTCAAAGGAGGAACAGCCTTTGAGTCTGTCAGCGTCTGACGTCAGAAACCCTACAATAGAACAGGGCAAGAGAGTGCGTTCCTTGGTCAGACCTACTTCTGTCACTTCTGTTCCTCTCTTAGCTTAAGGAATTGTCAGCTTCCAGCTCTAACAGTGGTTCTGTCTGCCCAAGGTGGGGACGTAACACAACGTAGAAGGTTTCCGGGTTCTGATTCAGTTTGTTATATGCCTTGGCTGCTTTCACACTTTGGATAACTACTGAACGGAATTGAATGCGAAGAAAATATGCCCTTCAGAAAGTCACTGAGTGATGCTGAGATGTGAAGGACAAGACAAACACAAGACAAAACAAAACCTGGCAGGAATTTCACAGAAAATATAGACAAAAGGAACACACAGTGTATGATATAAGAAAACTTTTTTCACAACCGAAATCTGGAAATTTGATCAGGTTTGGTTTTAATTCCAGTTAGGTTTTTGCTTTGTTGGTTCTTTGTTTTTTCTGAGTGACCACTAAAGCTATCAAAGCATCGCCAGTCTGACCAACTAATCGGAACAGAGCTTTGGTAATAAGTAGCTAAATAGCATTACACAGCCAATAAGAAACATTTTATTTATTATTTTTTCCTCTCAAATTCTTTAAACTAGAGCGAGACCTCAAAAACATAAACAATCATTCTATATAAAACTATTTTGTCAGGAAGATTTTGTCATTAGATTCAGGAAGCTGGGGCATTATAAGAGGTTGTTGTGGCTAACTTCACATATTTTCTCAATCAACATGCTACCACAAACCCTCCATTACAGATCACTTTGTCCTTTTACATAGTACAAGGCAATTTGTCAAGATCACAGGCTGTGTGAGCTTTCAGATTATGTTGCTGCTATTGCAATGAAAGGGGCATAACAACTCACAGCCTTCACCAGCGCTCCTTGTTGCGATCCTTATGCATGCTGCATCCAAATGCATTTAATGTTTTAAATTCAACCAAGTTATTTTACACCATCCTCAGTACATTATCGTCTTCATCAGATTCCATGTCGGGACCTTTCAGTTGATTGTGAGCAGCAACAAACAAAGAACAAAAGGTTTTCTGAAAGAGGCTCGTAAGAGTCCAGCAAGGGTATATTCAAGGAAATTAGAGAAGGGAAAGGTCAGATTTAAATTGTTTGTGGTCAATACAGAAGACAAGTGAAAGAAAAGTGTTATTTCTCCATTAGATGACTTTGGCAGCGGCCAGCCTGAGGGGATGGACATGGTGGTGTGCAGAGCACCTGGAGGAGAATTTTACGTGGAGGGAGAAACTTGGAACCTGGATGAGTGCACACGCTGCACCTGCAGGAAGGGACGCGTCCTGTGCGACACTGAAGTTTGTCCCCCAGCTCTCTGCCAGACACCCATCCGAAACAAGGACACCTGTTGCCATGTGTGCCAAGGTAATAAAAGAAGGGAAAGGAGGGGTTTCCCTCAGGAAAACATCAAGGCTGAACAGCTTCAGTAAGAGCCATCTGAAGCTGGGCAGGGTAGTTTAAATTTGCTGTTGATGTGCTATCAGCATGTGGTTTTGGAGGGTCTTGCATGTTGCTTTTTGTGGGCAGTTTTATATCAAGCGCAGAGGCTCATAAAGAAACAAGCCAAAACCAGTTGGGTTTACATTGAGCTCCCCCAGGCAGGCAGCAAAACACGTGGATTCCTTTTACCCAGTGGCCCACATCAGAGACTCATCTAACATTCTGATTGCTGAAGGGACAAGATTGTAATCTGTCTGCATCTGTGCTGTCCCACTGGAGAGGCAAATGTAGATTCAACATGCACATTTTATTTACAGCTAAAGCCAAACACTTCAGAATGTCTCACACATTTATAAACATTTCCCATGCACTCCTAAGTCCACAAATCATCTATGCTTGACTGTGTCTGAGAGCTGCTCCTTGAGAATGCTGACCTACCTTATCACTGCATCACCCCACACAAAAGCAGACTGTCAGAGGCCACGCTTTGATATATGTATGGGCCTGGTCACCAGGAATGTGGGAATAATACACATCTCACTGACAGTCTCTGTAATGGATTTGTACAGTGGAGCAGTGCAGTGTGTACATGTTGACTGAGTCCCACGGTCATTAAAAGACCATAGATCTCAACCCTGCAGTGAAGCGAGGTCAAAGATGGAGATATATTTGGAGGCTTAACTGACAGCTGTCAAACAGAAAGGTGCCCCTAAGGCTTAGTAATCCTTGTCGACTGAAATGTTATATACGGGTAACTTAGAGGCACGCTTTTCAATTAGACAATGCATGAAATTCTCTGTTAGCTGTTCACGCTTATTTCTGGCTTCACTTAAGCAATGTAAGTAGATCTAATGTGACCACCTTTTACAGTGTTTCATTACTGACCAGATTTACATGTCTCCACCAGCAGAAGAGACAGAGAGCACCTCTCTCCCAGTGAACAGCACCCAGCAGCAGTTCTGCATAACCGTTGAAGGAGACATGATGCAAGCTGGAGACTCCTGGAAGGCCAACGCCTGCACGAGCTGCACGTGCAACTACGGCGCTATTCAGTGTTTCTCTCAGCACTGTCCAGCAGCCAGCTGCAGGGTACCAGTGTTACGCAAGGGCCAGTGCTGCCCACATTGTCTCGGTACGTTTTTGGGTGGGTGTTGCAAAAAACTGAGAAAAGAGAAAGCTGCCTTCTGTGTAGGAAAGTTATCCTTATTCTAAGCTGTGCTAGGCAGTCACATTTTAAACATATGCACAGTGCCTTGAAAATACAGCCACGGATCTTGAACTTTTTCAACCATAAATGTTTGTATTTTATTGAGATTGTATGTGATAGGCCAACACAAAGCATATACAGTAAGTGTGGGGTGGAAGAATAAAGATTACAACTTTTTTACAATTAAAAATCTGAAAAGTGAGGTGTGCATATATTTTCACCTCACTCTTTACTCTGACACCCCTTTATAAAAATCCAGTGAAACCAGATGACTTCAGAAGACGCCTAATTAGTAATTAGAATCCACCTAGACAATTTTAAAGTAGGGCTGGAATATAACACAATATCTCAAGCTCTGAACATCTCATGAAGCGCTGTTCAGTCTATAGTTCGAAGATGGAAAGAGCAGCCAAGATGCCCATGATAACTAAGGGGAAGTTGCAGAAAGTCACAGCTTAAGTAGAATCTGTCGAAAGGGAAACTTTTTGTCATTTGCTCCACAAATCTGACCCCTATGAAAAAGTAGCACGAAAAAAAAACATTGTGGAGGGTGACTTTAAGCAAACTGCCAAAGCTGCAATGTAATGGTTTTGATCAAAGATGATATGCATGTGTCAGAATGGCCTAGTCAAAGGACAAACCTATATTCAAAAGTTTGGACAGGCCTTGAAAGTTTGCTAAAAAGAATTGGTAAGAAAACAAAAGTCTGTCTCCACGTGTGCAAAGCTGGTAGAGATAGACCCACAAATTTATTCCTCACCTTTCAGGATTTTACTTATACAAAAGTTTAAAAACCATGTACTAATCTTCTTCCACTTCACAGTCATCCATTACTATGTGCCAGTCTGTCATAAAATTCCCAAAATACATTGTCTGTTTTTGTAACTAAACTTTAAGCAGTTTTTGCAAGAAACTGGTACACTTACATTTAAATCATACAGTCTTTACTGATATTAATGTTAGTGGTTGTAAAGCTATGAGTCAGGATGCTATATGTCTAGAGAACGAACAACAGAGGTTTTGCCAGGGTTTAAACTGATTGTGTGAGCATTTGTTGGCCCCAGCCACCTAAACACTAAATAGGCAACAAGATCGCATAGAAAACATTCCATGTGCCAGACCCACACAGTCCACTCAGAACGAAAACATTCCTCGAGCATCCGCACATTCACACGTGCTTCCTGTCCCCTGGCTGCATTGGCCCATAACGCTTTCGCCTGCTGGCACCACAGGAAGGCAAAGGCCCATGTCAGCTTTTTCTATAGAGGAAAAACTAAGCATAGTCCTCTATTGTTCCCGATGACGTGTAGCTGTTTTGTTATTTGGCCGATGGAAAACAGAGCTTTTTACGTAATGTCCGCACAAAGTGGCTCAATGGAAGTTGGATGACAGGTCCAATAAACACAGCTTATCAGTTGAAACACCAGGGAGTGTAAACACTAACTCACTGTAAGCAAGCTCTGCAGAACACTGAAAATATTGGCATCTTGCTTCTTTCTGAACAGAATCAACAACATCAGCACCAGTGACTGTGTCCACCAGCAGACTAAAGGCAGTGGTCACCACCACAGGTCAGAGTGGATCTTTGATTACAACTGTGACCACCCCACTTGTCTTCGCTGATACAGGTAGCATTCTGTTCTTCATCATCCCTCAGCACTGATCCCATCCTGTTAGTAATTTGGCATATTTGCCAAACTCTTCCTGCCAGTCCCTGTGAGTGTTTATCCTAATATGGCTTGTTGGGAATGGTTTAATAATTGAGTGAAATGTGTATTAAAACAATAGTGATAAATCTACTTGGGGCTAAACATGATCCTTCCTGAGGGAGCCAGGAGTAATTTTTCATTTTGAATGACTGGACCTGGTTATCTGCCCAGGGGTATACCATTAATAAAAGATGTTTTCAATTTAGATTGTGTAAATGTTGCTTTTACAGTACAGAGCAAGTTTTCTCTGGGATTAATACATCAGTTTCTAGCAGTATTTTCCATGTCTGGGTAAGTATGGAAAAAATAAAGAGTATTTAATAGATTCGTATTTCTAGGCTTACATGCCCCCTGCTCTAAATCCATCCATTGCTCAATCAGTCCATCTATACATCTGTCTGTCTGTCCACTAGTTCAAAGATCTGTCCCCATATCCATCCATCCATGGAAAAAATCCATCCAAGGAAAAAATGGGAAACAAATGGACAGAAACTCCCTGAAAGTATAGAATTTTGACATTTAAAAACGTGCAAAAATCCAAATACATGAAATTCTTTTTTTTTCTGTGTCATGTAGACCAGCCACATTTGGGTGAGAATTACCCGAGCCATACGGAGATGGCCCTTGTTTACCAATCAGCAGCATGGATCCTTGCAGGACTCCTTTTGGCTATCATCATATTTGTCATTGTGGCGTTACTCATCAACAAGAAAAAGAAGTGGGTGCAGATGTCCTGCTACAGCGCACCAAAGAAGGTGAGCAATTGTCTGCAAATTAGAGAATAAAATTAGGGATCAGCTGGTGACCAAAGATGATTTTTCGGCTTGATCGACTATGACCTATGACCAGTTTTTCAGAAACACAAAAATTCAATTTTTTTTTTTTTTTTACTTTCCATATGTAATTACAGTCTGGTAGCACTGACAAAATGCTCTTCAGTGTAGACGCAATTACTGAGGGAAGGAGACTCAGTTATTTTTCAATATTAGTAAAGTGTTGAAAAAGAAATCAGGGGATACGGAGAGAAGTAAGAAACTATTTAAAATAGAGATGTATTTTTTTTATAACTTGTCTGCGGTTCATTTAGTTTCATTCTGTGATAGAGCCAGAGAGAGCCTGACAGATTATAGAAAGGCTGAACAGAATACTGCAAAGGTCATATTTTATCAATTTGGGCTTTCAACTTGTCTGTTTAGGAATATGCTGTTTTTGGAAATGTTGGTAGTTTTTTGGGAATCTCAGAGTAAAGGTAAGGGTCAGCTCTCTGTAGGAAATATAATACAGAGACTGCTGTTTTTCTAACTGTGCTAATCACTAATATGCTAATTCTATATTAAAATGTCTCACACAGCTGCCTGATGTCACTGCTCTAATAGAAGTAATTAATGAATTTTCTAGGATGGCTAGAAAAAATGTACAGTGCTGCTCTTTTGTCTTCTTTTATTATAGTTCTTAAAGAGAAATTCTGACCGATGCTTCTCTAAGCAGATTAAATAATAAAAATTTAATGGTACTGTGAAATGGATCTTAATTTTTGACTTTTTCTAGGAAGAATTTCCCTGATTTTCAGGTTCCTGGCTTAGCCGGTACTAAAACTGTCCTGGCTTAAGGATAAATGGTGTTTCCCATTGCTCTCAGATGGGAAAAGGTCATGCCACTCATAAACCTTTAAATGAGGCTTTAATGTCAAAATATCAAGTTATCTCCTTTTCTATAACAAATAAGTGCCAGCTAACATAAATTATGATGGTGTCACTGCAGTTCTAACCAAATCACTGTGTTGTTTTCCCTTCCTCCCCCCACAGACCGTGATCCTCAAGAAGCACGTGAACAAGAATTCTGTCATCTACATGGATCCCTCCAAGGAGAACAAATTTCAGAACATGAAAAGCAACTGCGGCATCATTAACTTTTCTCCGGAGATGAGCTCACCTCCCTGCATGGAGAAGATGACCATTCCTAGAGCCAAGCTGAGCATGGGCAGTGACTGGACGCCGTGCTAAAAGGAATTTATAACAGCAACTAAGGCAAAAAAAATTCCCGTACTTCTCAGTTTTTCCCACTATTAATTTTGTGTGACAGATAAACTATGAATACTCAGCAAAAAGCACTTGACTGATGCTCTTCATCGTTTGCCCATCATCTTTCTAGTTTGGACATTCGGGTTGGGCGACAAACTTAGAGGGGGATGGACAAGTGGACGTATTGAGGATACAGCCCGTCTGGGTTGTAAGGAGAATCCAGAGAGACTCATCTGTCAGAATCAAACTCTGATACTGTAACATACTTGCTTCTTACTGTTTCATTTGAAACTGGAACTTTGCAAACAAAGGAGGAAGAGAAAAAGCTTTAGGAGAGGGGTTAATCTGTGGCATAAAGGGAACACTGGAAATGCTAACCCCCCACAAAGTGCAGAAGTCCACCATGGATGTAACCATTGTTAGCAGGCCAGATTTAAACCCCTGAATTAGAATGTGTGGTTTTCCTTTTAGTTTTTGTATATTTTTACAGGACTTGTATCATATGTTGTCTTGTTTCTGTTTTGTTTCTGTCTTTAGAGCCAAAGTTTTTTTTAATGTCAGTTACAACATTCCCACACACCTCACAAATAACAGCTTTGTATCCCTTCAAATGACCACAGTCATTCCTTTTACAAAGAAAAACCTACAGCAAAGCAGCTGAGTTTGCTTAAGTATTCATGTCTCTTGAATTTTTTCACATTTTTACATGTTTGACCAACATAAACCAGAGCATAATTGTGAAGTAAAAGGAAAACGATAAATGGTTTCAGAAATGTTTTTGTTTCACAAATAAAAATGAAAGCATGTGACGTGTATTTGTATTTAAAAACATGTCAAACCAGACGTCTCGCTGCAGTTACAGCTGTAAGTCTTTTGGAGTATGTCTCTATACACTGCACATGTAGGGACTAAAATCATTGCCTATTCTTTGCAAAATAGCTTTTGGTCCATTGAATTGGATATAGAGCATCTGTGAACAGCAATTTTCAAGTCTTGCCACAGATTTTCAATTGGATTTTCTGAAGAGAAGCATCCACACAGCCTGATGCTGCCACCACCACGTTTCACCATAGAGATGGTTTGTTCACTGTGATGTTCAGGGTTTATTTTCCATCACATATAGAGTTTCATCAGACCAAACAGTTCCATTTTGGTCTCCAGTGACCAGAGCATCCTTTTTCATGTGTTTGCTGTGTCTCCTACACGACTTGTAGCAAACTGTAAATGGGACTTTTTGTGGCTTTCTTTTAAAAATGACTTTCTTATTGCCACTCTTCCATAAAGACCAGATTTGTGGAGGTTACAACTTATAGCGGTCAACAGTTTATTTCCTTATTAGCTGTGGAAGAGTTAGCTATACACCGAAAATTGTTTAGGGGCGTCAGAGTAACCTGGGTTAAAAATATACATGCACGCCACACCTTTCAGAATTTTATTCATTAAAAAAAATGTAATAATGTTTCCTCTTGCTTCCACAGTTATGTTCTTCTCTTTGTTGGTCCAACACATCCAGAGAGAAATGTGAAAAAAATCAAGGGGTATTAATTTTATTTGCAAGAAACTGAAGGTGAATTCAGTCATCCTCTTTCAGCCAGACCTGTAACTCGTTTGAAAGCTATTAGAGCTGAAACAGGCTGATATTCCTTCAAGTCATGTCATGTTATGACCAGCCAAGGAAAAAAAATACGGATCTATGGGGAATGTCTTTGATACCATGCCTCACTTCTTTCTTTCGCTACAGAGCTGCTGTTTACACATGTCAGCGATTGCTTGAGATTTTTTATTTATTTATAAAGCCTTAGTTCTGCAGCCTTAATGCTTTTTCTTCACACATTATTTTTGATTTTAACATTTAGCCAAGAGAAAAAAAGTAGCCTACACAAGAATGAAGTGTTCAAGATTATCCACTGTTTATATTCTTGGGAATAATGTGAAGTGTTAGAGTTCAGCATGTGTACATATTGATACATAAAATTTCAGTGTTTTAGAGACACATGACTTTTCTTAGCACCGTGCAGAATTCCTGAAGGAATAAAGGCCCTAACCAGGGATTATTTAAGTAGACAGAGATGTTGAACCACCAGAGGTGGAGGTTCTGGACCTGTCTGGTCCGTACAAAGGAGGACAGATTCCAAGAAGCATTGCAAAATAAATCCCCAGCCTAGGTTCTGGATCAGAGTTGTCTGTCCTTTGCCAATATCCCAATTCATAAACAGTTCCTATGCCAAAATGGCTCAGAAACCAATTTATACTGAATTGTTTTTCAGTATGTTTGTCTGTTTGAATCACAAGCTTTAAAATGTAGTCGGATTGTAAAAGCTTACACAATTCTCTGTTCTTCTTTGTAAAAACTAGTTTAAATTAGTAGACGAGAGAATCATATTTATTTTTTCACATAGCTTTATTTATTAATACTAAAGTATAGTTTGAAATTTTTTTCTTTATTGAAAATAGCTTTAAGTAGCCAAATCCAATGTACATTGTAGACCGTTTACCATTTCTATCTGCTATATTCTCTACTTTATTTATTTCAGTGTTGCAAATCTTGTGAATTCGTTTCTAGATTAGAAACTGTAACATTTATGCTTATTTTAAAAAATAAATGTGTGAACTGGAGCGGCTTGTGCTAATAAAGTTGAACTCCCCAAGCAGCAGTGATGTCATCCAAGATGGTACCAGTTAGGGGTTTTGCTTCACTAGCATGTCCACGCACATGTGGTCCTAGACTTGTGCTGCAAATGGGAATTAGTATTCTTTTAGTTCCTTTAAATCTGCTTGCTTTCCAGTTGCTTTTATATTTCAGCTGCAAATTAATTTAACAGAGATGGGGGTGTGTAGTAAGTGTTAAAGTGCGAATGAATAAAATGTTAGAAGAAGAAAAAAGACCGGACCTAGAAATTTGGATTATCCTTGACTGGTGTCTCGTTGAGTTTACCTGCAACAAACATTCCAGATGGGTTTGAAACAAAGAATGAATATGTTGAAATGCACCACATGCCCATTCTAAGTATGGTGGAGGAACTGTGATGCTGTGAGCTCTTTTTTTCTAGTTAGGAGCCTTATTAGGTATATGGGATCAAGGCCTCCTTGAAATATGACATTTTAAATAAAAAACTGATTAACTATCAACACACTAAAAATAGATCATCATTGGGTCTTCTAGTAGGATAATCCAAAAAAGATGACAAAATCAACACAGAAATGGTTTACAAGAGACAAAATCAACCATCTTCCATGGCTATCTCAGTCCCCAGACATGCAGCATACAAAACCTGTGGGGTGAGCTGAAGAGAAGAAGGGACCAAGACATTTTGTAAACAGGATAATTAAAGATACCGCTCTCTGTATGCTCCAACCTTAGAAAATCTTATAGAACTAGACCAAATGCTGACCAAATGAGTGGTACAAAGCATCAACAGTAGGAGCCACTGGTGATTTTGTAAAAACTATTATTTCCCAACATGGGATTTTTCATATCTAATATTTTTGTCTTTATAAAACTGGATCTTTTATTTTTAGAAAATATGACCTTCAATATATATTTTTTTCTTTAAGTTATTCTTCTCTGACTTGTGTTCTAGGATTAATCCCTTAATTAGATTTATAATTTATTTACTCTATTTTTTATTTGCACAAAAATATATACACAAATATATAAAAAATATATAGACAAATTTCCAAGGATTCAAAAAGTACCTCAAAAGCTTGTGAGGTAATGTTTAGCATGAATAAACAATGGATGGAAATGTCTGTTTATGCTCTGCTGTCTTCTGCACAGAAACAATGGCCAAGTCAAAGCAAATGGAAAAAAAGATTTATTCCCTCCATCTTCTACTGATGACACATAATCTGCAGCAAGTAGCCCTTTTCCTTTCAAAATCTATTTGTATTAAGGCAACAAAGCCCAGTAAACCTCTTGTTTATACCAGAAAATAGCAAAAGGTTTTTGGGAAATTTGAGGAGTTTTGCTCAAAGAGCTAAAGAACTATTCAACATGATAAAACAAGAGACACTTGTGTCTTTGGGACTTGAACTTTCCCCCAAATGGAAAAATTGTCCAATCTTCGAACAGAATCTGCAGGTACAAAATGCAGTCTTTGAGAAGCAGCTGAACCTCCGGCAAAGTGAAATCCTTCCCTTGGCCGGTAGAGTCGTTTGGTTCTCACAAAAGGATCTTGTAGTAGTCATCTTTATAGCTGTACAAGACCACCACAGCCACCCTGAAAGAGGACAACATGTGGTTGTTATATTAGGGGCAAAAAAAAAACTATACTCCACATCCAAATAGAACATCTCAAAATCAGAATAATGAAATTCGGCCGGGAGGTTTTCCGGAAACTTCCTGGCCCATTCAGCAAGAGGGTGCAACTCTGCCAGGAGCACATCTCAAGAGAAACAGCCTTGCAGGTTGCAGTAAATGTGAACAAACCCCTTTGTTAGTCCTAAAAATAAACTGTGAACTAACAGAAACTACGTGAAAAAGGGAGGTGGGAGAGAACCTTTACAAAGCATTTTTTTAAGTCTTGCAGAGCCGCCAGGATGGCTGTGGGCGAGTTGAAACAGCAGTGAAGATGTATGTCTACATGCAACAGTTTTGATTCAAAGGAAAGGTCACTTCCTGTAAAGCCCATGAGATAAGTTTAGTTTATGATTCCGCTGCAGCAAGGTGACTGTTGCGAAAGCCCTTTACCCCGCTAATCTGACCTCAGCTGCCTGTGCCTCACATTCAATGAAAACATGTACACGAAAGGACAAAAAACAGATGCTGAATGCATACATCTACTCTTATCAGTCAGGCAACGCAAACAAAAAGCAGAAATGGGAAATTGAAACCAACTGCGCTAACTGAGACTTTGATTTTCTTGTTGTCGTCTCATTCATAAAGCTCGCTCTGGGGAGCTGGCCTGCGTCAGTCGGTTGAGGTGTTATGATCCAGAAAACCAAACAAGGCGAATCCTTTTCCAGATTGTACCTCAGGAAACAGGATCAACTGAGGATTTAGTGTTCTTCAAGGTAATGGTTATCTGTCTAAGAGCCGTCTTTGAAGCTCTGGCTGTCACTGTTACACCTGGCGTTGGGGAGTGGCAGTTGCCTACAAAAGGAAGTTTTTTTATGTATGTCTTTTAACATATTTACCTACTTGGTTTTGGCTTTTGTTTTGAGAAACAGCATTAGTTTTAATTTTTTATGTATATTGTTAAAGGACATATATTTAAGTGCTAGAAAATGTAAAAACCTGTTTTTGAAACAAAAACAAATCTCTGTCCTCCTGCAGATAAGCAATGTCACAGCAATTCTAATAAGCAAAAAGAGAAATTTCCGTTACTCCCGCTAAAACAGGAAGACACGACCACATATAGATGATGACGTATTTTGAAACTTGTTACTCTATTGGTATACACAGAAAACAAATGTGTTTTTTATTGACAAAAAAAGACTTTTCTAATGGGAATATCTCAAATGGCACCACAGAAAAAGGATGTAGCGAGCCCTGTTGCTTCAAAGATGATTAATGTAGGAAACATTGGATGATCAACTTACAACAGTTATGAAGGACAGATTTTCCCTCACCTACCAAAAAATCTCTGTTGGCAACATTATAATGAAAAAAATCTACATCTTAGATTTAAAGAAAGGAACAAACCAATACATGACGTGAACTGTGTTGCCAACAAAAATTAACACAGTCCATGCCTCAGCTACACCCGAGCAGGGAGTCAACAGCCAGACCACAGCGAGGATTGCAATTATTGCTTATAAGCATCATGCTTATCAGGTAAGAGAATGCTTTCCTTTACTGATTACTAAGAGTATAATTTTCTTGTCTGTTTCTGAGCTAAATCAAGGAGAGAAAATGTGAAAGCTACGCTCTCTGAGAATTTCATCTTCCTGTTCAACATCCAGGTGAGTAGCATAAGCTTGAGGTGATTTTTTTTAAGGCCAAACGACATCTTGTTGTTAGAAAGTAACTAAGCAGTTTCAGAGTTGTGTCCTTAAAATAACGTTGTGACATTACTGCAGTGCAGTCAGATCCTAACAAGTAAAACACGGACTGATCATATGGTGAAAAGACATGCATAATCAATTACTGCATGGCACCCTAATATAAAGCATTCTTCTAAGAGTGATGATGCTTTCCAAAACAAGAGCAGAAAAGGCAACAACTAATCTGAATCCTGCTTTGAGATATATTATATATTAACAGGCAATCATTCAGTCCTGTGGTGAATTACAGAGTTTTTAAGTCCTTTCCTAGAATGCTGGTTTATTTAGTCTCTAATCTACTGCATGGCTATCACTATTTTTGTTCTCTGAGGACAATGTGTTATGATGCCTGAGTTTAGTGTTACAAATGCAACTCCATCACTCTTCAGAAACTGCCTTGTGCTCCCTCTTTTTTCTTTAATGCGTTTGTTTTTATTGATTGATTGATTAATTTTAGTCATGGAAATGAAAAAAATATGAGCTACAACTAAAAAGAGTTAAAAGAAAAGATCTAAAATTAATGATGCATGTCCTTTAAATAGTACAATACAAATAATATGTTGATCAAAAAGCTAGAACCTGGAAAATTCTGCAACATTTGAAAAAGAGTTCCCAATACTGATGCACCAATAAATTGTTCATTGATCAAAATCAGCCAGGGTTAACATAATCAGCATTGACCAATGATCAGCAGGTCAAATAAGGACATTAATTTCTACTTTTATTCCCCCTGTTTTACAGAACAAAATCATTACTTTCTCTGAATCCCCTTTTGGTTTCAAGTTATCAAATAAATCAAATAAATGTTGGGCATGCACTGTAAACTATGGAGCGTAAATTGAGATTATCTTGTAATTCCTTAATTTGCTGTGGGATTCAAAATTGCTACCTCTATCAAGCAACCTTCAGCAACTTGTTTCTTTTGCACTCAACATTTTTCCATTTAATTGCTGATTCAAAGCAAACTTTTACTGAGTTTGTATGTGAAAATTGCCAAGTCTGATCACAAAAGATAAGATGTTCAAGCTCATTTTCCAACAATTGAAATCAGTCTGCATGTCTTGCAGAACTCATTGCTGTAAACAGGGACACTAATTGATACTGTTAACATTTTAGATTAGTAAGAGAGGCTGAAAGGGACTATTTTTCACTTTTTCTGCCCTGTTCACAACTGCTTTGAACTGAAATTGACAGTGTACCTTTTCGTAATCTTAAAGTTGTGAATCTCATCACAGATGGACTTCAGGTAGCGCTGCTTTGGGAGACGAGACAGCAGAGTCTTGACGCTGCTATTGAACAGTTCTTCGCTGTCAAACTGGAAAAAGAAAGATAAAAAAAAAAACAGATGTGGAAACCATCAGATTTGGAAAAAATATGAATAGCAGTTAAATGTTTATCAACCATAACATTCACACAAACTGAACCGAAACAAACTCTGAAGCAGATTATAGGCAATGAACTACAAAACAAAGCTCTGAAAAGTGTGGTGTGCATTTGTATTCCACTCTCTCTCTACCCTGATACCTCTAAAAAGTCCAGTGCAAGTAATTGCTTTCAGAAGTTGAATGATTAGCAAATAAAGTCCATCTGTGTAGAAGTTAAATCTCAGCACAAATGCAGCGGTCCTGTGAAGACCTCAGAAAAATCATTTCATATCATATCAATCATCGTTAGAGAAAATTAGTGAACACTGAGGAACACAGCAGAAAGATTGGGGATAAAGTTGTAGGCAAGGTTAGGTTATACAACCTACCAAGCTTTGAACATCTCATGGAGCACTGTTCAATTCATCATCTGAAAGTGGAGTATAGCACAGCCACAAAGCTAGCAAGACATGACCGTCCACCTAAACTGACAGGCCTGCCAGGAGAGGCTTAATTAGAGAAGCAGCCAAGAGACCCATGGTAACTCTAGACTGAGCTGGAGAGTAGCAATTATCCTATTGCTTATTGTTATCAGGAAGGAGTTATTATTGTTAAAAGAAGTGTGTTTTATAGCAATAATGATAACCCCCCAAACCTACCAGTATGGTTGAGTTTTTAGCAGCCCCTTCATCATTATTGCAATAAATAAAACATCATGATAACGTCTTGAGCTTATATCACCCATCCTTACCGCAGAGATCCACAGCGCAGGCTGAAGAATCTGTTAAGTACTATTTATGGTCTTTCTGGAGGAGTGGCAGGAAGAAAACCATCGATGAGGGAAAGATAAAAGAAGTCCAATTTACAACTTTCAAGCCTAAGTGCGGAAACCTATGTGAAATCTAACACTGCACATTACCATGAACCCACAATTAGCAAACACAGTAGTGGCAGTATCCTGTGGCTGCAGATGGCTTGAGACTTGGGCAGAGGTTCACCTTCCACCAGGAAAACAACTCAAACCATACAGCAAGAGTTACAACGGGAATGGTTTTTACTATATCATATTCATGTTTTAGACTGGCCCAATCAAAGTCCAGATCTAAATCCAGCCAAGGCAAAACCTGAAATTTGATGCTCTCCATCCAATCCGACTGAGGTTGTCACCTTTTTTGCAAAGAAGAATGGTAAAAAAAATGGTTGTCTTGAACTGTGTAAAGCTGGTAAAGACCAACCCTAAAAAGCTGTAATTGCAGGAAAAGGTGGGACAACAAAGGTTTGACTCGGGGAGGGACGAACGCAAACACTACCACGCTTTTCAGATTTTGTTTTGTAAAAAATTTTGAAAACCATGTCTCACTTTACTTCCACTTCACAGCTATTTACTACTTTCTGTTGGTCCCTCAAATAAAATCTCAATAAAATACATTGAAGTTTGTATAGCATGACAAATGTGGAAAAATTCAAATAAGAATACTTTGAAATGAAATGTATACTTTGTGAAACTTCACCTACTATAATATATGCTTCAATGTGAACGGTCTTTATGTTTTCCAGTCATGACATATGTATGAGTTTAGACTGTGTTTTTGTTTGACTTGAGCTAATTTTCCATATGGAGAAAGCCACTGCCAACAATAAACACAATGAACATTTATGTGTGTCACATACCCAACCTGTAGCCTTCAAAATGTGTTGTAAAGGAAAGTCTGTATAAGTGACCGGTTCAGGCTTTTGCTAATGAACCACTGTGTTAGGAGTATTTCCTAACCTTTCTTTTGTTTCTTCACTTTATAAATTAGACTTCATGGAAGGGAAACTGAAACTTTATGAGTAAAAAGTCCCAGTAAGGAGCTTGGAATATGATTATAAACACCTCCTGACTGTGTTTTGTTAAATGCAGCACGTCACCTATGTTTGCCAAAAAACACTTTTCCCATCTGTGGAAACGTGTATGGGAGTTCCCTCACTTCGCTCCTCATGGGACGCAGCTGTAAAGGAAGGAGACGGGATTCCCTCTTCCTGTCTAGGATCTTGGACCTTTACTGCTTGTTCTTTCCTTCCCCACCCTGCCTTACAGCATTCCCTGGGATCCAAGAGTTTTATGAACTGTGCTGTGATTTTGATGAAACTGGTAGAGAACCCACCTCCAGAGACAGGAAGTTTATCAGTGTTTCCTTTTGCAGGTCCACCTACGGCATAAAAAAACAAGTGGAGTTTTAAAACGGAGCCTTATCTCACACTCATCAAACTCAACAGAACACAATGTATTAAATATTTAAGTAGATACGGTTATTGTCCAAAGAATAACAAGAGACTAAAGGCCTCTTGGATTCATTCTGCTGCATTTCAGGCTGATAGATGGACAATTCGGCTCAGGGTTTCTTCCTCTTTTTCCTGACCACATTCGGCACTTTCCCAGAGTCCTCAGTCCAATTTTGATATGATCTCAAAATATACATATAAAAGTTCTGACTCACTACAAAGTAGGGGTGGATTGGTGAATAGAAGGACAAATGGATGCACAGACAGATGCGGGAAACACCAGACAGGGAATGAACCTTGGAAATAGTAACATTATTCCATGGTCTTTTCTTATCCAGACCTGGAAAATATTTGAATCAAATACCAGAGTTCTCCAGACTGTGGAGGAACCTCCATGTTTACAAGATCAAAGTCATTAAGCCTGATGCAGTCCAGATCCAAACAGGGCTGAAACATGTATTAAAAATATGCAGCAACATTATAATAAAAGGGAGCAGAAGGGGTTTCTTTGGGATTATCTGGCCATAATCTGCAACGGAACAATAAATAAACTCAATACGGCAGCCATTTACACCCCTCCACAAAAATAATCGAGAAAGGGTTAGGCAAACAGTTTTCTTTTTAGTGTGCATTGTTCTGTAACAACAGGAACGGATTCACAAACAAATTCCACCAGTAGGGGATCGGAGCATGACTATAAAAGGGGCCACTCTCCATGATGATTGTTGTTTTAGCCATCAAAAGCCCTTTGCCCATTGTGTGATTTCACACACGAATTCAGCAAATATGGTGGGAGAGAAAACAACATAGTAAAGAAACAGTGGACTTACTGCAAGGACCTCGATGTCGTTGCTCTTGCTCTGCAAATTGCTCCCCAGATTCTGTAATCTGGTCTGAATCTGAAATTTGTGAGAAGGAGAGTGTGTAAAAGAGAAACAAAGATGGAATAAATAAGAGAAAAGGAGAAGAAAATAACAGTCGTTCCCATGAAAATAAAATGGGTGTAAAATATTTTCACATGTTCTTTACAAGAATGGTGCCACTTTTTAAAGAAACTCTCACAGAGACTTCACAGAAACATAGTTGTGACTTTTCCTGACTGAATGTTTAAAAATCATCTTATCTCCATATATTGCAAGTTAACATTGTGTTATGAAAACAGCATTTAGGTATCTGGCTTTAGGTGTGAATTATAAGCAGATTTAAAAGGTCATAACTGTTAATCAGAGCATTAGAGCAGAAAAATAAGAGGAGCAAAATACTTTTCTTCCTAAATCTGTGTCTCTGTGGAAAAAAAAATGCATATAAATGATATAGGCTGAAAGCCTTATAGAGATGGCACAGACAAAATCATCTGGTAGTGGAATTTATTCACAATTTATACTTGAACAGCCCTAACTGGTGCTCGGCCAGGCGCAAACTAAAAATCAATTCTTCTTTTCTGTTGGTGGATGACTGGGAGATCCTAAGATGAGCAGACGAAGCTGCAGGTTAATGTTTCTGTTACAAATAACTTTTCTCTCAGTTAAGTATCCGGAATAAAAGGACACATGATGTTTGTAATTTACGTGACTGAAGGTTTTGTCAGCTAGTGTGCTTAAACTGATGGCAAAAACATAAAAAAATGTAAATTAGAGCAGCTGTTTTGGGAAATTGGCAATAATAAAATACAGTTTATGCGAGCAAAACAACAGGAACAGGTTCCACATACTGTGCCATGAAAACTGATATGCTAATTACTGATGTCATACCTAAATACATATTCTTTGACTTTATTTCAGACAAAATATGAGAAATAGACAAGAACTAGTTCATGTTGGGGCTGTGGACTAAACTGAGAATGTTTTAGGTGGTGAACTATGAACATGGATCAATTCATTAAGGCTCCCTAATTAATAAATGAATTAATTATCTAATAACACTGCAGTAAATAGGAGCCTTTAAGAGCCTTTTCTCTCAGATAGGACATTGAACAAAATGGTTATTTACTTTGAAAGGATCCTGTAGGAAAATAGCTAATATCTTGTGATTTTATATTTTGATTAGTTTGCACAGTATCAGTAAAACGTATAATTGAAGAGACTTCAACTTTTCCTTCACCACAGTGTCTCCGCTACTTTTGGTGAGTGTTAGCATGAATGCTAAAAAAAAAATACCTCAGGTGTAGGCATCAGGGCCACTTAATATAGAATTAACATCAAGAGTGTGGCTGCATGGCATTTGAAATGTAACAACCTACCGATAATAGCATCAAAGCAGTACTTTGGGATCGCGATATGGCAAACGCTGATATTCCAACTCAATATACTGTGCAAATCTAATTTTAATGTGTGCAAAAAACAAAACATTTCAGTGAACGATATCCTGTCTTTTGAAGGAGATATTCTGTAATTCATGTTAGTTTTCATCTGCATAACCATGACCTGGAAGACTTACTGAATCAATAGATTTGTAGTGATGCACAAAGAAAGTTTTTAAACGTTGGTCTGTTTTTGAATAAACAGTTGCTTTATTTTACAGAAAACATTTTATTACGTCAGTAAAATTTTCCATTTATCAAAAAAAGAGAAAAACTAAAGTATTTTGCTGTTATTTGTGGTTCTTCAATAGCAATCAGGAATTGGTTAAAATTGTAATTTGGAGCTTTACAAAACCGGTGGCTTGAAATTGGCCACAAAATCTCTGATTGGTGCATGTCTAAAGAGTAAAGCAGAAGGTGATGTGTTGGATAGACAGACAGAAATCGATTCAGCAGCTAAAGTGACACAGGGTGCTGTTTGTGCATCAATAACCTGAGTCTCATATCTTCTTCTTGAGCTCGCAGAAACTTTCTCTGGGCTGATGACGTACACGTTCATGTTGGTGTTGCTGCTGCTCCCGTGTTGCTCCAAAGAGCCTGAAGACAGTTTTTCACATTAACCAAGTTATTAGAGGACTAGTTAGTAGGGCTTTTATCTGGGTCACATCCCAACTGTATGAGAACAATAAATTGTTTGTGTTGAGATGCTTTAAGACAGTTAAGGGATGTCAGTACCGGTATTGTTCAGCTGTGATCCTTTAGGGTTCTGAAGGCTCATGCTCTCTGAGATTTCTCTGCAAGGAAACAAGAAGAGTATTCATGAGATGGAAAAGCCCATAAATTGTTTAAGAAATCAGAGCTGCACATGAAACAGATTTCTTTACCTGATGCTTCTCTCTTCAAAGCATTTGGTCCGACATTTCTGAATGATGTGGTCCACCAAGTCGCACTCTGGAATTCTCTTCTCGGACTGCCTGTCCTTCTCAAAGGATTTCACCTGGGAACACAAAATACGTTTAGCATGCAGCCTTTCAAAAACGCGTAGAGAACAAGTATTTAGTGCAAGAGTCATCTTCAGTGCTAATGTTTTCAGCAGAAAAAAAAAACACTTAAACAGTATTTATTCTCATAGCGAAACACATCTTAGATGTCTGTCAAACGAAATAAAACAGAGCACTTTGTTGGTTTACCTTCACGTAGTTTCCATCTTTGTCAGAAACCAGTGCCATGCATGTAATGCCAGCCAGTCTGCAGTGATCCAAAAGTGTCTCCTGAGACTGAACAAAGTGAAAAAAAATGAATTTTTCAGTCACATCTTAGTTTTAACTGTACAAGAAAAATGAGGTGAACCAGCTTTGACTGTTGGTACTTAACGATGTTGGCCTGTGTGAGCCCTGGACGTCTAAGACCTACAAACCTCAGACAGCTGACTCTGCTACTGGACTATCGAGAAGTTGTGAAGAATAAGCCATATTTGGGTTTACAGGAGTATCTCAATATATTAGAATATTATCGAAATGCAAATGTGTAACACATGTTACATAGACTGATTACACACAAGAGTGACACATTTCAAGTGTTTATTCTTGGGGATTGTGATGATTATGGATTACAGCTAATAAAATGCCAAAATTACATTTCTGAAAGCATAAAAAAGAAGTTTTCATACAGAATGTTATGTTATGGCCATTTTAGAGCCTAAACAGCTTGCTGTTTATGCAGTGCTGTGTCTAATGCTGATCATCTCTACACTACACTGCATTAATGACATAATTAATGCAAAAGGAGTCCAAACAAGTATTGAGGGCATACACTGCACAGGGACATCGTTTTCAGTTGGCTGATATTTCTGTTTAAAATTGCATTCTTTATTTGTTTGATGTTATATTTCATTTTCTAAGAAATTTGGATTTTCATTGGCTGTATGCCATAATCATCAAAATTAACAGATATAAATGCTTGACATGTATACCTCTGTGTGTAAAATAAACTTTATGAGTTTAATTTTCTAAACAGCATTACTGAAATCAACTTTTAAATGATCACAGGCGAAGGTTCGTGTGTCACTTTGGGTGAGATTTTTACGCTTCTTCCTTTCTCACAACTTTTCCTCTGACTGAACTATGTCAAAGGTTAGCTATAGCCTAAAAGGCCTTAGCTGACACCATGTAGGAGGGTTTGCCATATTAGCCAAATGATGAGTGAAAACATCACCACAGGGTGAATAAAAGCTGTGGGTTCCTTCTGTTAACATGCCACCATCTGAATGGTATTAACAAAAACCTGGCAGGAGGGGATTTATGGCTGGGAAGATTAAAAAAAGGTATCCTCAAAAGCTTTCTTCTGCTGTGTGCATGATAAACAAAAAACACCATGATCTGGAATGTCATTGTTTTTAGCTAGACTCAAACTTTCCTAATTGCTCCTGAAGACTCCTGCGCCCCTCCAAAGGACAATGAAAGCAACTCAAGCAGATATTAACTGCACTGGTGGAAAGTTTAGACAACAATAGGTTTTACTGAGAAGAGGAGGAAAAAACAGAGGAAGGATTAAAATGCTGGCACTGAGTGGTGGCTGCCAGCCTGTTTGCCTCACAGAGAATGTGACAGAAGCATGGTACTACACCTGCTGGCCCTCGCGATAAACAACTTCACTTTGAAGGGACTGATCTCAGCCAAACCTCCACATTTAGTCAAATTATTGTAAACCAGAATTCAACCAAACACCTGCATTGTAGGTCAGTTAATCAAACCACTCTGTTTCATTTGAGTCTGCCCACTTTTTGACAAATGTCATTATAAACCTGCAGCTGAGGAAAAAAAAGGAACAACTTTCTCCTGGAAGTCAGGTGTTGTCCTCTGTAGGCAGATAGAGGTTTCTGCATTTCAGGAAACTAGCTTCCACTGTTTAGCCAGAAACACAAAAAATCTGGAGCTGAGTATGAGCAAACACAAAGTCTTAGTTACGTAATCACTGAATATTTTCAGCGGTTTAAAGGTTAAATTACAGGAGCAATCCGAGAAGAAATTTCTGGGTCTCTACTCGTACATTTAAACAGGAACTTTACTTTTATTACCAAAGTTCTTTTTCACATGTATTTCTTTTTTTGTATTTTTCGCAGCATTTTTGCTTTTATTGGATTGGTGCAGCATAGAGACCGACAGGATATGGGGAGAGGGATTGCAGGAGTATTATATCCTGCAAAGGTCTGGCTGCCTAAGAAAGTATTTTACGCCCATGTGGCATTCGGTTACACTGCACTTTGGTTGTAAAGTGAAACACTTTTCTGACAATAGTACCAAATCAATGTTCTGCATTGCATGTGGTGGATATACCATACAGAGCACAAATTATCTTAAAAGCTGGTAGACTTTATAGAATGCACTTCATTTCTCACAACCTGTCCAATTCAGTTTAATCTTTAATAGGTGGTAAAATTGTAGATGTTATTCAAATAATTCTAGAATCTGCCGATACCATTAATACAATAAAACTTAATAATTTACAGAAGGAATTCTTCTTAACATGATTACATTCAGAAACATGGTGCTAGTGGTAGCTTGGGTCTGTTGGCATGGAAAGTTTGCAATCATCTTTTTAAAAATTATTGAGAAAAACAGGTCAGGAATATAAATTCTAACTATATGTTTAGAGGCATGGAAACAACGCAAAAGTCGGATGTGAATCTTATCCTGACTTTGAAACAAGGTGGTAATATCATGGTTAGGGCCTACTGGCAAGTGAAACATGTCATTACTGCCCTTTTGAGACAAACCATCAAGAATATTTATTTAAAAAATGACTGAATGTTTACTAAAATGAGAAAAACAAATGTATTTCAGGATGTCAATCTTACAACATCCTTGAAACACGGTGGTAGTATCATGGTTTGGGCCTGTTGGCAAGGGAAACCTGCCATAACTCACCAATTTGAGAAAATTGTCGAGAATATTCATTTTTGCCATGACTGTATGTGCAGTGAAATACTAAAAAATATTTGTGAGGCAAATTTTATCCCATCTTTAAAACATGGTGGGAGCATCAGGGTTTGGAACTGTTGGCAAGGATAGCTAGCTATCCCTGGTGTAAAACTGTGGCACCTTTGGTGGAAAAATGTCGACGACTGCAAGTAAACTGATCTATAAATATGTTTCAATATGACTAAGGTAATGACCTAAGTGGTCCACCCAACATATTTCTGCTTGATACAGCATCCTTTTTCATTAAAATGTACTCATTTGTTATATTTTTCTTAAAGAAATCAAGTCATTCAGCTAACCTGTAAGACATCGTAGGCAATGTCTGCTGAAACGCCAGTGCTCCACAGCTTCTGGACAACACTGATGGCTTTGGACATTGAGGAATGTCCCATTGGGACCACCAGAACATCGCAGGAACTCACAGTCAGCTAAAACAAAGAACAAATATCATTAATCATAGCAAAAAGGAAAAAAGTACCCTAAAGAAAAAACATTGGAAATGCCTTAAAAAACATGAGTCATTTAAGATAGTTTCCTGTCTGAATTTAAAATATATAAATTGCTGTGCCTCCTAAGATAACTCCCGGGAGTGAAGACGTGTACTGATCATAGTTATTAACGTGTTTCTAAAAGTGGCACCGTGGCGGCCGATGGCTGCAAAAAGGTGTCATTAAATATGAAACTCTGCCTGGTGCTCCTCCATTATAATAATTAGGAATGTCAGATTTCCATGTGTATGTGTGTGTCTGTCTGTCTCTCTCACCGGCTCCTCCATACTGGCCATGGCAGCACAGACTTTTTCCAGAGCAATGCTGGCCCCCACTGCATTGGGGACCGGCACAGTGGAAGCTGGTCCTCGAACTTCCAGGATCTAAGCAGAAAAAAATTACAAAAAAAAAACTGACTTATATGAATTTTATGCTTTTGAATTTGAAATGCCAGTGGATGACTATAAAACCTACTAAGTGATCATAGCGTCCTCCAGCAGCTACAATATCTGGTACAATTCGCTTGCGCTTCTTGATAAAGGCCACAAACTGGAAGATAATCCCGGAGTGATGATGCACTTTGTACACCAAACCTAAGTTGACCACAACCTATGAAGTAGAAAAACCTGTATTAAAAAAAGAAAACATAAATGGTTCATGTTTTTTGCTGCTTTAAAATTAAAAGTCACCCTCAGCTTAACGCCCAGTCTTCTCAGGAGGACGATGATCTCCTCCAGATCCTTGAGGCCTTGCTTGGCCAGCTGAGTGACGGCAGTCTTCTGTTTGGTGAGCAATGTCAGCAGTGGTGCCAGCTCCTGCAGATTGCCCTTCTGCTCTATGTACTTGTACAGTGTTTGCAGCTGAAAACACAACCCAAGGAGGGTTTTGGGTTGTCTGGATGTGCAACAACTTTTGCCTCTTCAAAGCTGAACATATTTGAATGCACGTGTAGACTTACACTGTTGGTTGAAAGGGAGAAGTTGCAGAACTTTGCCTCCACCTCACTTCTGGTCAGCTTTTCATTCTGCAGCAAATGTGGCCAGTTGAGGCAATACAGTTACAAAGCTTGCCAGGCATAAAACATTAAAATGACAGAAAAACTACATTGTTTTAATTAAAATATTTTGCATGTTATTTTTTTTTTTTACCAAAAAATCTGATCAGGCATTATATCTTCAGAAAAACACAAAAAATGTTACAAGATGTCGTTATCTGTATAACAAAATAGAAATGCAATTCTTGTGCAGGAATTTGTGCCCAGACTTCGTTACAGTACTGCTTTAGTTAACTAGGGTCTGTGGCAGTTTGTGCACGCACAGCTCTGTTATGGCTACACAACGCCATCTTAGTTCGGCCGAGAGCTTGCCTCTGAATAGACCGTAGCATCACCTTCAGTCATGCAAGGTCGGGCCCAAACCATCACCCTACCACTGTCATGCGTGACTGTTGGAATAAAGTTTGTTTTGGGCTTTCTTATGGAGCAACTTTGTAAATATAACCATAGCTTTTTCATCATGTAATTCCTTTCAGAAAAGGTCACACTTGTTCTGTCATGAAAGTTTAACATGCAAACTGCTTTCAAAGGACTCTAGAGTTTAGTTCTTGGGTTTTTTCTCAATTCAGTACCTTAAAATTACTACTCTGGAACTGTTTCACAAGGTATTTTATAAAAACAATTGTGACAGATCAACACAAAGCAGTTTATAACTGTGAAGTGCAAGGAAAAGTATCCATGGTTACCAAATAAATCTGATCCCACTAAATAAAATACGATTCCTCCAATTGGCTTCAGAAGTTACCGTATTAGTAAATACAGAGTCTAGCCCAACTGCAAACCTACCAAGACATGACTGTTCACCTAAACGGACGGTCCAGGCAAGGACAAAAACTTTGGGCTTATTTAAAATGCTTGGTGTGAAGGAAAACATAACACTGCACACCACCCTGAAAACACCATCCCTATGGTAAAACATGTTGGCAGCAACATTGTGTTGGGGGAACTCGTGTTAATGACACTAAGACAGAGAAGCTCGTCGGAGTTGACAAGAAGATGGATGGAGCCAATACAATGGGTTAGATCAAGCATATTCATGTGTTAACCTGGCCCAGTCAAAGTCTAGACCTAATGTAATTGACAATAGGTGGCAAGACTTGCTGTTCATAAATGTCCTCAATCCAATCTGACTGAGCTTGAACTATTTTGAATGGGGGAAAATTTCAGTATCTTGATGTGCAAAGCTGGTAGACATACCCCAAAGACTTGCTGCTGTAAGTGCTTTAAAAAGTAGATCTACAAAGCACTGACTCAGGGGAAGGAATAAAAAAAACATGCCACATTTTTATGACTATTTCTGGTAAAATGTTTTTGAAAACTATCTTTTAATTCACAAGTTTCTGTTACTCGTAGTCTTCCGCTTATCCGGAACCGGGTCGCGGGGGCAGCAGACTCAGCAGAGACACCCAGACGTCCCTCTCCCCAGACATCTCCTCCAGCTCCTCCGGGGGGAGCCCAAGGCGTTCCCAGGCCAGCCGAGAGACATAGTCCCTCCAGCGTGTCCTGGGCCATCCCCTGGGCCTCCTCCCGGTGGGACGTGCCTGGAACACCTCCTGAGGAAGGCATCCAGGAGGCATCCGGAATAGATGCCCGAGCCACCTCAACTGGCTCCTTTCGATGTGGAGTAGCAGCGGCTCTACTCCGAGCCCCTCCCGAATGGTCGAGCTCCTCACCCTATCTCTAAGGGAGTGCCCGGCCACCCTACGGAGGAAGCTCATTTCAGCCGCTTGTATCCGGAGCTCGTTCTTTCGGTCATGACCCAAAGTTCATGGCCATAGGTGAGGGTAGGAACGTAGACCGACCGGTAAATCGAGAGCTTCACTTTTTGGCTCAGCTCTCTCTTCACCACAATGGACCGGCACAGCGCCCCCATTACTGCGGCAGCCGCACCAATCCGTCTGTCGATCTCCCGCTCCATTCTTCCCTCACTCGTGAACAAGACCCCTAGATACTTGAACTCCTCCACTTGAGGCAGGAACTCCCCTCCAACCTGAAGAGGACAAGCCACCCTTTTCCGGTTGAGTACCATGGCCTCTGACTTGGAGGAGCTGATCTTCATCCCAGCCGCTTCACACTCGGCTGCGAACCGCCCCAGGGCATGCTGTAGGTCTTGGCTAGAGGGGGCCAGCAGGACCACGTCATCTGCAAAAAGAGACGAAATCCACTGGTCCCCAAACCAGACCCACTCCGGCCCTTGGCTGCGTCTAGAAATCCTGTCCATAAAAGTTATGAACAGGACCGGTGACAAAGGGCAGCCCTGCCGGAGTCCAACATGCACCGGGAACAGGTCCGACTTAGTGCCGGCAATGCGGACCAAACTCCTGCTCCGCTCGTACAGGGACCGGATGGCCCCTAATAAAGGGCCCCCGATTCCATACTCCTGGAGCACCCCCCACAAGGCATCACGAGGGACACAGTCAAATGCCTTCTCCAGGTCCACAAAACACATGTGAACCGGTTGGGCAAACTCCCATGAGCCCTCGAGTACCCTGTAGAGGGTATAGAGCTGGTCCAGTGTTCCACGGCCGGGACGAAACCACACTGCTCCTCCTGAAGCCGAGGTTCGTCTATTGGCCGGACTCTCCTCTCCAACTTATATGATAAGTTGAGTACTTATTGAATTTTAACAAGCAGCCTTTACAGCCTGTGCCTGCTCATTAGTTAGTATTTCAGCAAGATTTTGGAATCTACGATCAAAGGACTCATCTACCTCGGTGGCAATTCCCAGGATTCTGAATCTGCGAATGAGTGTGTTTCTTTTTGAGTGTGATTAAGTTTCTGTGAGGTCCACCTTAGCCTTTCAGCTCCCTGCAACTCTTTCTCCTCCTAATCCCATTTAGCACAACCAAACATCTGGGAGTGCTTTGTGCCAGAATGCTTAGTCCCCAGGCACCACTCTCATTTCATAAATCATCATCCTGTCTCAATACAACGATCAAAATTACATCAGGGCCAAAGAGGGCCACATGAAATGTATACAGTCTTGATACTTCTAATATCAAGCCCCACTTCATGGTGCTATGGCTTAAGACAGCCCTCATATAGTTGCAAAGGAGGGAAGAGAGGATAAGAAGGATCTTGTGAGGGCAGAAAGAAGAGCAGGAAGTCATTGTTTTATCCTTCCTAAGCAGCTGTTTAGGTCTTGCCTCAGAAGTCTGAAATCCTCAGAGAGTCTTTGTGTCTCACAGTGCAGATTTGTCCTATCACACTCCTGATTGTAGCTACCACGAAACTAAACAAATACCAAGATATAATGATCACTTGATGAAATTCTTTGAGTTTTCTGATGTTCAAATCTAAACTAAGAGAAAAATAAGCATTGGAAAAAAGACAGGGCAAATGTTGAACAATCTCTTCGAGTGTTACCAGTACACAGTTCCTTGCAAAAGCTTTCATATCCTTTTTCACATTGTCAATATTTTATTGGGACTTTAGGTGATGGAACAACACAAAGTAGTACATAATGATTAACTACAAAAAAAAGAAAACATGTTTCTCAAATTTTACTTTTAAATATAAAATCTGAAAGAGTGCCATGCATATGTATTTAATCCCTTTTAATTGTCAGATTTTGTTTTGCAAAAGCAGTTTGTATCCTTTTCTTTTTACTTCAGTTATGTACTACTTTGTATTTTCTATCATATAAAATTCCAATAAAATACATTGAACTTTGTGGTTGTAATGTGACAAAAAAATTGTAGAGAACATCATCAGAGTCACAGCAGAGGCCAAAGTAGTGAAATTTATCCTTTTTAGGTCAAAATCTCAACATTGGGGACATAGACTTTGAATGGCTTTGAACAATGGAAATTTTGCTGAGCCAGCAGCCCATTAATAAAGCCCCCCAGTGTTTCCCAAAGAGCATATATTCCCCTGGAGCCCAAAGCACTGACTGGCATTCCACATTCCATCTTTAAACAAAGCCTTGCTGTAAGTTTGCCGGACTCTTGCTTAGTATTTGCAGAGTGAGGTGCTGGTCGGCCACTCACAATGATGTTTCTATCGCCATTATTGCTGTTTCAGCAGACATTGACTCCTCAGTTTGCTAAACCTGAGATTTGCATCCTCTTTATGAGATGCAATATGGATTTAAGGACCTGTTCATTTTTCGGCACATGAAGATTAATAGTGTTATTATTCGGGTTTGATGAGGCATTAGCAAGAAATCGAAATCATGGCTCAACTGGAGACAAGGACAATTAGGAAAGCTGAGTGAATGGTATAGGTGTGGATATATTTCATTCTTTAATCTGTGTTTATCAAAGTTTATCAACCTGTAGCCCATCCATGTTTACTGGGCAGATAATGGGACCCAACTGGCCTGTTTCCAGCTACTGCACTTTATTCTGCTTGTCCCTCTGCGTGAAAGCTATAGTTATAACTTTCCTTGCAAGTTTATTTCCTTTCCGTTCAAGTAAAACTGTCTATTATCCTTTTGACCATTGGAAGCGCCCGTCTCCCGCCATCTTTTTGTGTAACATCAACAACAAATCTACGCTAACTCTTACCAGCCCACTGTTTACTCACTCACGCTTTTATATACCCACCCGAGACTTTTGGGGCAATAAAGATAGCAACAGGCGGAATTGAAAGCAGCTGAATTGGCTTTAAATTGTCCCTTTCAGAGTCTTTAGGATTGGTATGATGTGCAAACCAGAGGCAACTCACATGTTGTCCTTTTATTTAATGTTCTTCAAAGGCTGCCAGTATAAAGAGAGAAAAGCTGGTCCAGATGTTGATTATTCTTGACTTCAGAATGCTGTGTTGTGAGTGTCACAAAACCATGTTTCTCCACAGATCTTCAAGAAATCCACTCTTTGACATAATGATAGGGTCTGTGTGAGACATGATAGCTTACTTCCAGTTACAATAACAGACTTTTGTTAACGTGCTTCAATGTGTGTTCATTTGTCACCCTGCAGGCGGAACAAGCATGGCTGTGAAATGTGTCGTTGTGTGAAATGTCCTCCCTTCACCTGCGACAAGCACTGCAGCAATGGCTATCGACAGAACAGGAAGGGCTGCAACATCTGCATGTGTAAAGGTGACAAAGTCCTGTTAGGTATCTGAATATCAGCACTGGTAAAACAGCACTTCTCTGAGTCAGTGTTAGCTCAACAGATAGTTAAATGAAATGCAATGAGGGAGTAAAATAATCTAACTCAGAATCATCATATGGTTTGAGATTTGTTATGCTGAAGACAGCACTTCTGTTGCCTCTTACCTCAACTCAGCGTGTGTGTGAGCACCCTGCATGTACCAAATTCTTCGCATGGTATAAAAGGGTGACTTTAATTCTTAATCCTGCATTTATGCCTAAGGTTTTGGGGTCATGCTCAGCAATAGACTTGGTACCATTTAGCACCCCACCTTTGTCCTCAGTGGAGTAGAAGCATTTAAAGTACATGGACTCTGTCCAGTATGGGCCCTGCACATATATATGGATAGAAGCAATATGCTGAGGGAAAGTAACCAGCTGTTTTTCACCTAAGAAAGGGTCACCTAGGGAAAGCTGTGTCAAAGCAGCTGCTTTCACACTAGATACTAGGTGTGATTGCCTTAGCTTACAGCTAGCATACCTGAGTTTAAAAATTTGAATGAGCCTCTATTTTAGATATGTAAAATATAGAGAAAAGAGAAAACCTTTCTGGAAGTACATTTATTTTTATTGATGTGCTTTTAAGATTAAAAAATATAAAAGACCATTCTTTTGAGCATCTACCTAAGTTGTGCAGTTCACAGAGTTCAAGCTGTGATCCAGATATTTTCAGACTTTAAAAGCTGTTTGTGACAACTTGGCAATTTTTTGCTCTTAACAAGGTCTCTGGGTGCAGTCGAGCAGTCTTTTATTATAAAGGCAGTGTCTGAGTGAAATGACCTAAGTATCTATTTAGCTGTCTGTAAGAGCTGCTTTTACTCTAAGTGCAAGGAGAATGAACTGCTCATTTTTTCTCTTTCAAGATCAAATACATCATACATTCTCTATGAGACATGCATATTGTATGTATATTTACTAATTAAAATAAGCAATTGGTATGCCTGCCAACAATTATCATCCATTTTTGTTTTGTAGAAAGCAACCAAGTCGAAAGCACAACTGTTCCAGCCCCTACACCCAGTTTCTGCCTCACGTCAAATGGGCGCCGGTATGACGAGGGTGACAGCTGGCATGATGGCTGCCGTGACTGCTACTGCCACTCTGGACGGGAGATGTGCGTGCTCATATCGTGCCCCATGCCCAGCTGCTCTCATCCTGTTGTCAAATCTGACCAGTGTTGTCCTACATGTGAAGGTAAAGCTTCACTGTGGTGAGCATTCCCTTTCCTCGGCTTGATTAAGAAATGTTGGTGCTATAACTACTACCCGAATCACATGCATTGAGCTTACAGTGTCAGCAAAGTCGATGTGAGTTTGAAGTTTTCCAAAATCAAAACAACCAAAAGCATGAGACAAAAGAGAATCTATATTGAAAGGTGAAAGAGAGTTCAGGATTTTGTAAGGCTGATTATTCTCTCCTGCAGCATTCTTTTCAATTACGCGCACATGACCAATTATCCAAATTAGGCCATCACATTATTTAGCAGCTTCTTTTGATTTCCCTTATAAATAATGTTCGGCTTCTGTATAAATAACCTTCTAATCCAAACATGACCAAAGTTTAAAGATACATAAAATAGTGTAGGAATAAACATCCATGACTTAGAGTTGCTTTAGGATTGTAGATGTCAGTTTTGGTTTTGGTTTTTTGGTTTTTTATGTACAGCAGGTAAGATACTGACTGCTTATAAACGTTTAACACAACCTCACCTATAAAATTGTGAACGACCCCTATTGAAGCCTGAAATATTACTCCTGGGTTGGAACGCAAGTACATACACATGTTGCACATGTCTTTTTATTTCAGATAAGAGTCTTAGTACAGACACTGTAACAAAAGAGAAACTGTGTGATGAAACAATAAAATGTAAGTCTTTTCTTTCCACAACAAAACCACTTTGCATGGTGTGGCCAGACTTACAGCAGCAGTACCAGAACGCTTTCCTTAGCTGGGTGTAACATATCCTAATCCAACTTTTAGGTTTTTCCTGGCCTCTCAAATATGCACAGTCACGCTCTCTAAGTGTTTCTCAGGATCTGGAAGGCACACTGATCAACACCCACACTTTTGTGTCCATAACTTTCCCACTCAGAAGGGATATTTATGGGGGGATGACTTAGCTGGATGTTCAAATACTCAGAAATGAAAGACTGTCTTCTACTTTCAGCTAAGCACTCTGTTCAGTGAGGGGAAAACAGTCTAACTCTTTGCAGATGTGTTCTACTCTGCGAGACACTAAAGATGTTTTGAGCCGAGTGTGTGAAAAAGCAAACTTCTGTATAGTGTCTGAGGCTTCCTTTAATTAGACAGTGATCTGCTCCTTTGATCACGTTTAGTCTTTGATGATTGAAGTTTTGCTTCATTGTCAAGATATTGTTAAAAAAACTGACTAGATCATGATTGCCAAAGCAAACAATAATGAAATCTTTAGTTTAAAAATGTAGCACATGTGATGTCTACTTTCAATTATGTTAATAAATATAAATAAGCAGTTTCATAATCTGTCAAAATTCATCAAAACATCTCAGTTCTAAAGGCTGAATCCTTGTTTTCCCAGTGAGAAATCTCTACTACAAATTTAAGAGAACCAGCGATCAAGAAATACTATTTATTATTTATCACCACAATATGTATTTCTTTATGATTTACTGAAATAAAAGAAGCATGGTTACAATAAAACAAAATTAGAAATACTAATTTTATGATCTAATTGCAAAATTAATAGGGAAGAGATTTCTAAATTCGAGGAATGTCATAATATCTAAGCTACTAAAGTTTTAACCTTTAACAAATGTTTTATGGTCTCTCTCTCTGCAGCTTAAAGAAAGGGCGCACAGGCTAATTTGGAGTCATAAGAAAATGTTCTTAAAAATTAACAGATAGAAATTCAAAGGAGGAACAGCCTTTGAGTCTGTCAGCGTCTGACGTCAGAAACCCTACAATAGAACAGGGCAAGAGAGTGCGTTCCTTGGTCAGACCTACTTCTGTCACTTCTGTTCCTCTCTTAGCTTAAGGAATTGTCAGCTTCCAGCTCTAACAGTGGTTCTGTCTGCCCAAGGTGGGGACGTAACACAACGTAGAAGGTTTCCGGGTTCTGATTCAGTTTGTTATATGCCTTGGCTGCTTTCACACTTTGGATAACTACTGAACGGAATTGAATGCGAAGAAAATATGCCCTTCAGAAAGTCACTGAGTGATGCTGAGATGTGAAGGACAAGACAAACACAAGACAAAACAAAACCTGGCAGGAATTTCACAGAAAATATAGACAAAAGGAACACACAGTGTATGATATAAGAAAACTTTTTTTCACAACCGAAATCTGGAAATTTGATCAGGTTTGGTTTTAATTCCAGTTAGGTTTTTGCTTTGTTGGTTCTTTGTTTTTTCTGAGTGACCACTAAAGCTATCAAAGCATCGCCAGTCTGACCAACTAATCGGAACAGAGCTTTGGTAATAAGTAGCTAAATAGCATTACACAGCCAATAAGAAACATTTTATTTATTATTTTTTCCTCTCAAATTCTTTAAACTAGAGCGAGACCTCAAAAACATAAACAATCATTCTATATAAAACTATTTTGTCAGGAAGATTTTGTCATTAGATTCAGGAAGCTGGGGCATTATAAGAGGTTGTTGTGGCTAACTTCACATATTTTCTCAATCAACATGCTACCACAAACCCTCCATTACAGATCACTTTGTCCTTTTACATAGTACAAGGCAATTTGTCAAGATCACAGGCTGTGTGAGCTTTCAGATTATGTTGCTGCTATTGCAATGAAAGGGGCATAACAACTCACAGCCTTCACCAGCGCTCCTTGTTGCGATCCTTATGCATGCTGCATCCAAATGCATTTAATGTTTTAAATTCAACCAAGTTATTTTACACCATCCTCAGTACATTATCGTCTTCATCAGATTCCATGTCGGGACCTTTCAGTTGATTGTGAGCAGCAACAAACAAAGAACAAAAGGTTTTCTGAAAGAGGCTCGTAAGAGTCCAGCAAGGGTATATTCAAGGAAATTAGAGAAGGGAAAGGTCAGATTTAAATTGTTTGTGGTCAATACAGAAGACAAGTGAAAGAAAAGTGTTATTTCTCCATTAGATGACTTTGGCAGCGGCCAGCCTGAGGGGATGGACATGGTGGTGTGCAGAGCACCTGGAGGAGAATTTTACGTGGAGGGAGAAACTTGGAACCTGGATGAGTGCACACGCTGCACCTGCAGGAAGGGACGCGTCCTGTGCGACACTGAAGTTTGTCCCCCAGCTCTCTGCCAGACACCCATCCGAAACAAGGACACCTGTTGCCATGTGTGCCAAGGTAATAAAAGAAGGGAAAGGAGGGGTTTCCCTCAGGAAAACATCAAGGCTGAACAGCTTCAGTAAGAGCCATCTGAAGCTGGGCAGGGTAGTTTAAATTTGCTGTTGATGTGCTATCAGCATGTGGTTTTGGAGGGTCTTGCATGTTGCTTTTTGTGGGCAGTTTTATATCAAGCGCAGAGGCTCATAAAGAAACAAGCCAAAACCAGTTGGGTTTACATTGAGCTCCCCCAGGCAGGCAGCAAAACACGTGGATTCCTTTTACCCAGTGGCCCACATCAGAGACTCATCTAACATTCTGATTGCTGAAGGGACAAGATTGTAATCTGTCTGCATCTGTGCTGTCCCACTGGAGAGGCAAATGTAGATTCAACATGCACATTTTATTTACAGCTAAAGCCAAACACTTCAGAATGTCTCACACATTTATAAACATTTCCCATGCACTCCTAAGTCCACAAATCATCTATGCTTGACTGTGTCTGAGAGCTGCTCCTTGAGAATGCTGACCTACCTTATCACTGCATCACCCCACACAAAAGCAGACTGTCAGAGGCCACGCTTTGATATATGTATGGGCCTGGTCACCAGGAATGTGGGAATAATACACATCTCACTGACAGTCTCTGTAATGGATTTGTACAGTGGAGCAGTGCAGTGTGTACATGTTGACTGAGTCCCACGGTCATTAAAAGACCATAGATCTCAACCCTGCAGTGAAGCGAGGTCAAAGATGGAGATATATTTGGAGGCTTAACTGACAGCTGTCAAACAGAAAGGTGCCCCTAAGGCTTAGTAATCCTTGTCGACTGAAATGTTATATACGGGTAACTTAGAGGCACGCTTTTCAATTAGACAATGCATGAAATTCTCTGTTAGCTGTTCACGCTTATTTCTGGCTTCACTTAAGCAATGTAAGTAGATCTAATGTGACCACCTTTTACAGTGTTTCATTACTGACCAGATTTACATGTCTCCACCAGCAGAAGAGACAGAGAGCACCTCTCTCCCAGTGAACAGCACCCAGCAGCAGTTCTGCATAACCGTTGAAGGAGACATGATGCAAGCTGGAGACTCCTGGAAGGCCAACGCCTGCACGAGCTGCACGTGCAACTACGGCGCTATTCAGTGTTTCTCTCAGCACTGTCCAGCAGCCAGCTGCAGGGTACCAGTGTTACGCAAGGGCCAGTGCTGCCCACATTGTCTCGGTACGTTTTTGGGTGGGTGTTGCAAAAAACTGAGAAAAGAGAAAGCTGCCTTCTGTGTAGGAAAGTTATCCTTATTCTAAGCTGTGCTAGGCAGTCACATTTTAAACATATGCACAGTGCCTTGAAAATACAGCCACGGATCTTGAACTTTTTCAACCATAAATGTTTGTATTTTATTGAGATTGTATGTGATAGGCCAACACAAAGCATATACAGTAAGTGTGGGGTGGAAGAATAAAGATTACAACTTTTTTACAATTAAAAATCTGAAAAGTGAGGTGTGCATATATTTTCACCTCACTCTTTACTCTGACACCCCTTTATAAAAATCCAGTGAAACCAGATGACTTCAGAAGACGCCTAATTAGTAATTAGAATCCACCTAGACAATTTTAAAGTAGGGCTGGAATATAACACAATATCTCAAGCTCTGAACATCTCATGAAGCGCTGTTCAGTCTATAGTTCGAAGATGGAAAGAGCAGCCAAGATGCCCATGATAACTAAGGGGAAGTTGCAGAAAGTCACAGCTTAAGTAGAATCTGTCGAAAGGGAAACTTTTTGTCATTTGCTCCACAAATCTGACCCCTATGAAAAAGTAGCACGAAAAAAAAACATTGTGGAGGGTGACTTTAAGCAAACTGCCAAAGCTGCAATGTAATGGTTTTGATCAAAGATGATATGCATGTGTCAGAATGGCCTAGTCAAAGGACAAACCTATATTCAAAAGTTTGGACAGGCCTTGAAAGTTTGCTAAAAAGAATTGGTAAGAAAACAAAAGTCTGTCTCCACGTGTGCAAAGCTGGTAGAGATAGACCCACAAATTTATTCCTCACCTTTCAGGATTTTACTTATACAAAAGTTTAAAAACCATGTACTAATCTTCTTCCACTTCACAGTCATCCATTACTATGTGCCAGTCTGTCATAAAATTCCCAAAATACATTGTCTGTTTTTGTAACTAAACTTTAAGCAGTTTTTGCAAGAAACTGGTACACTTACATTTAAATCATACAGTCTTTACTGATATTAATGTTAGTGGTTGTAAAGCTATGAGTCAGGATGCTATATGTCTAGAGAACGAACAACAGAGGTTTTGCCAGGGTTTAAACTGATTGTGTGAGCATTTGTTGGCCCCAGCCACCTAAACACTAAATAGGCAACAAGATCGCATAGAAAACATTCCATGTGCCAGACCCACACAGTCCACTCAGAACGAAAACATTCCTCGAGCATCCGCACATTCACACGTGCTTCCTGTCCCCTGGCTGCATTGGCCCATAACGCTTTCGCCTGCTGGCACCACAGGAAGGCAAAGGCCCATGTCAGCTTTTTCTATAGAGGAAAAACTAAGCATAGTCCTCTATTGTTCCCGATGACGTGTAGCTGTTTTGTTATTTGGCCGATGGAAAACAGAGCTTTTTACGTAATGTCCGCACAAAGTGGCTCAATGGAAGTTTGGATGACAGGTCCAATAAACACAGCTTATCAGTTGAAACACCAGGGAGTGTAAACACTAACTCACTGTAAGCAAGCTCTGCAGAACACTGAAAATATTGGCATCTTGCTTCTTTCTGAACAGAATCAACAACATCAGCACCAGTGACTGTGTCCACCAGCAGACTAAAGGCAGTGGTCACCACCACAGGTCAGAGTGGATCTTTGATTACAACTGTGACCACCCCACTTGTCTTCGCTGATACAGGTAGCATTCTGTTCTTCATCATCCCTCAGCACTGATCCCATCCTGTTAGTAATTTGGCATATTTGCCAAACTCTTCCTGCCAGTCCCTGTGAGTGTTTATCCTAATATGGCTTGTTGGGAATGGTTTAATAATTGAGTGAAATGTGTATTAAAACAATAGTGATAAATCTACTTGGGGCTAAACATGATCCTTCCTGAGGGAGCCAGGAGTAATTTTTCATTTTGAATGACTGGACCTGGTTATCTGCCCAGGGGTATACCATTAATAAAAGATGTTTTCAATTTAGATTGTGTAAATGTTGCTTTTACAGTACAGAGCAAGTTTTCTCTGGGATTAATACATCAGTTTCTAGCAGTATTTTCCATGTCTGGGTAAGTATGGAAAAAATAAAGAGTATTTAATAGATTCGTATTTCTAGGCTTACATGCCCCCTGCTCTAAATCCATCCATTGCTCAATCAGTCCATCTATACATCTGTCTGTCTGTCCACTAGTTCAAAGATCTGTCCCCATATCCATCCATCCATGGAAAAAATCCATCCAAGGAAAAAATGGGAAACAAATGGACAGAAACTCCCTGAAAGTATAGAATTTTGACATTTAAAAACGTGCAAAAATCCAAATACATGAAATTCTTTTTTTTTCTGTGTCATGTAGACCAGCCACATTTGGGTGAGAATTACCCGAGCCATACGGAGATGGCCCTTGTTTACCAATCAGCAGCATGGATCCTTGCAGGACTCCTTTTGGCTATCATCATATTTGTCATTGTGGCGTTACTCATCAACAAGAAAAAGAAGTGGGTGCAGATGTCCTGCTACAGCGCACCAAAGAAGGTGAGCAATTGTCTGCAAATTAGAGAATAAAATTAGGGATCAGCTGGTGACCAAAGATGATTTTTCGGCTTGATCGACTATGACCTATGACCAGTTTTTCAGAAACACAAAAATTCAATTTTTTTTTTTTTTTTACTTTCCATATGTAATTACAGTCTGGTAGCACTGACAAAATGCTCTTCAGTGTAGACGCAATTACTGAGGGAAGGAGACTCAGTTATTTTTCAATATTAGTAAAGTGTTGAAAAAGAAATCAGGGGATACGGAGAGAAGTAAGAAACTATTTAAAATAGAGATGTATTTTTTTTATAACTTGTCTGCGGTTCATTTAGTTTCATTCTGTGATAGAGCCAGAGAGAGCCTGACAGATTATAGAAAGGCTGAACAGAATACTGCAAAGGTCATATTTTATCAATTTGGGCTTTCAACTTGTCTGTTTAGGAATATGCTGTTTTTGGAAATGTTGGTAGTTTTTTGGGAATCTCAGAGTAAAGGTAAGGGTCAGCTCTCTGTAGGAAATATAATACAGAGACTGCTGTTTTTCTAACTGTGCTAATCACTAATATGCTAATTCTATATTAAAATGTCTCACACAGCTGCCTGATGTCACTGCTCTAATAGAAGTAATTAATGAATTTTCTAGGATGGCTAGAAAAAATGTACAGTGCTGCTCTTTTGTCTTCTTTTATTATAGTTCTTAAAGAGAAATTCTGACCGATGCTTCTCTAAGCAGATTAAATAATAAAAATTTAATGGTACTGTGAAATGGATCTTAATTTTTGACTTTTTCTAGGAAGAATTTCCCTGATTTTCAGGTTCCTGGCTTAGCCGGTACTAAAACTGTCCTGGCTTAAGGATAAATGGTGTTTCCCATTGCTCTCAGATGGGAAAAGGTCATGCCACTCATAAACCTTTAAATGAGGCTTTAATGTCAAAATATCAAGTTATCTCCTTTTCTATAACAAATAAGTGCCAGCTAACATAAATTATGATGGTGTCACTGCAGTTCTAACCAAATCACTGTGTTGTTTTCCCTTCCTCCCCCCACAGACCGTGATCCTCAAGAAGCACGTGAACAAGAATTCTGTCATCTACATGGATCCCTCCAAGGAGAACAAATTTCAGAACATGAAAAGCAACTGCGGCATCATTAACTTTTCTCCGGAGATGAGCTCACCTCCCTGCATGGAGAAGATGACCATTCCTAGAGCCAAGCTGAGCATGGGCAGTGACTGGACGCCGTGCTAAAAGGAATTTATAACAGCAACTAAGGCAAAAAAAATTCCCGTACTTCTCAGTTTTTCCCACTATTAATTTTGTGTGACAGATAAACTATGAATACTCAGCAAAAAGCACTTGACTGATGCTCTTCATCGTTTGCCCATCATCTTTCTAGTTTGGACATTCGGGTTGGGCGACAAACTTAGAGGGGGATGGACAAGTGGACGTATTGAGGATACAGCCCGTCTGGGTTGTAAGGAGAATCCAGAGAGACTCATCTGTCAGAATCAAACTCTGATACTGTAACATACTTGCTTCTTACTGTTTCATTTGAAACTGGAACTTTGCAAACAAAGGAGGAAGAGAAAAAGCTTTAGGAGAGGGGTTAATCTGTGGCATAAAGGGAACACTGGAAATGCTAACCCCCCACAAAGTGCAGAAGTCCACCATGGATGTAACCATTGTTAGCAGGCCAGATTTAAACCCCTGAATTAGAATGTGTGGTTTTCCTTTTAGTTTTTGTATATTTTTACAGGACTTGTATCATATGTTGTCTTGTTTCTGTTTTGTTTCTGTCTTTAGAGCCAAAGTTTTTTTTAATGTCAGTTACAACATTCCCACACACCTCACAAATAACAGCTTTGTATCCCTTCAAATGACCACAGTCATTCCTTTTACAAAGAAAAACCTACAGCAAAGCAGCTGAGTTTGCTTAAGTATTCATGTCTCTTGAATTTTTTCACATTTTTACATGTTTGACCAACATAAACCAGAGCATAATTGTGAAGTAAAAGGAAAACGATAAATGGTTTCAGAAATGTTTTTGTTTCACAAATAAAAATGAAAGCATGTGACGTGTATTTGTATTTAAAAACATGTCAAACCAGACGTCTCGCTGCAGTTACAGCTGTAAGTCTTTTGGAGTATGTCTCTATACACTGCACATGTAGGGACTAAAATCATTGCCTATTCTTTGCAAAATAGCTTTTGGTCCATTGAATTGGATATAGAGCATCTGTGAACAGCAATTTTCAAGTCTTGCCACAGATTTTCAATTGGATTTTCTGAAGAGAAGCATCCACACAGCCTGATGCTGCCACCACCACGTTTCACCATAGAGATGGTTTGTTCACTGTGATGTTCAGGGTTTATTTTCCATCACATATAGAGTTTCATCAGACCAAACAGTTCCATTTTGGTCTCCAGTGACCAGAGCATCCTTTTTCATGTGTTTGCTGTGTCTCCTACACGACTTGTAGCAAACTGTAAATGGGACTTTTTGTGGCTTTCTTTTAAAAATGACTTTCTTATTGCCACTCTTCCATAAAGACCAGATTTGTGGAGGTTACAACTTATAGCGGTCAACAGTTTATTTCCTTATTAGCTGTGGAAGAGTTAGCTATACACCGAAAATTGTTTAGGGGCGTCAGAGTAACCTGGGTTAAAAATATACATGCACGCCACACCTTTCAGAATTTTATTCATTAAAAAAAATGTAATAATGTTTCCTCTTGCTTCCACAGTTATGTTCTTCTCTTTGTTGGTCCAACACATCCAGAGAGAAATGTGAAAAAAATCAAGGGGTATTAATTTTATTTGCAAGAAACTGAAGGTGAATTCAGTCATCCTCTTTCAGCCAGACCTGTAACTCGTTTGAAAGCTATTAGAGCTGAAACAGGCTGATATTCCTTCAAGTCATGTCATGTTATGACCAGCCAAGGAAAAAAAATACGGATCTATGGGGAATGTCTTTGATACCATGCCTCACTTCTTTCTTTCGCTACAGAGCTGCTGTTTACACATGTCAGCGATTGCTTGAGATTTTTTATTTATTTATAAAGCCTTAGTTCTGCAGCCTTAATGCTTTTTCTTCACACATTATTTTGATTTTAACATTTAGCCAAGAGAAAAAAAGTAGCCTACACAAGAATGAAGTGTTCAAGATTATCCACTGTTTATATTCTTGGGAATAATGTGAAGTGTTAGAGTTCAGCATGTGTACATATTGATACATAAAATTTCAGTGTTTTAGAGACACATGACTTTTCTTAGCACCGTGCAGAATTCCTGAAGGAATAAAGGCCCTAACCAGGGATTATTTAAGTAGACAGAGATGTTGAACCACCAGAGGTGGAGGTTCTGGACCTGTCTGGTCCGTACAAAGGAGGACAGATTCCAAGAAGCATTGCAAAATAAATCCCCAGCCTAGGTTCTGGATCAGAGTTGTCTGTCCTTTGCCAATATCCCAATTCATAAACAGTTCCTATGCCAAAATGGCTCAGAAACCAATTTATACTGAATTGTTTTTCAGTATGTTTGTCTGTTTGAACACAAGCTTTAAAATGTAGTCGGATTGTAAAAGCTTACACAATTCTCTGTTCTTCTTTGTAAAAACTAGTTTAAATTAGTAGACGAGAGAATCATATTTATTTTTTCACATAGCTTTATTTATTAATACTAAAGTATAGTTTGAAATTTTTTTCTTTATTGAAAATAGCTTTAAGTAGCCAAATCCAATGTACATTGTAGACCGTTTACCATTTCTATCTGCTATATTCTCTACTTTATTTATTTCAGTGTTGCAAATCTTGTGAATTCGTTTCTAGATTAGAAACTGTAACATTTATGCTTATTTTAAAAAATAAATGTGTGAACTGGAGCGGCTTGTGCTAATAAAGTTGAACTCCCCAAGCAGCAGTGATGTCATCCAAGATGGTACCAGTTAGGGGTTTTGCTTCACTAGCATGTCCACGCACATGTGGTCCTAGACTTGTGCTGCAAATGGGAATTAGTATTCTTTTAGTTCCTTTAAATCTGCTTGCTTTCCAGTTGCTTTTATATTTCAGCTGCAAATTAATTTAACAGAGATGGGGGTGTGTAGTAAGTGTTAAAGTGCGAATGAATAAAATGTTAGAAGAAGAAAAAAGACCGGACCTAGAAATTTGGATTATCCTTGACTGGTGTCTCGTTGAGTTTACCTGCAACAAACATTCCAGATGGGTTTGAAACAAAGAATGAATATGTTGAAATGCACCACATGCCCATTCTAAGTATGGTGGAGGAACTGTGATGCTGTGAGCTCTTTTTTTCTAGTTAGGAGCCTTATTAGGTATATGGGATCAAGGCCTCCTTGAAATATGACATTTTAAATAAAAAACTGATTAACTATCAACACACTAAAAATAGATCATCATTGGGTCTTCTAGTAGGATAATCCAAAAAAGATGACAAAATCAACACAGAAATGGTTTACAAGAGACAAAATCAACCATCTTCCATGGCTATCTCAGTCCCCAGACATGCAGCATACAAAACCTGTGGGGTGAGCTGAAGAGAAGAAGGGACCAAGACATTTTGTAAACAGGATAATTAAAGATACCGCTCTCTGTATGCTCCAACCTTAGAAAATCTTATAGAACTAGACCAAATGCTGACCAAATGAGTGGTACAAAGCATCAACAGTAGGAGCCACTGGTGATTTTGTAAAAACTATTATTTCCCAACATGGGATTTTTCATATCTAATATTTTTGTCTTTATAAAACTGGATCTTTTATTTTTAGAAAATATGACCTTCAATATATATTTTTTTCTTTAAGTTATTCTTCTCTGACTTGTGTTCTAGGATTAATCCCTTAATTAGATTTATAATTTATTTACTCTATTTTTTATTTGCACAAAAATATATACACAAATATATAAAAAATATATAGACAAATTTCCAAGGATTCAAAAAGTACCTCAAAAGCTTGTGAGGTAATGTTTAGCATGAATAAACAATGGATGGAAATGTCTGTTTATGCTCTGCTGTCTTCTGCACAGAAACAATGGCCAAGTCAAAGCAAATGGAAAAAAAGATTTATTCCCTCCATCTTCTACTGATGACACATAATCTGCAGCAAGTAGCCCTTTTCCTTTCAAAATCTATTTGTATTAAGGCAACAAAGCCCAGTAAACCTCTTGTTTATACCAGAAAATAGCAAAAGGTTTTTGGGAAATTTGAGGAGTTTTGCTCAAAGAGCTAAAGAACTATTCAACATGATAAAACAAGAGACACTTGTGTCTTTGGGACTTGAACTTTCCCCCAAATGGAAAAATTGTCCAATCTTCGAACAGAATCTGCAGGTACAAAATGCAGTCTTTGAGAAGCAGCTGAACCTCCGGCAAAGTGAAATCCTTCCCTTGGCCGGTAGAGTCGTTTGGTTCTCACAAAAGGATCTTGTAGTAGTCATCTTTATAGCTGTACAAGACCACCACAGCCACCCTGAAAGAGGACAACATGTGGTTGTTATATTAGGGGCAAAAAAAAAACTATACTCCACATCCAAATAGAACATCTCAAAATCAGAATAATGAAATTCGGCCGGGAGGTTTTCCGGAAACTTCCTGGCCCATTCAGCAAGAGGGTGCAACTCTGCCAGGAGCACATCTCAAGAGAAACAGCCTTGCAGGTTGCAGTAAATGTGAACAAACCCCTTTGTTAGTCCTAAAAATAAACTGTGAACTAACAGAAACTACGTGAAAAAGGGAGGTGGGAGAGAACCTTTACAAAGCATTTTTTTAAGTCTTGCAGAGCCGCCAGGATGGCTGTGGGCGAGTTGAAACAGCAGTGAAGATGTATGTCTACATGCAACAGTTTTGATTCAAAGGAAAGGTCACTTCCTGTAAAGCCCATGAGATAAGTTTAGTTTATGATTCCGCTGCAGCAAGGTGACTGTTGCGAAAGCCCTTTACCCCGCTAATCTGACCTCAGCTGCCTGTGCCTCACATTCAATGAAAACATGTACACGAAAGGACAAAAAACAGATGCTGAATGCATACATCTACTCTTATCAGTCAGGCAACGCAAACAAAAAGCAGAAATGGGAAATTGAAACCAACTGCGCTAACTGAGACTTTGATTTTCTTGTTGTCGTCTCATTCATAAAGCTCGCTCTGGGGAGCTGGCCTGCGTCAGTCGGTTGAGGTGTTATGATCCAGAAAACCAAACAAGGCGAATCCTTTTCCAGATTGTACCTCAGGAAACAGGATCAACTGAGGATTTAGTGTTCTTCAAGGTAATGGTTATCTGTCTAAGAGCCGTCTTTGAAGCTCTGGCTGTCACTGTTACACCTGGCGTTGGGGAGTGGCAGTTGCCTACAAAAGGAAGTTTTTTTATGTATGTCTTTTAACATATTTACCTACTTGGTTTTGGCTTTTGTTTTGAGAAACAGCATTAGTTTTAATTTTTTATGTATATTGTTAAAGGACATATATTTAAGTGCTAGAAAATGTAAAAACCTGTTTTTGAAACAAAAACAAATCTCTGTCCTCCTGCAGATAAGCAATGTCACAGCAATTCTAATAAGCAAAAAGAGAAATTTCCGTTACTCCCGCTAAAACAGGAAGACACGACCACATATAGATGATGACGTATTTTGAAACTTGTTACTCTATTGGTATACACAGAAAACAAATGTGTTTTTTATTGACAAAAAAAGACTTTTCTAATGGGAATATCTCAAATGGCACCACAGAAAAAGGATGTAGCGAGCCCTGTTGCTTCAAAGATGATTAATGTAGGAAACATTGGATGATCAACTTACAACAGTTATGAAGGACAGATTTTCCCTCACCTACCAAAAAATCTCTGTTGGCAACATTATAATGAAAAAAATCTACATCTTAGATTTAAAGAAAGGAACAAACCAATACATGACGTGAACTGTGTTGCCAACAAAAATTAACACAGTCCATGCCTCAGCTACACCCGAGCAGGGAGTCAACAGCCAGACCACAGCGAGGATTGCAATTATTGCTTATAAGCATCATGCTTATCAGGTAAGAGAATGCTTTCCTTTACTGATTACTAAGAGTATAATTTTCTTGTCTGTTTCTGAGCTAAATCAAGGAGAGAAAATGTGAAAGCTACGCTCTCTGAGAATTTCATCTTCCTGTTCAACATCCAGGTGAGTAGCATAAGCTTGAGGTGATTTTTTTTAAGGCCAAACGACATCTTGTTGTTAGAAAGTAACTAAGCAGTTTCAGAGTTGTGTCCTTAAAATAACGTTGTGACATTACTGCAGTGCAGTCAGATCCTAACAAGTAAAACACGGACTGATCATATGGTGAAAAGACATGCATAATCAATTACTGCATGGCACCCTAATATAAAGCATTCTTCTAAGAGTGATGATGCTTTCCAAAACAAGAGCAGAAAAGGCAACAACTAATCTGAATCCTGCTTTGAGATATATTATATATTAACAGGCAATCATTCAGTCCTGTGGTGAATTACAGAGTTTTTAAGTCCTTTCCTAGAATGCTGGTTTATTTAGTCTCTAATCTACTGCATGGCTATCACTATTTTTGTTCTCTGAGGACAATGTGTTATGATGCCTGAGTTTAGTGTTACAAATGCAACTCCATCACTCTTCAGAAACTGCCTTGTGCTCCCTCTTTTTTCTTTAATGCGTTTGTTTTTATTGATTGATTGATTAATTTTAGTCATGGAAATGAAAAAAATATGAGCTACAACTAAAAAGAGTTAAAAGAAAAGATCTAAAATTAATGATGCATGTCCTTTAAATAGTACAATACAAATAATATGTTGATCAAAAAGCTAGAACCTGGAAAATTCTGCAACATTTGAAAAAGAGTTCCCAATACTGATGCACCAATAAATTGTTCATTGATCAAAATCAGCCAGGGTTAACATAATCAGCATTGACCAATGATCAGCAGGTCAAATAAGGACATTAATTTCTACTTTTATTCCCCCTGTTTTACAGAACAAAATCATTACTTTCTCTGAATCCCCTTTTGGTTTCAAGTTATCAAATAAATCAAATAAATGTTGGGCATGCACTGTAAACTATGGAGCGTAAATTGAGATTATCTTGTAATTCCTTAATTTGCTGTGGGATTCAAAATTGCTACCTCTATCAAGCAACCTTCAGCAACTTGTTTCTTTTGCACTCAACATTTTTCCATTTAATTGCTGATTCAAAGCAAACTTTTACTGAGTTTGTATGTGAAAATTGCCAAGTCTGATCACAAAAGATAAGATGTTCAAGCTCATTTTCCAACAATTGAAATCAGTCTGCATGTCTTGCAGAACTCATTGCTGTAAACAGGGACACTAATTGATACTGTTAACATTTTAGATTAGTAAGAGAGGCTGAAAGGGACTATTTTTCACTTTTTCTGCCCTGTTCACAACTGCTTTGAACTGAAATTGACAGTGTACCTTTTCGTAATCTTAAAGTTGTGAATCTCATCACAGATGGACTTCAGGTAGCGCTGCTTTGGGAGACGAGACAGCAGAGTCTTGACGCTGCTATTGAACAGTTCTTCGCTGTCAAACTGGAAAAAGAAAGATAAAAAAAAAAACAGATGTGGAAACCATCAGATTTGGAAAAAATATGAATAGCAGTTAAATGTTTATCAACCATAACATTCACACAAACTGAACCGAAACAAACTCTGAAGCAGATTATAGGCAATGAACTACAAAACAAAGCTCTGAAAAGTGTGGTGTGCATTTGTATTCCACTCTCTCTCTACCCTGATACCTCTAAAAAGTCCAGTGCAAGTAATTGCTTTCAGAAGTTGAATGATTAGCAAATAAAGTCCATCTGTGTAGAAGTTAAATCTCAGCACAAATGCAGCGGTCCTGTGAAGACCTCAGAAAAATCATTTCATATCATATCAATCATCGTTAGAGAAAATTAGTGAACACTGAGGAACACAGCAGAAAGATTGGGGATAAAGTTGTAGGCAAGGTTAGGTTATACAACCTACCAAGCTTTGAACATCTCATGGAGCACTGTTCAATTCATCATCTGAAAGTGGAGTATAGCACAGCCACAAAGCTAGCAAGACATGACCGTCCACCTAAACTGACAGGCCTGCCAGGAGAGGCTTAATTAGAGAAGCAGCCAAGAGACCCATGGTAACTCTAGACTGAGCTGGAGAGTAGCAATTATCCTATTGCTTATTGTTATCAGGAAGGAGTTATTATTGTTAAAAGAAGTGTGTTTTATAGCAATAATGATAACCCCCCAAACCTACCAGTATGGTTGAGTTTTTAGCAGCCCCTTCATCATTATTGCAATAAATAAAACATCATGATAACGTCTTGAGCTTATATCACCCATCCTTACCGCAGAGATCCACAGCGCAGGCTGAAGAATCTGTTAAGTACTATTTATGGTCTTTCTGGAGGAGTGGCAGGAAGAAAACCATCGATGAGGGAAAGATAAAAGAAGTCCAATTTACAACTTTCAAGCCTAAGTGCGGAAACCTATGTGAAATCTAACACTGCACATTACCATGAACCCACAATTAGCAAACACAGTAGTGGCAGTATCCTGTGGCTGCAGATGGCTTGAGACTTGGGCAGAGGTTCACCTTCCACCAGGAAAACAACTCAAACCATACAGCAAGAGTTACAACGGGAATGGTTTTTACTATATCATATTCATGTTTTAGACTGGCCCAATCAAAGTCCAGATCTAAATCCAGCCAAGGCAAAACCTGAAATTTGATGCTCTCCATCCAATCCGACTGAGGTTGTCACCTTTTTTGCAAAGAAGAATGGTAAAAAAAATGGTTGTCTTGAACTGTGTAAAGCTGGTAAAGACCAACCCTAAAAAGCTGTAATTGCAGGAAAAGGTGGGACAACAAAGGTTTGACTCGGGGAGGGACGAACGCAAACACTACCACGCTTTTCAGATTTTGTTTTGTAAAAAATTTTGAAAACCATGTCTCACTTTACTTCCACTTCACAGCTATTTACTACTTTCTGTTGGTCCCTCAAATAAAATCTCAATAAAATACATTGAAGTTTGTATAGCATGACAAATGTGGAAAAATTCAAATAAGAATACTTTGAAATGAAATGTATACTTTGTGAAACTTCACCTACTATAATATATGCTTCAATGTGAACGGTCTTTATGTTTTCCAGTCATGACATATGTATGAGTTTAGACTGTGTTTTTGTTTGACTTGAGCTAATTTTCCATATGGAGAAAGCCACTGCCAACAATAAACACAATGAACATTTATGTGTGTCACATACCCAACCTGTAGCCTTCAAAATGTGTTGTAAAGGAAAGTCTGTATAAGTGACCGGTTCAGGCTTTTGCTAATGAACCACTGTGTTAGGAGTATTTCCTAACCTTTCTTTTGTTTCTTCACTTTATAAATTAGACTTCATGGAAGGGAAACTGAAACTTTATGAGTAAAAAGTCCCAGTAAGGAGCTTGGAATATGATTATAAACACCTCCTGACTGTGTTTTGTTAAATGCAGCACGTCACCTATGTTTGCCAAAAAACACTTTTCCCATCTGTGGAAACGTGTATGGGAGTTCCCTCACTTCGCTCCTCATGGGACGCAGCTGTAAAGGAAGGAGACGGGATTCCCTCTTCCTGTCTAGGATCTTGGACCTTTACTGCTTGTTCTTTCCTTCCCCACCCTGCCTTACAGCATTCCCTGGGATCCAAGAGTTTTATGAACTGTGCTGTGATTTTGATGAAACTGGTAGAGAACCCACCTCCAGAGACAGGAAGTTTATCAGTGTTTCCTTTTGCAGGTCCACCTACGGCATAAAAAAACAAGTGGAGTTTTAAAACGGAGCCTTATCTCACACTCATCAAACTCAACAGAACACAATGTATTAAATATTTAAGTAGATACGGTTATTGTCCAAAGAATAACAAGAGACTAAAGGCCTCTTGGATTCATTCTGCTGCATTTCAGGCTGATAGATGGACAATTCGGCTCAGGGTTTCTTCCTCTTTTTCCTGACCACATTCGGCACTTTCCCAGAGTCCTCAGTCCAATTTTGATATGATCTCAAAATATACATATAAAAGTTCTGACTCACTACAAAGTAGGGGTGGATTGGTGAATAGAAGGACAAATGGATGCACAGACAGATGCGGGAAACACCAGACAGGGAATGAACCTTGGAAATAGTAACATTATTCCATGGTCTTTTCTTATCCAGACCTGGAAAATATTTGAATCAAATACCAGAGTTCTCCAGACTGTGGAGGAACCTCCATGTTTACAAGATCAAAGTCATTAAGCCTGATGCAGTCCAGATCCAAACAGGGCTGAAACATGTATTAAAAATATGCAGCAACATTATAATAAAAGGGAGCAGAAGGGGTTTCTTTGGGATTATCTGGCCATAATCTGCAACGGAACAATAAATAAACTCAATACGGCAGCCATTTACACCCCTCCACAAAAATAATCGAGAAAGGGTTAGGCAAACAGTTTTCTTTTTAGTGTGCATTGTTCTGTAACAACAGGAACGGATTCACAAACAAATTCCACCAGTAGGGGATCGGAGCATGACTATAAAAGGGGCCACTCTCCATGATGATTGTTGTTTTAGCCATCAAAAGCCCTTTGCCCATTGTGTGATTTCACACACGAATTCAGCAAATATGGTGGGAGAGAAAACAACATAGTAAAGAAACAGTGGACTTACTGCAAGGACCTCGATGTCGTTGCTCTTGCTCTGCAAATTGCTCCCCAGATTCTGTAATCTGGTCTGAATCTGAAATTTGTGAGAAGGAGAGTGTGTAAAAGAGAAACAAAGATGGAATAAATAAGAGAAAAGGAGAAGAAAATAACAGTCGTTCCCATGAAAATAAAATGGGTGTAAAATATTTTCACATGTTCTTTACAAGAATGGTGCCACTTTTTAAAGAAACTCTCACAGAGACTTCACAGAAACATAGTTGTGACTTTTCCTGACTGAATGTTTAAAAATCATCTTATCTCCATATATTGCAAGTTAACATTGTGTTATGAAAACAGCATTTAGGTATCTGGCTTTAGGTGTGAATTATAAGCAGATTTAAAAGGTCATAACTGTTAATCAGAGCATTAGAGCAGAAAAATAAGAGGAGCAAAATACTTTTCTTCCTAAATCTGTGTCTCTGTGGAAAAAAAAATGCATATAAATGATATAGGCTGAAAGCCTTATAGAGATGGCACAGACAAAATCATCTGGTAGTGGAATTTATTCACAATTTATACTTGAACAGCCCTAACTGGTGCTCGGCCAGGCGCAAACTAAAAATCAATTCTTCTTTTCTGTTGGTGGATGACTGGGAGATCCTAAGATGAGCAGACGAAGCTGCAGGTTAATGTTTCTGTTACAAATAACTTTTCTCTCAGTTAAGTATCCGGAATAAAAGGACACATGATGTTTGTAATTTACGTGACTGAAGGTTTTGTCAGCTAGTGTGCTTAAACTGATGGCAAAAACATAAAAAAATGTAAATTAGAGCAGCTGTTTTGGGAAATTGGCAATAATAAAATACAGTTTATGCGAGCAAAACAACAGGAACAGGTTCCACATACTGTGCCATGAAAACTGATATGCTAATTACTGATGTCATACCTAAATACATATTCTTTGACTTTATTTCAGACAAAATATGAGAAATAGACAAGAACTAGTTCATGTTGGGGCTGTGGACTAAACTGAGAATGTTTTAGGTGGTGAACTATGAACATGGATCAATTCATTAAGGCTCCCTAATTAATAAATGAATTAATTATCTAATAACACTGCAGTAAATAGGAGCCTTTAAGAGCCTTTTCTCTCAGATAGGACATTGAACAAAATGGTTATTTACTTTGAAAGGATCCTGTAGGAAAATAGCTAATATCTTGTGATTTTATATTTTGATTAGTTTGCACAGTATCAGTAAAACGTATAATTGAAGAGACTTCAACTTTTCCTTCACCACAGTGTCTCCGCTACTTTTGGTGAGTGTTAGCATGAATGCTAAAAAAAAAATACCTCAGGTGTAGGCATCAGGGCCACTTAATATAGAATTAACATCAAGAGTGTGGCTGCATGGCATTTGAAATGTAACAACCTACCGATAATAGCATCAAAGCAGTACTTTGGGATCGCGATATGGCAAACGCTGATATTCCAACTCAATATACTGTGCAAATCTAATTTTAATGTGTGCAAAAAACAAAACATTTCAGTGAACGATATCCTGTCTTTTGAAGGAGATATTCTGTAATTCATGTTAGTTTTCATCTGCATAACCATGACCTGGAAGACTTACTGAATCAATAGATTTGTAGTGATGCACAAAGAAAGTTTTTAAACGTTGGTCTGTTTTTGAATAAACAGTTGCTTTATTTTACAGAAAACATTTTATTACGTCAGTAAAATTTTCCATTTATCAAAAAAAGAGAAAAACTAAAGTATTTTGCTGTTATTTGTGGTTCTTCAATAGCAATCAGGAATTGGTTAAAATTGTAATTTGGAGCTTTACAAAACCGGTGGCTTGAAATTGGCCACAAAATCTCTGATTGGTGCATGTCTAAAGAGTAAAGCAGAAGGTGATGTGTTGGATAGACAGACAGAAATCGATTCAGCAGCTAAAGTGACACAGGGTGCTGTTTGTGCATCAATAACCTGAGTCTCATATCTTCTTCTTGAGCTCGCAGAAACTTTCTCTGGGCTGATGACGTACACGTTCATGTTGGTGTTGCTGCTGCTCCCGTGTTGCTCCAAAGAGCCTGAAGACAGTTTTTCACATTAACCAAGTTATTAGAGGACTAGTTAGTAGGGCTTTTATCTGGGTCACATCCCAACTGTATGAGAACAATAAATTGTTTGTGTTGAGATGCTTTAAGACAGTTAAGGGATGTCAGTACCGGTATTGTTCAGCTGTGATCCTTTAGGGTTCTGAAGGCTCATGCTCTCTGAGATTTCTCTGCAAGGAAACAAGAAGAGTATTCATGAGATGGAAAAGCCCATAAATTGTTTAAGAAATCAGAGCTGCACATGAAACAGATTTCTTTACCTGATGCTTCTCTCTTCAAAGCATTTGGTCCGACATTTCTGAATGATGTGGTCCACCAAGTCGCACTCTGGAATTCTCTTCTCGGACTGCCTGTCCTTCTCAAAGGATTTCACCTGGGAACACAAAATACGTTTAGCATGCAGCCTTTCAAAAACGCGTAGAGAACAAGTATTTAGTGCAAGAGTCATCTTCAGTGCTAATGTTTTCAGCAGAAAAAAAAAACACTTAAACAGTATTTATTCTCATAGCGAAACACATCTTAGATGTCTGTCAAACGAAATAAAACAGAGCACTTTGTTGGTTTACCTTCACGTAGTTTCCATCTTTGTCAGAAACCAGTGCCATGCATGTAATGCCAGCCAGTCTGCAGTGATCCAAAAGTGTCTCCTGAGACTGAACAAAGTGAAAAAAAATGAATTTTTCAGTCACATCTTAGTTTTAACTGTACAAGAAAAATGAGGTGAACCAGCTTTGACTGTTGGTACTTAACGATGTTGGCCTGTGTGAGCCCTGGACGTCTAAGACCTACAAACCTCAGACAGCTGACTCTGCTACTGGACTATCGAGAAGTTGTGAAGAATAAGCCATATTTGGGTTTACAGGAGTATCTCAATATATTAGAATATTATCGAAATGCAAATGTGTAACACATGTTACATAGACTGATTACACACAAGAGTGACACATTTCAAGTGTTTATTCTTGGGGATTGTGATGATTATGGATTACAGCTAATAAAATGCCAAAATTACATTTCTGAAAGCATAAAAAAGAAGTTTTCATACAGAATGTTATGTTATGGCCATTTTAGAGCCTAAACAGCTTGCTGTTTATGCAGTGCTGTGTCTAATGCTGATCATCTCTACACTACACTGCATTAATGACATAATTAATGCAAAAGGAGTCCAAACAAGTATTGAGGGCATACACTGCACAGGGACATCGTTTTCAGTTGGCTGATATTTCTGTTTAAAATTGCATTCTTTATTTGTTTGATGTTATATTTCATTTTCTAAGAAATTTGGATTTTCATTGGCTGTATGCCATAATCATCAAAATTAACAGATATAAATGCTTGACATGTATACCTCTGTGTGTAAAATAAACTTTATGAGTTTAATTTTCTAAACAGCATTACTGAAATCAACTTTTAAATGATCACAGGCGAAGGTTCGTGTGTCACTTTGGGTGAGATTTTTACGCTTCTTCCTTTCTCACAACTTTTCCTCTGACTGAACTATGTCAAAGGTTAGCTATAGCCTAAAAGGCCTTAGCTGACACCATGTAGGAGGGTTTGCCATATTAGCCAAATGATGAGTGAAAACATCACCACAGGGTGAATAAAAGCTGTGGGTTCCTTCTGTTAACATGCCACCATCTGAATGGTATTAACAAAAACCTGGCAGGAGGGGATTTATGGCTGGGAAGATTAAAAAAAGGTATCCTCAAAAGCTTTCTTCTGCTGTGTGCATGATAAACAAAAAACACCATGATCTGGAATGTCATTGTTTTTAGCTAGACTCAAACTTTCCTAATTGCTCCTGAAGACTCCTGCGCCCCTCCAAAGGACAATGAAAGCAACTCAAGCAGATATTAACTGCACTGGTGGAAAGTTTAGACAACAATAGGTTTTACTGAGAAGAGGAGGAAAAAACAGAGGAAGGATTAAAATGCTGGCACTGAGTGGTGGCTGCCAGCCTGTTTGCCTCACAGAGAATGTGACAGAAGCATGGTACTACACCTGCTGGCCCTCGCGATAAACAACTTCACTTTGAAGGGACTGATCTCAGCCAAACCTCCACATTTAGTCAAATTATTGTAAACCAGAATTCAACCAAACACCTGCATTGTAGGTCAGTTAATCAAACCACTCTGTTTCATTTGAGTCTGCCCACTTTTTGACAAATGTCATTATAAACCTGCAGCTGAGGAAAAAAAAGGAACAACTTTCTCCTGGAAGTCAGGTGTTGTCCTCTGTAGGCAGATAGAGGTTTCTGCATTTCAGGAAACTAGCTTCCACTGTTTAGCCAGAAACACAAAAAATCTGGAGCTGAGTATGAGCAAACACAAAGTCTTAGTTACGTAATCACTGAATATTTTCAGCGGTTTAAAGGTTAAATTACAGGAGCAATCCGAGAAGAAATTTCTGGGTCTCTACTCGTACATTTAAACAGGAACTTTACTTTTATTACCAAAGTTCTTTTTCACATGTATTTCTTTTTTTGTATTTTTCGCAGCATTTTTGCTTTTATTGGATTGGTGCAGCATAGAGACCGACAGGATATGGGGAGAGGGATTGCAGGAGTATTATATCCTGCAAAGGTCTGGCTGCCTAAGAAAGTATTTTACGCCCATGTGGCATTCGGTTACACTGCACTTTGGTTGTAAAGTGAAACACTTTTCTGACAATAGTACCAAATCAATGTTCTGCATTGCATGTGGTGGATATACCATACAGAGCACAAATTATCTTAAAAGCTGGTAGACTTTATAGAATGCACTTCATTTCTCACAACCTGTCCAATTCAGTTTAATCTTTAATAGGTGGTAAAATTGTAGATGTTATTCAAATAATTCTAGAATCTGCCGATACCATTAATACAATAAAACTTAATAATTTACAGAAGGAATTCTTCTTAACATGATTACATTCAGAAACATGGTGCTAGTGGTAGCTTGGGTCTGTTGGCATGGAAAGTTTGCAATCATCTTTTTAAAAATTATTGAGAAAAACAGGTCAGGAATATAAATTCTAACTATATGTTTAGAGGCATGGAAACAACGCAAAAGTCGGATGTGAATCTTATCCTGACTTTGAAACAAGGTGGTAATATCATGGTTAGGGCCTACTGGCAAGTGAAACATGTCATTACTGCCCTTTTGAGACAAACCATCAAGAATATTTATTTAAAAAATGACTGAATGTTTACTAAAATGAGAAAAACAAATGTATTTCAGGATGTCAATCTTACAACATCCTTGAAACACGGTGGTAGTATCATGGTTTGGGCCTGTTGGCAAGGGAAACCTGCCATAACTCACCAATTTGAGAAAATTGTCGAGAATATTCATTTTTGCCATGACTGTATGTGCAGTGAAATACTAAAAAATATTTGTGAGGCAAATTTTATCCCATCTTTAAAACATGGTGGGAGCATCAGGGTTTGGAACTGTTGGCAAGGATAGCTAGCTATCCCTGGTGTAAAACTGTGGCACCTTTGGTGGAAAAATGTCGACGACTGCAAGTAAACTGATCTATAAATATGTTTCAATATGACTAAGGTAATGACCTAAGTGGTCCACCCAACATATTTCTGCTTGATACAGCATCCTTTTTCATTAAAATGTACTCATTTGTTATATTTTTCTTAAAGAAATCAAGTCATTCAGCTAACCTGTAAGACATCGTAGGCAATGTCTGCTGAAACGCCAGTGCTCCACAGCTTCTGGACAACACTGATGGCTTTGGACATTGAGGAATGTCCCATTGGGACCACCAGAACATCGCAGGAACTCACAGTCAGCTAAAACAAAGAACAAATATCATTAATCATAGCAAAAAGGAAAAAAGTACCCTAAAGAAAAAACATTGGAAATGCCTTAAAAAACATGAGTCATTTAAGATAGTTTCCTGTCTGAATTTAAAATATATAAATTGCTGTGCCTCCTAAGATAACTCCCGGGAGTGAAGACGTGTACTGATCATAGTTATTAACGTGTTTCTAAAAGTGGCACCGTGGCGGCCGATGGCTGCAAAAAGGTGTCATTAAATATGAAACTCTGCCTGGTGCTCCTCCATTATAATAATTAGGAATGTCAGATTTCCATGTGTATGTGTGTGTCTGTCTGTCTCTCTCACCGGCTCCTCCATACTGGCCATGGCAGCACAGACTTTTTCCAGAGCAATGCTGGCCCCCACTGCATTGGGGACCGGCACAGTGGAAGCTGGTCCTCGAACTTCCAGGATCTAAGCAGAAAAAAATTACAAAAAAAAAACTGACTTATATGAATTTTATGCTTTTGAATTTGAAATGCCAGTGGATGACTATAAAACCTACTAAGTGATCATAGCGTCCTCCAGCAGCTACAATATCTGGTACAATTCGCTTGCGCTTCTTGATAAAGGCCACAAACTGGAAGATAATCCCGGAGTGATGATGCACTTTGTACACCAAACCTAAGTTGACCACAACCTATGAAGTAGAAAAACCTGTATTAAAAAAAGAAAACATAAATGGTTCATGTTTTTTGCTGCTTTAAAATTAAAAGTCACCCTCAGCTTAACGCCCAGTCTTCTCAGGAGGACGATGATCTCCTCCAGATCCTTGAGGCCTTGCTTGGCCAGCTGAGTGACGGCAGTCTTCTGTTTGGTGAGCAATGTCAGCAGTGGTGCCAGCTCCTGCAGATTGCCCTTCTGCTCTATGTACTTGTACAGTGTTTGCAGCTGAAAACACAACCCAAGGAGGGTTTTGGGTTGTCTGGATGTGCAACAACTTTTGCCTCTTCAAAGCTGAACATATTTGAATGCACGTGTAGACTTACACTGTTGGTTGAAAGGGAGAAGTTGCAGAACTTTGCCTCCACCTCACTTCTGGTCAGCTTTTCATTCTGCAGCAAATGTGGCCAGTTGAGGCAATACAGTTACAAAGCTTGCCAGGCATAAAACATTAAAATGACAGAAAAACTACATTGTTTTAATTAAAATATTTTGCATGTTATTTTTTTTTTTTACCAAAAAATCTGATCAGGCATTATATCTTCAGAAAAACACAAAAAATGTTACAAGATGTCGTTATCTGTATAACAAAATAGAAATGCAATTCTTGTGCAGGAATTTGTGCCCAGACTTCGTTACAGTACTGCTTTAGTTAACTAGGGTCTGTGGCAGTTTGTGCACGCACAGCTCTGTTATGGCTACACAACGCCATCTTAGTTCGGCCGAGAGCTTGCCTCTGAATAGACCGTAGCATCACCTTCAGTCATGCAAGGTCGGGCCCAAACCATCACCCTACCACTGTCATGCGTGACTGTTGGAATAAAGTTTGTTTTGGGCTTTCTTATGGAGCAACTTTGTAAATATAACCATAGCTTTTTCATCATGTAATTCCTTTCAGAAAAGGTCACACTTGTTCTGTCATGAAAGTTTAACATGCAAACTGCTTTCAAAGGACTCTAGAGTTTAGTTCTTGGGTTTTTTCTCAATTCAGTACCTTAAAATTACTACTCTGGAACTGTTTCACAAGGTATTTTATAAAAACAATTGTGACAGATCAACACAAAGCAGTTTATAACTGTGAAGTGCAAGGAAAAGTATCCATGGTTACCAAATAAATCTGATCCCACTAAATAAAATACGATTCCTCCAATTGGCTTCAGAAGTTACCGTATTAGTAAATACAGAGTCTAGCCCAACTGCAAACCTACCAAGACATGACTGTTCACCTAAACGGACGGTCCAGGCAAGGACAAAAACTTTGGGCTTATTTAAAATGCTTGGTGTGAAGGAAAACATAACACTGCACACCACCCTGAAAACACCATCCCTATGGTAAAACATGTTGGCAGCAACATTGTGTTGGGGGAACTCGTGTTAATGACACTAAGACAGAGAAGCTCGTCGGAGTTGACAAGAAGATGGATGGAGCCAATACAATGGGTTAGATCAAGCATATTCATGTGTTAACCTGGCCCAGTCAAAGTCTAGACCTAATGTAATTGACAATAGGTGGCAAGACTTGCTGTTCATAAATGTCCTCAATCCAATCTGACTGAGCTTGAACTATTTTGAATGGGGGAAAATTTCAGTATCTTGATGTGCAAAGCTGGTAGACATACCCCAAAGACTTGCTGCTGTAAGTGCTTTAAAAAGTAGATCTACAAAGCACTGACTCAGGGGAAGGAATAAAAAAAACATGCCACATTTTTATGACTATTTCTGGTAAAATGTTTTTGAAAACTATCTTTTAATTCACAAGTTTCTGTTACTCGTAGTCTTCCGCTTATCCGGAACCGGGTCGCGGGGGCAGCAGACTCAGCAGAGACACCCAGACGTCCCTCTTCCCAGACACCTCCTCCAGCTCCTCCGAGGGGAGCCCAAGGCGTTCCCAGGCCAGCCGAGAGACATAGTCCCTCCAGCGTGTCCTGGGCCATCCCCTGGGCCTCCTCCCGGTGGGACGTGCCTGGAACACCTCCTGAGGAAGGCATCCAGGAGGCATCCGGAATAGATGCCCGAGCCACCTCAACTGGCTCCTTTCGATGTGGAGTAGCAGCGGCTCTACTCCGAGCCCCTCCCGAATGGTCGAGCTCCTCACCCTATCTCTAAGGGAGTGCCCGGCCACCCTACGGAGGAAGCTCATTTCAGCCGCTTGTATCCGGAGCTCGTTCTTTCGGTCATGACCCAAAGTTCATGGCCATAGGTGAGGGTAGGAACGTAGACCGACCGGTAAATCGAGAGCTTCACTTTTTGGCTCAGCTCTCTCTTCACCACAATGGACCGGCACAGCGCCCCCATTACTGCGGCAGCCGCACCAATCCGTCTGTCGATCTCCCGCTCCATTCTTCCCTCACTCGTGAACAAGACCCCTAGATACTTGAACTCCTCCACTTGAGGCAGGAACTCCCCTCCAACCTGAAGAGGACAAGCCACCCTTTTCCGGTTGAGTACCATGGCCTCTGACTTGGAGGAGCTGATCTTCATCCCAGCCGCTTCACACTCGGCTGCGAACCGCCCCAGGGCATGCTGTAGGTCTTGGCTAGAGGGGGCCAGCAGGACCACGTCATCTGCAAAAAGAGACGAAATCCACTGGTCCCCAAACCAGACCCACTCCGGCCCTTGGCTGCGTCTAGAAATCCTGTCCATAAAAGTTATGAACAGGACCGGTGACAAAGGGCAGCCCTGCCGGAGTCCAACATGCACCGGGAACAGGTCCGACTTAGTGCCGGCAATGCGGACCAAACTCCTGCTCCGCTCGTACAGGGACCGGATGGCCCCTAATAAAGGGCCCCCGATTCCATACTCCTGGAGCACCCCCCACAAGGCATCACGAGGGACACAGTCAAATGCCTTCTCCAGGTCCACAAAACACATGTGAACCGGTTGGGCAAACTCCCATGAGCCCTCGAGTACCCTGTAGAGGGTATAGAGCTGGTCCAGTGTTCCACGGCCGGGACGAAACCACACTGCTCCTCCTGAAGCCGAGGTTCGTCTATTGGCCGGACTCTCCTCTCCAACTTATATGATAAGTTGAGTACTTATTGAATTTTAACAAGCAGCCTTTACAGCCTGTGCCTGCTCATTAGTTAGTATTTCAGCAAGATTTTGGAATCTACGATCAAAGGACTCATCTACCTCGGTGGCAATTCCCAGGATTCTGAATCTGCGAATGAGTGTGTTTCTTTTTGAGTGTGATTAAGTTTCTGTGAGGTCCACCTTAGCCTTTCAGCTCCCTGCAACTCTTTCTCCTCCTAATCCCATTTAGCACAACCAAACATCTGGGAGTGCTTTGTGCCAGAATGCTTAGTCCCCAGGCACCACTCTCATTTCATAAATCATCATCCTGTCTCAATACAACGATCAAAATTACATCAGGGCCAAAGAGGGCCACATGAAATGTATACAGTCTTGATACTTCTAATATCAAGCCCCACTTCATGGTGCTATGGCTTAAGACAGCCCTCATATAGTTGCAAAGGAGGGAAGAGAGGATAAGAAGGATCTTGTGAGGGCAGAAAGAAGAGCAGGAAGTCATTGTTTTATCCTTCCTAAGCAGCTGTTTAGGTCTTGCCTCAGAAGTCTGAAATCCTCAGAGAGTCTTTGTGTCTCACAGTGCAGATTTGTCCTATCACACTCCTGATTGTAGCTACCACGAAACTAAACAAATACCAAGATATAATGATCACTTGATGAAATTCTTTGAGTTTTCTGATGTTCAAATCTAAACTAAGAGAAAAATAAGCATTGGAAAAAAGACAGGGCAAATGTTGAACAATCTCTTCGAGTGTTACCAGTACACAGTTCCTTGCAAAAGCTTTCATATCCTTTTTCACATTGTCAATATTTTATTGGGACTTTAGGTGATGGAACAACACAAAGTAGTACATAATGATTAACTACAAAAAAAAGAAAACATGTTTCTCAAATTTTACTTTTAAATATAAAATCTGAAAGAGTGCCATGCATATGTATTTAATCCCTTTTAATTGTCAGATTTTGTTTTGCAAAAGCAGTTTGTATCCTTTTCTTTTTACTTCAGTTATGTACTACTTTGTATTTTCTATCATATAAAATTCCAATAAAATACATTGAACTTTGTGGTTGTAATGTGACAAAAAAATTGTAGAGAACATCATCAGAGTCACAGCAGAGGCCAAAGTAGTGAAATTTATCCTTTTTAGGTCAAAATCTCAACATTGGGGACATAGACTTTGAATGGCTTTGAACAATGGAAATTTTGCTGAGCCAGCAGCCCATTAATAAAGCCCCCCAGTGTTTCCCAAAGAGCATATATTCCCCTGGAGCCCAAAGCACTGACTGGCATTCCACATTCCATCTTTAAACAAAGCCTTGCTGTAAGTTTGCCGGACTCTTGCTTAGTATTTGCAGAGTGAGGTGCTGGTCGGCCACTCACAATGATGTTTCTATCGCCATTATTGCTGTTTCAGCAGACATTGACTCCTCAGTTTGCTAAACCTGAGATTTGCATCCTCTTTATGAGATGCAATATGGATTTAAGGACCTGTTCATTTTTCGGCACATGAAGATTAATAGTGTTATTATTCGGGTTTGATGAGGCATTAGCAAGAAATCGAAATCATGGCTCAACTGGAGACAAGGACAATTAGGAAAGCTGAGTGAATGGTATAGGTGTGGATATATTTCATTCTTTAATCTGTGTTTATCAAAGTTTATCAACCTGTAGCCCATCCATGTTTACTGGGCAGATAATGGGACCCAACTGGCCTGTTTCCAGCTACTGCACTTTATTCTGCTTGTCCCTCTGCGTGAAAGCTATAGTTATAACTTTCCTTGCAAGTTTATTTCCTTTCCGTTCAAGTAAAACTGTCTATTATCCTTTTGACCATTGGAAGCGCCCGTCTCCCGCCATCTTTTTGTGTAACATCAACAACAAATCTACGCTAACTCTTACCAGCCCACTGTTTACTCACTCACGCTTTTATATACCCACCCGAGACTTTTGGGGCAATAAAGATAGCAACAGGCGGAATTGAAAGCAGCTGAATTGGCTTTAAATTGTCCCTTTCAGAGTCTTTAGGATTGGTATGATGTGCAAACCAGAGGCAACTCACATGTTGTCCTTTTATTTAATGTTCTTCAAAGGCTGCCAGTATAAAGAGAGAAAAGCTGGTCCAGATGTTGATTATTCTTGACTTCAGAATGCTGTGTTGTGAGTGTCACAAAACCATGTTTCTCCACAGATCTTCAAGAAATCCACTCTTTGACATAATGATAGGGTCTGTGTGAGACATGATAGCTTACTTCCAGTTACAATAACAGACTTTTGTTAACGTGCTTCAATGTGTGTTCATTTGTCACCCTGCAGGCGGAACAAGCATGGCTGTGAAATGTGTCGTTGTGTGAAATGTCCTCCCTTCACCTGCGACAAGCACTGCAGCAATGGCTATCGACAGAACAGGAAGGGCTGCAACATCTGCATGTGTAAAGGTGACAAAGTCCTGTTAGGTATCTGAATATCAGCACTGGTAAAACAGCACTTCTCTGAGTCAGTGTTAGCTCAACAGATAGTTAAATGAAATGCAATGAGGGAGTAAAATAATCTAACTCAGAATCATCATATGGTTTGAGATTTGTTATGCTGAAGACAGCACTTCTGTTGCCTCTTACCTCAACTCAGCGTGTGTGTGAGCACCCTGCATGTACCAAATTCTTCGCATGGTATAAAAGGGTGACTTTAATTCTTAATCCTGCATTTATGCCTAAGGTTTTGGGGTCATGCTCAGCAATAGACTTGGTACCATTTAGCACCCCACCTTTGTCCTCAGTGGAGTAGAAGCATTTAAAGTACATGGACTCTGTCCAGTATGGGCCCTGCACATATATATGGATAGAAGCAATATGCTGAGGGAAAGTAACCAGCTGTTTTTCACCTAAGAAAGGGTCACCTAGGGAAAGCTGTGTCAAAGCAGCTGCTTTCACACTAGATACTAGGTGTGATTGCCTTAGCTTACAGCTAGCATACCTGAGTTTAAAAATTTGAATGAGCCTCTATTTTAGATATGTAAAATATAGAGAAAAGAGAAAACCTTTCTGGAAGTACATTTATTTTTATTGATGTGCTTTTAAGATTAAAAAATATAAAAGACCATTCTTTTGAGCATCTACCTAAGTTGTGCAGTTCACAGAGTTCAAGCTGTGATCCAGATATTTTCAGACTTTAAAAGCTGTTTGTGACAACTTGGCAATTTTTTGCTCTTAACAAGGTCTCTGGGTGCAGTCGAGCAGTCTTTTATTATAAAGGCAGTGTCTGAGTGAAATGACCTAAGTATCTATTTAGCTGTCTGTAAGAGCTGCTTTTACTCTAAGTGCAAGGAGAATGAACTGCTCATTTTTTCTCTTTCAAGATCAAATACATCATACATTCTCTATGAGACATGCATATTGTATGTATATTTACTAATTAAAATAAGCAATTGGTATGCCTGCCAACAATTATCATCCATTTTTGTTTTGTAGAAAGCAACCAAGTCGAAAGCACAACTGTTCCAGCCCCTACACCCAGTTTCTGCCTCACGTCAAATGGGCGCCGGTATGACGAGGGTGACAGCTGGCATGATGGCTGCCGTGACTGCTACTGCCACTCTGGACGGGAGATGTGCGTGCTCATATCGTGCCCCATGCCCAGCTGCTCTCATCCTGTTGTCAAATCTGACCAGTGTTGTCCTACATGTGAAGGTAAAGCTTCACTGTGGTGAGCATTCCCTTTCCTCGGCTTGATTAAGAAATGTTGGTGCTATAACTACTACCCGAATCACATGCATTGAGCTTACAGTGTCAGCAAAGTCGATGTGAGTTTGAAGTTTTCCAAAATCAAAACAACCAAAAGCATGAGACAAAAGAGAATCTATATTGAAAGGTGAAAGAGAGTTCAGGATTTTGTAAGGCTGATTATTCTCTCCTGCAGCATTCTTTTCAATTACGCGCACATGACCAATTATCCAAATTAGGCCATCACATTATTTAGCAGCTTCTTTTGATTTCCCTTATAAATAATGTTCGGCTTCTGTATAAATAACCTTCTAATCCAAACATGACCAAAGTTTAAAGATACATAAAATAGTGTAGGAATAAACATCCATGACTTAGAGTTGCTTTAGGATTGTAGATGTCAGTTTTGGTTTTGGTTTTTTGGTTTTTTATGTACAGCAGGTAAGATACTGACTGCTTATAAACGTTTAACACAACCTCACCTATAAAATTGTGAACGACCCCTATTGAAGCCTGAAATATTACTCCTGGGTTGGAACGCAAGTACATACACATGTTGCACATGTCTTTTTATTTCAGATAAGAGTCTTAGTACAGACACTGTAACAAAAGAGAAACTGTGTGATGAAACAATAAAATGTAAGTCTTTTCTTTCCACAACAAAACCACTTTGCATGGTGTGGCCAGACTTACAGCAGCAGTACCAGAACGCTTTCCTTAGCTGGGTGTAACATATCCTAATCCAACTTTTAGGTTTTTCCTGGCCTCTCAAATATGCACAGTCACGCTCTCTAAGTGTTTCTCAGGATCTGGAAGGCACACTGATCAACACCCACACTTTTGTGTCCATAACTTTCCCACTCAGAAGGGATATTTATGGGGGGATGACTTAGCTGGATGTTCAAATACTCAGAAATGAAAGACTGTCTTCTACTTTCAGCTAAGCACTCTGTTCAGTGAGGGGAAAACAGTCTAACTCTTTGCAGATGTGTTCTACTCTGCGAGACACTAAAGATGTTTTGAGCCGAGTGTGTGAAAAAGCAAACTTCTGTATAGTGTCTGAGGCTTCCTTTAATTAGACAGTGATCTGCTCCTTTGATCACGTTTAGTCTTTGATGATTGAAGTTTTGCTTCATTGTCAAGATATTGTTAAAAAAACTGACTAGATCATGATTGCCAAAGCAAACAATAATGAAATCTTTAGTTTAAAAATGTAGCACATGTGATGTCTACTTTCAATTATGTTAATAAATATAAATAAGCAGTTTCATAATCTGTCAAAATTCATCAAAACATCTCAGTTCTAAAGGCTGAATCCTTGTTTTCCCAGTGAGAAATCTCTACTACAAATTTAAGAGAACCAGCGATCAAGAAATACTATTTATTATTTATCACCACAATATGTATTTCTTTATGATTTACTGAAATAAAAGAAGCATGGTTACAATAAAACAAAATTAGAAATACTAATTTTATGATCTAATTGCAAAATTAATAGGGAAGAGATTTCTAAATTCGAGGAATGTCATAATATCTAAGCTACTAAAGTTTTAACCTTTAACAAATGTTTTATGGTCTCTCTCTCTGCAGCTTAAAGAAAGGGCGCACAGGCTAATTTGGAGTCATAAGAAAATGTTCTTAAAAATTAACAGATAGAAATTCAAAGGAGGAACAGCCTTTGAGTCTGTCAGCGTCTGACGTCAGAAACCCTACAATAGAACAGGGCAAGAGAGTGCGTTCCTTGGTCAGACCTACTTCTGTCACTTCTGTTCCTCTCTTAGCTTAAGGAATTGTCAGCTTCCAGCTCTAACAGTGGTTCTGTCTGCCCAAGGTGGGGACGTAACACAACGTAGAAGGTTTCCGGGTTCTGATTCAGTTTGTTATATGCCTTGGCTGCTTTCACACTTTGGATAACTACTGAACGGAATTGAATGCGAAGAAAATATGCCCTTCAGAAAGTCACTGAGTGATGCTGAGATGTGAAGGACAAGACAAACACAAGACAAAACAAAACCTGGCAGGAATTTCACAGAAAATATAGACAAAAGGAACACACAGTGTATGATATAAGAAAACTTTTTTTCACAACCGAAATCTGGAAATTTGATCAGGTTTGGTTTTAATTCCAGTTAGGTTTTTGCTTTGTTGGTTCTTTGTTTTTTCTGAGTGACCACTAAAGCTATCAAAGCATCGCCAGTCTGACCAACTAATCGGAACAGAGCTTTGGTAATAAGTAGCTAAATAGCATTACACAGCCAATAAGAAACATTTTATTTATTATTTTTTCCTCTCAAATTCTTTAAACTAGAGCGAGACCTCAAAAACATAAACAATCATTCTATATAAAACTATTTTGTCAGGAAGATTTTGTCATTAGATTCAGGAAGCTGGGGCATTATAAGAGGTTGTTGTGGCTAACTTCACATATTTTCTCAATCAACATGCTACCACAAACCCTCCATTACAGATCACTTTGTCCTTTTACATAGTACAAGGCAATTTGTCAAGATCACAGGCTGTGTGAGCTTTCAGATTATGTTGCTGCTATTGCAATGAAAGGGGCATAACAACTCACAGCCTTCACCAGCGCTCCTTGTTGCGATCCTTATGCATGCTGCATCCAAATGCATTTAATGTTTTAAATTCAACCAAGTTATTTTACACCATCCTCAGTACATTATCGTCTTCATCAGATTCCATGTCGGGACCTTTCAGTTGATTGTGAGCAGCAACAAACAAAGAACAAAAGGTTTTCTGAAAGAGGCTCGTAAGAGTCCAGCAAGGGTATATTCAAGGAAATTAGAGAAGGGAAAGGTCAGATTTAAATTGTTTGTGGTCAATACAGAAGACAAGTGAAAGAAAAGTGTTATTTCTCCATTAGATGACTTTGGCAGCGGCCAGCCTGAGGGGATGGACATGGTGGTGTGCAGAGCACCTGGAGGAGAATTTTACGTGGAGGGAGAAACTTGGAACCTGGATGAGTGCACACGCTGCACCTGCAGGAAGGGACGCGTCCTGTGCGACACTGAAGTTTGTCCCCCAGCTCTCTGCCAGACACCCATCCGAAACAAGGACACCTGTTGCCATGTGTGCCAAGGTAATAAAAGAAGGGAAAGGAGGGGTTTCCCTCAGGAAAACATCAAGGCTGAACAGCTTCAGTAAGAGCCATCTGAAGCTGGGCAGGGTAGTTTAAATTTGCTGTTGATGTGCTATCAGCATGTGGTTTTGGAGGGTCTTGCATGTTGCTTTTTGTGGGCAGTTTTATATCAAGCGCAGAGGCTCATAAAGAAACAAGCCAAAACCAGTTGGGTTTACATTGAGCTCCCCCAGGCAGGCAGCAAAACACGTGGATTCCTTTTACCCAGTGGCCCACATCAGAGACTCATCTAACATTCTGATTGCTGAAGGGACAAGATTGTAATCTGTCTGCATCTGTGCTGTCCCACTGGAGAGGCAAATGTAGATTCAACATGCACATTTTATTTACAGCTAAAGCCAAACACTTCAGAATGTCTCACACATTTATAAACATTTCCCATGCACTCCTAAGTCCACAAATCATCTATGCTTGACTGTGTCTGAGAGCTGCTCCTTGAGAATGCTGACCTACCTTATCACTGCATCACCCCACACAAAAGCAGACTGTCAGAGGCCACGCTTTGATATATGTATGGGCCTGGTCACCAGGAATGTGGGAATAATACACATCTCACTGACAGTCTCTGTAATGGATTTGTACAGTGGAGCAGTGCAGTGTGTACATGTTGACTGAGTCCCACGGTCATTAAAAGACCATAGATCTCAACCCTGCAGTGAAGCGAGGTCAAAGATGGAGATATATTTGGAGGCTTAACTGACAGCTGTCAAACAGAAAGGTGCCCCTAAGGCTTAGTAATCCTTGTCGACTGAAATGTTATATACGGGTAACTTAGAGGCACGCTTTTCAATTAGACAATGCATGAAATTCTCTGTTAGCTGTTCACGCTTATTTCTGGCTTCACTTAAGCAATGTAAGTAGATCTAATGTGACCACCTTTTACAGTGTTTCATTACTGACCAGATTTACATGTCTCCACCAGCAGAAGAGACAGAGAGCACCTCTCTCCCAGTGAACAGCACCCAGCAGCAGTTCTGCATAACCGTTGAAGGAGACATGATGCAAGCTGGAGACTCCTGGAAGGCCAACGCCTGCACGAGCTGCACGTGCAACTACGGCGCTATTCAGTGTTTCTCTCAGCACTGTCCAGCAGCCAGCTGCAGGGTACCAGTGTTACGCAAGGGCCAGTGCTGCCCACATTGTCTCGGTACGTTTTTGGGTGGGTGTTGCAAAAAACTGAGAAAAGAGAAAGCTGCCTTCTGTGTAGGAAAGTTATCCTTATTCTAAGCTGTGCTAGGCAGTCACATTTTAAACATATGCACAGTGCCTTGAAAATACAGCCACGGATCTTGAACTTTTTCAACCATAAATGTTTGTATTTTATTGAGATTGTATGTGATAGGCCAACACAAAGCATATACAGTAAGTGTGGGGTGGAAGAATAAAGATTACAACTTTTTTACAATTAAAAATCTGAAAAGTGAGGTGTGCATATATTTTCACCTCACTCTTTACTCTGACACCCCTTTATAAAAATCCAGTGAAACCAGATGACTTCAGAAGACGCCTAATTAGTAATTAGAATCCACCTAGACAATTTTAAAGTAGGGCTGGAATATAACACAATATCTCAAGCTCTGAACATCTCATGAAGCGCTGTTCAGTCTATAGTTCGAAGATGGAAAGAGCAGCCAAGATGCCCATGATAACTAAGGGGAAGTTGCAGAAAGTCACAGCTTAAGTAGAATCTGTCGAAAGGGAAACTTTTTGTCATTTGCTCCACAAATCTGACCCCTATGAAAAAGTAGCACGAAAAAAAAACATTGTGGAGGGTGACTTTAAGCAAACTGCCAAAGCTGCAATGTAATGGTTTTGATCAAAGATGATATGCATGTGTCAGAATGGCCTAGTCAAAGGACAAACCTATATTCAAAAGTTTGGACAGGCCTTGAAAGTTTGCTAAAAAGAATTGGTAAGAAAACAAAAGTCTGTCTCCACGTGTGCAAAGCTGGTAGAGATAGACCCACAAATTTATTCCTCACCTTTCAGGATTTTACTTATACAAAAGTTTAAAAACCATGTACTAATCTTCTTCCACTTCACAGTCATCCATTACTATGTGCCAGTCTGTCATAAAATTCCCAAAATACATTGTCTGTTTTTGTAACTAAACTTTAAGCAGTTTTTGCAAGAAACTGGTACACTTACATTTAAATCATACAGTCTTTACTGATATTAATGTTAGTGGTTGTAAAGCTATGAGTCAGGATGCTATATGTCTAGAGAACGAACAACAGAGGTTTTGCCAGGGTTTAAACTGATTGTGTGAGCATTTGTTGGCCCCAGCCACCTAAACACTAAATAGGCAACAAGATCGCATAGAAAACATTCCATGTGCCAGACCCACACAGTCCACTCAGAACGAAAACATTCCTCGAGCATCCGCACATTCACACGTGCTTCCTGTCCCCTGGCTGCATTGGCCCATAACGCTTTCGCCTGCTGGCACCACAGGAAGGCAAAGGCCCATGTCAGCTTTTTCTATAGAGGAAAAACTAAGCATAGTCCTCTATTGTTCCCGATGACGTGTAGCTGTTTTGTTATTTGGCCGATGGAAAACAGAGCTTTTTACGTAATGTCCGCACAAAGTGGCTCAATGGAAGTTTGGATGACAGGTCCAATAAACACAGCTTATCAGTTGAAACACCAGGGAGTGTAAACACTAACTCACTGTAAGCAAGCTCTGCAGAACACTGAAAATATTGGCATCTTGCTTCTTTCTGAACAGAATCAACAACATCAGCACCAGTGACTGTGTCCACCAGCAGACTAAAGGCAGTGGTCACCACCACAGGTCAGAGTGGATCTTTGATTACAACTGTGACCACCCCACTTGTCTTCGCTGATACAGGTAGCATTCTGTTCTTCATCATCCCTCAGCACTGATCCCATCCTGTTAGTAATTTGGCATATTTGCCAAACTCTTCCTGCCAGTCCCTGTGAGTGTTTATCCTAATATGGCTTGTTGGGAATGGTTTAATAATTGAGTGAAATGTGTATTAAAACAATAGTGATAAATCTACTTGGGGCTAAACATGATCCTTCCTGAGGGAGCCAGGAGTAATTTTTCATTTTGAATGACTGGACCTGGTTATCTGCCCAGGGGTATACCATTAATAAAAGATGTTTTCAATTTAGATTGTGTAAATGTTGCTTTTACAGTACAGAGCAAGTTTTCTCTGGGATTAATACATCAGTTTCTAGCAGTATTTTCCATGTCTGGGTAAGTATGGAAAAAATAAAGAGTATTTAATAGATTCGTATTTCTAGGCTTACATGCCCCCTGCTCTAAATCCATCCATTGCTCAATCAGTCCATCTATACATCTGTCTGTCTGTCCACTAGTTCAAAGATCTGTCCCCATATCCATCCATCCATGGAAAAAATCCATCCAAGGAAAAAATGGGAAACAAATGGACAGAAACTCCCTGAAAGTATAGAATTTTGACATTTAAAAACGTGCAAAAATCCAAATACATGAAATTCTTTTTTTTTCTGTGTCATGTAGACCAGCCACATTTGGGTGAGAATTACCCGAGCCATACGGAGATGGCCCTTGTTTACCAATCAGCAGCATGGATCCTTGCAGGACTCCTTTTGGCTATCATCATATTTGTCATTGTGGCGTTACTCATCAACAAGAAAAAGAAGTGGGTGCAGATGTCCTGCTACAGCGCACCAAAGAAGGTGAGCAATTGTCTGCAAATTAGAGAATAAAATTAGGGATCAGCTGGTGACCAAAGATGATTTTTCGGCTTGATCGACTATGACCTATGACCAGTTTTTCAGAAACACAAAAATTCAATTTTTTTTTTTTTTTTACTTTCCATATGTAATTACAGTCTGGTAGCACTGACAAAATGCTCTTCAGTGTAGACGCAATTACTGAGGGAAGGAGACTCAGTTATTTTTCAATATTAGTAAAGTGTTGAAAAAGAAATCAGGGGATACGGAGAGAAGTAAGAAACTATTTAAAATAGAGATGTATTTTTTTTATAACTTGTCTGCGGTTCATTTAGTTTCATTCTGTGATAGAGCCAGAGAGAGCCTGACAGATTATAGAAAGGCTGAACAGAATACTGCAAAGGTCATATTTTATCAATTTGGGCTTTCAACTTGTCTGTTTAGGAATATGCTGTTTTTGGAAATGTTGGTAGTTTTTTGGGAATCTCAGAGTAAAGGTAAGGGTCAGCTCTCTGTAGGAAATATAATACAGAGACTGCTGTTTTTCTAACTGTGCTAATCACTAATATGCTAATTCTATATTAAAATGTCTCACACAGCTGCCTGATGTCACTGCTCTAATAGAAGTAATTAATGAATTTTCTAGGATGGCTAGAAAAAATGTACAGTGCTGCTCTTTTGTCTTCTTTTATTATAGTTCTTAAAGAGAAATTCTGACCGATGCTTCTCTAAGCAGATTAAATAATAAAAATTTAATGGTACTGTGAAATGGATCTTAATTTTTGACTTTTTCTAGGAAGAATTTCCCTGATTTTCAGGTTCCTGGCTTAGCCGGTACTAAAACTGTCCTGGCTTAAGGATAAATGGTGTTTCCCATTGCTCTCAGATGGGAAAAGGTCATGCCACTCATAAACCTTTAAATGAGGCTTTAATGTCAAAATATCAAGTTATCTCCTTTTCTATAACAAATAAGTGCCAGCTAACATAAATTATGATGGTGTCACTGCAGTTCTAACCAAATCACTGTGTTGTTTTCCCTTCCTCCCCCCACAGACCGTGATCCTCAAGAAGCACGTGAACAAGAATTCTGTCATCTACATGGATCCCTCCAAGGAGAACAAATTTCAGAACATGAAAAGCAACTGCGGCATCATTAACTTTTCTCCGGAGATGAGCTCACCTCCCTGCATGGAGAAGATGACCATTCCTAGAGCCAAGCTGAGCATGGGCAGTGACTGGACGCCGTGCTAAAAGGAATTTATAACAGCAACTAAGGCAAAAAAAATTCCCGTACTTCTCAGTTTTTCCCACTATTAATTTTGTGTGACAGATAAACTATGAATACTCAGCAAAAAGCACTTGACTGATGCTCTTCATCGTTTGCCCATCATCTTTCTAGTTTGGACATTCGGGTTGGGCGACAAACTTAGAGGGGGATGGACAAGTGGACGTATTGAGGATACAGCCCGTCTGGGTTGTAAGGAGAATCCAGAGAGACTCATCTGTCAGAATCAAACTCTGATACTGTAACATACTTGCTTCTTACTGTTTCATTTGAAACTGGAACTTTGCAAACAAAGGAGGAAGAGAAAAAGCTTTAGGAGAGGGGTTAATCTGTGGCATAAAGGGAACACTGGAAATGCTAACCCCCCACAAAGTGCAGAAGTCCACCATGGATGTAACCATTGTTAGCAGGCCAGATTTAAACCCCTGAATTAGAATGTGTGGTTTTCCTTTTAGTTTTTGTATATTTTTACAGGACTTGTATCATATGTTGTCTTGTTTCTGTTTTGTTTCTGTCTTTAGAGCCAAAGTTTTTTTTAATGTCAGTTACAACATTCCCACACACCTCACAAATAACAGCTTTGTATCCCTTCAAATGACCACAGTCATTCCTTTTACAAAGAAAAACCTACAGCAAAGCAGCTGAGTTTGCTTAAGTATTCATGTCTCTTGAATTTTTTCACATTTTTACATGTTTGACCAACATAAACCAGAGCATAATTGTGAAGTAAAAGGAAAACGATAAATGGTTTCAGAAATGTTTTTGTTTCACAAATAAAAATGAAAGCATGTGACGTGTATTTGTATTTAAAAACATGTCAAACCAGACGTCTCGCTGCAGTTACAGCTGTAAGTCTTTTGGAGTATGTCTCTATACACTGCACATGTAGGGACTAAAATCATTGCCTATTCTTTGCAAAATAGCTTTTGGTCCATTGAATTGGATATAGAGCATCTGTGAACAGCAATTTTCAAGTCTTGCCACAGATTTTCAATTGGATTTTCTGAAGAGAAGCATCCACACAGCCTGATGCTGCCACCACCACGTTTCACCATAGAGATGGTTTGTTCACTGTGATGTTCAGGGTTTATTTTCCATCACATATAGAGTTTCATCAGACCAAACAGTTCCATTTTGGTCTCCAGTGACCAGAGCATCCTTTTTCATGTGTTTGCTGTGTCTCCTACACGACTTGTAGCAAACTGTAAATGGGACTTTTTGTGGCTTTCTTTTAAAAATGACTTTCTTATTGCCACTCTTCCATAAAGACCAGATTTGTGGAGGTTACAACTTATAGCGGTCAACAGTTTATTTCCTTATTAGCTGTGGAAGAGTTAGCTATACACCGAAAATTGTTTAGGGGCGTCAGAGTAACCTGGGTTAAAAATATACATGCACGCCACACCTTTCAGAATTTTATTCATTAAAAAAAATGTAATAATGTTTCCTCTTGCTTCCACAGTTATGTTCTTCTCTTTGTTGGTCCAACACATCCAGAGAGAAATGTGAAAAAAATCAAGGGGTATTAATTTTATTTGCAAGAAACTGAAGGTGAATTCAGTCATCCTCTTTCAGCCAGACCTGTAACTCGTTTGAAAGCTATTAGAGCTGAAACAGGCTGATATTCCTTCAAGTCATGTCATGTTATGACCAGCCAAGGAAAAAAAATACGGATCTATGGGGAATGTCTTTGATACCATGCCTCACTTCTTTCTTTCGCTACAGAGCTGCTGTTTACACATGTCAGCGATTGCTTGAGATTTTTTATTTATTTATAAAGCCTTAGTTCTGCAGCCTTAATGCTTTTTCTTCACACATTATTTTGATTTTAACATTTAGCCAAGAGAAAAAAAGTAGCCTACACAAGAATGAAGTGTTCAAGATTATCCACTGTTTATATTCTTGGGAATAATGTGAAGTGTTAGAGTTCAGCATGTGTACATATTGATACATAAAATTTCAGTGTTTTAGAGACACATGACTTTTCTTAGCACCGTGCAGAATTCCTGAAGGAATAAAGGCCCTAACCAGGGATTATTTAAGTAGACAGAGATGTTGAACCACCAGAGGTGGAGGTTCTGGACCTGTCTGGTCCGTACAAAGGAGGACAGATTCCAAGAAGCATTGCAAAATAAATCCCCAGCCTAGGTTCTGGATCAGAGTTGTCTGTCCTTTGCCAATATCCCAATTCATAAACAGTTCCTATGCCAAAATGGCTCAGAAACCAATTTATACTGAATTGTTTTTCAGTATGTTTGTCTGTTTGAATCACAAGCTTTAAAATGTAGTCGGATTGTAAAAGCTTACACAATTCTCTGTTCTTCTTTGTAAAAACTAGTTTAAATTAGTAGACGAGAGAATCATATTTATTTTTTCACATAGCTTTATTTATTAATACTAAAGTATAGTTTGAAATTTTTTTCTTTATTGAAAATAGCTTTAAGTAGCCAAATCCAATGTACATTGTAGACCGTTTACCATTTCTATCTGCTATATTCTCTACTTTATTTATTTCAGTGTTGCAAATCTTGTGAATTCGTTTCTAGATTAGAAACTGTAACATTTATGCTTATTTTAAAAAATAAATGTGTGAACTGGAGCGGCTTGTGCTAATAAAGTTGAACTCCCCAAGCAGCAGTGATGTCATCCAAGATGGTACCAGTTAGGGGTTTTGCTTCACTAGCATGTCCACGCACATGTGGTCCTAGACTTGTGCTGCAAATGGGAATTAGTATTCTTTTAGTTCCTTTAAATCTGCTTGCTTTCCAGTTGCTTTTATATTTCAGCTGCAAATTAATTTAACAGAGATGGGGGTGTGTAGTAAGTGTTAAAGTGCGAATGAATAAAATGTTAGAAGAAGAAAAAAGACCGGACCTAGAAATTTGGATTATCCTTGACTGGTGTCTCGTTGAGTTTACCTGCAACAAACATTCCAGATGGGTTTGAAACAAAGAATGAATATGTTGAAATGCACCACATGCCCATTCTAAGTATGGTGGAGGAACTGTGATGCTGTGAGCTCTTTTTTTCTAGTTAGGAGCCTTATTAGGTATATGGGATCAAGGCCTCCTTGAAATATGACATTTTAAATAAAAAACTGATTAACTATCAACACACTAAAAATAGATCATCATTGGGTCTTCTAGTAGGATAATCCAAAAAAGATGACAAAATCAACACAGAAATGGTTTACAAGAGACAAAATCAACCATCTTCCATGGCTATCTCAGTCCCCAGACATGCAGCATACAAAACCTGTGGGGTGAGCTGAAGAGAAGAAGGGACCAAGACATTTTGTAAACAGGATAATTAAAGATACCGCTCTCTGTATGCTCCAACCTTAGAAAATCTTATAGAACTAGACCAAATGCTGACCAAATGAGTGGTACAAAGCATCAACAGTAGGAGCCACTGGTGATTTTGTAAAAACTATTATTTCCCAACATGGGATTTTTCATATCTAATATTTTTGTCTTTATAAAACTGGATCTTTTATTTTTTAGAAAATATGACCTTCAATATATATTTTTTTCTTTAAGTTATTCTTCTCTGACTTGTGTTCTAGGATTAATCCCTTAATTAGATTTATAATTTATTTACTCTATTTTTTATTTGCACAAAAATATATACACAAATATATAAAAAATATATAGACAAATTTCCAAGGATTCAAAAAGTACCTCAAAAGCTTGTGAGGTAATGTTTAGCATGAATAAACAATGGATGGAAATGTCTGTTTATGCTCTGCTGTCTTCTGCACAGAAACAATGGCCAAGTCAAAGCAAATGGAAAAAAAGATTTATTCCCTCCATCTTCTACTGATGACACATAATCTGCAGCAAGTAGCCCTTTTCCTTTCAAAATCTATTTGTATTAAGGCAACAAAGCCCAGTAAACCTCTTGTTTATACCAGAAAATAGCAAAAGGTTTTTGGGAAATTTGAGGAGTTTTGCTCAAAGAGCTAAAGAACTATTCAACATGATAAAACAAGAGACACTTGTGTCTTTGGGACTTGAACTTTCCCCCAAATGGAAAAATTGTCCAATCTTCGAACAGAATCTGCAGGTACAAAATGCAGTCTTTGAGAAGCAGCTGAACCTCCGGCAAAGTGAAATCCTTCCCTTGGCCGGTAGAGTCGTTTGGTTCTCACAAAAGGATCTTGTAGTAGTCATCTTTATAGCTGTACAAGACCACCACAGCCACCCTGAAAGAGGACAACATGTGGTTGTTATATTAGGGGCAAAAAAAAAACTATACTCCACATCCAAATAGAACATCTCAAAATCAGAATAATGAAATTCGGCCGGGAGGTTTTCCGGAAACTTCCTGGCCCATTCAGCAAGAGGGTGCAACTCTGCCAGGAGCACATCTCAAGAGAAACAGCCTTGCAGGTTGCAGTAAATGTGAACAAACCCCTTTGTTAGTCCTAAAAATAAACTGTGAACTAACAGAAACTACGTGAAAAAGGGAGGTGGGAGAGAACCTTTACAAAGCATTTTTTTAAGTCTTGCAGAGCCGCCAGGATGGCTGTGGGCGAGTTGAAACAGCAGTGAAGATGTATGTCTACATGCAACAGTTTTGATTCAAAGGAAAGGTCACTTCCTGTAAAGCCCATGAGATAAGTTTAGTTTATGATTCCGCTGCAGCAAGGTGACTGTTGCGAAAGCCCTTTACCCCGCTAATCTGACCTCAGCTGCCTGTGCCTCACATTCAATGAAAACATGTACACGAAAGGACAAAAAACAGATGCTGAATGCATACATCTACTCTTATCAGTCAGGCAACGCAAACAAAAAGCAGAAATGGGAAATTGAAACCAACTGCGCTAACTGAGACTTTGATTTTCTTGTTGTCGTCTCATTCATAAAGCTCGCTCTGGGGAGCTGGCCTGCGTCAGTCGGTTGAGGTGTTATGATCCAGAAAACCAAACAAGGCGAATCCTTTTCCAGATTGTACCTCAGGAAACAGGATCAACTGAGGATTTAGTGTTCTTCAAGGTAATGGTTATCTGTCTAAGAGCCGTCTTTGAAGCTCTGGCTGTCACTGTTACACCTGGCGTTGGGGAGTGGCAGTTGCCTACAAAAGGAAGTTTTTTTATGTATGTCTTTTAACATATTTACCTACTTGGTTTTGGCTTTTGTTTTGAGAAACAGCATTAGTTTTAATTTTTTATGTATATTGTTAAAGGACATATATTTAAGTGCTAGAAAATGTAAAAACCTGTTTTTGAAACAAAAACAAATCTCTGTCCTCCTGCAGATAAGCAATGTCACAGCAATTCTAATAAGCAAAAAGAGAAATTTCCGTTACTCCCGCTAAAACAGGAAGACACGACCACATATAGATGATGACGTATTTTGAAACTTGTTACTCTATTGGTATACACAGAAAACAAATGTGTTTTTTATTGACAAAAAAAGACTTTTCTAATGGGAATATCTCAAATGGCACCACAGAAAAAGGATGTAGCGAGCCCTGTTGCTTCAAAGATGATTAATGTAGGAAACATTGGATGATCAACTTACAACAGTTATGAAGGACAGATTTTCCCTCACCTACCAAAAAATCTCTGTTGGCAACATTATAATGAAAAAAATCTACATCTTAGATTTAAAGAAAGGAACAAACCAATACATGACGTGAACTGTGTTGCCAACAAAAATTAACACAGTCCATGCCTCAGCTACACCCGAGCAGGGAGTCAACAGCCAGACCACAGCGAGGATTGCAATTATTGCTTATAAGCATCATGCTTATCAGGTAAGAGAATGCTTTCCTTTACTGATTACTAAGAGTATAATTTTCTTGTCTGTTTCTGAGCTAAATCAAGGAGAGAAAATGTGAAAGCTACGCTCTCTGAGAATTTCATCTTCCTGTTCAACATCCAGGTGAGTAGCATAAGCTTGAGGTGATTTTTTTTAAGGCCAAACGACATCTTGTTGTTAGAAAGTAACTAAGCAGTTTCAGAGTTGTGTCCTTAAAATAACGTTGTGACATTACTGCAGTGCAGTCAGATCCTAACAAGTAAAACACGGACTGATCATATGGTGAAAAGACATGCATAATCAATTACTGCATGGCACCCTAATATAAAGCATTCTTCTAAGAGTGATGATGCTTTCCAAAACAAGAGCAGAAAAGGCAACAACTAATCTGAATCCTGCTTTGAGATATATTATATATTAACAGGCAATCATTCAGTCCTGTGGTGAATTACAGAGTTTTTAAGTCCTTTCCTAGAATGCTGGTTTATTTAGTCTCTAATCTACTGCATGGCTATCACTATTTTTGTTCTCTGAGGACAATGTGTTATGATGCCTGAGTTTAGTGTTACAAATGCAACTCCATCACTCTTCAGAAACTGCCTTGTGCTCCCTCTTTTTTCTTTAATGCGTTTGTTTTTATTGATTGATTGATTAATTTTAGTCATGGAAATGAAAAAAATATGAGCTACAACTAAAAAGAGTTAAAAGAAAAGATCTAAAATTAATGATGCATGTCCTTTAAATAGTACAATACAAATAATATGTTGATCAAAAAGCTAGAACCTGGAAAATTCTGCAACATTTGAAAAAGAGTTCCCAATACTGATGCACCAATAAATTGTTCATTGATCAAAATCAGCCAGGGTTAACATAATCAGCATTGACCAATGATCAGCAGGTCAAATAAGGACATTAATTTCTACTTTTATTCCCCCTGTTTTACAGAACAAAATCATTACTTTCTCTGAATCCCCTTTTGGTTTCAAGTTATCAAATAAATCAAATAAATGTTGGGCATGCACTGTAAACTATGGAGCGTAAATTGAGATTATCTTGTAATTCCTTAATTTGCTGTGGGATTCAAAATTGCTACCTCTATCAAGCAACCTTCAGCAACTTGTTTCTTTTTGCACTCAACATTTTTCCATTTAATTGCTGATTCAAAGCAAACTTTTACTGAGTTTGTATGTGAAAATTGCCAAGTCTGATCACAAAAGATAAGATGTTCAAGCTCATTTTCCAACAATTGAAATCAGTCTGCATGTCTTGCAGAACTCATTGCTGTAAACAGGGACACTAATTGATACTGTTAACATTTTAGATTAGTAAGAGAGGCTGAAAGGGACTATTTTTCACTTTTTCTGCCCTGTTCACAACTGCTTTGAACTGAAATTGACAGTGTACCTTTTCGTAATCTTAAAGTTGTGAATCTCATCACAGATGGACTTCAGGTAGCGCTGCTTTGGGAGACGAGACAGCAGAGTCTTGACGCTGCTATTGAACAGTTCTTCGCTGTCAAACTGGAAAAAGAAAGATAAAAAAAAAAACAGATGTGGAAACCATCAGATTTGGAAAAAATATGAATAGCAGTTAAATGTTTATCAACCATAACATTCACACAAACTGAACCGAAACAAACTCTGAAGCAGATTATAGGCAATGAACTACAAAACAAAGCTCTGAAAAGTGTGGTGTGCATTTGTATTCCACTCTCTCTCTACCCTGATACCTCTAAAAAGTCCAGTGCAAGTAATTGCTTTCAGAAGTTGAATGATTAGCAAATAAAGTCCATCTGTGTAGAAGTTAAATCTCAGCACAAATGCAGCGGTCCTGTGAAGACCTCAGAAAAATCATTTCATATCATATCAATCATCGTTAGAGAAAATTAGTGAACACTGAGGAACACAGCAGAAAGATTGGGGATAAAGTTGTAGGCAAGGTTAGGTTATACAACCTACCAAGCTTTGAACATCTCATGGAGCACTGTTCAATTCATCATCTGAAAGTGGAGTATAGCACAGCCACAAAGCTAGCAAGACATGACCCGTCCACCTAAACTGACAGGCCTGCCAGGAGAGGCTTAATTAGAGAAGCAGCCAAGAGACCCATGGTAACTCTAGACTGAGCTGGAGAGTAGCAATTATCCTATTGCTTATTGTTATCAGGAAGGAGTTATTATTGTTAAAAGAAGTGTGTTTTATAGCAATAATGATAACCCCCCAAACCTACCAGTATGGTTGAGTTTTTAGCAGCCCCTTCATCATTATTGCAATAAATAAAACATCATGATAACGTCTTGAGCTTATATCACCCATCCTTACCGCAGAGATCCACAGCGCAGGCTGAAGAATCTGTTAAGTACTATTTATGGTCTTTCTGGAGGAGTGGCAGGAAGAAAACCATCGATGAGGGAAAGATAAAAGAAGTCCAATTTACAACTTTCAAGCCTAAGTGCGGAAACCTATGTGAAATCTAACACTGCACATTACCATGAACCCACAATTAGCAAACACAGTAGTGGCAGTATCCTGTGGCTGCAGATGGCTTGAGACTTGGGCAGAGGTTCACCTTCCACCAGGAAAACAACTCAAACCATACAGCAAGAGTTACAACGGGAATGGTTTTTACTATATCATATTCATGTTTTAGACTGGCCCAATCAAAGTCCAGATCTAAATCCAGCCAAGGCAAAACCTGAAATTTGATGCTCTCCATCCAATCCGACTGAGGTTGTCACCTTTTTTGCAAAGAAGAATGGTAAAAAAAATGGTTGTCTTGAACTGTGTAAAGCTGGTAAAGACCAACCCTAAAAAGCTGTAATTGCAGGAAAAGGTGGGACAACAAAGGTTTGACTCGGGGAGGGACGAACGCAAACACTACCACGCTTTTCAGATTTTGTTTTGTAAAAAATTTTGAAAACCATGTCTCACTTTACTTCCACTTCACAGCTATTTACTACTTTCTGTTGGTCCCTCAAATAAAATCTCAATAAAATACATTGAAGTTTGTATAGCATGACAAATGTGGAAAAATTCAAATAAGAATACTTTGAAATGAAATGTATACTTTGTGAAACTTCACCTACTATAATATATGCTTCAATGTGAACGGTCTTTATGTTTTCCAGTCATGACATATGTATGAGTTTAGACTGTGTTTTTGTTTGACTTGAGCTAATTTTCCATATGGAGAAAGCCACTGCCAACAATAAACACAATGAACATTTATGTGTGTCACATACCCAACCTGTAGCCTTCAAAATGTGTTGTAAAGGAAAGTCTGTATAAGTGACCGGTTCAGGCTTTTGCTAATGAACCACTGTGTTAGGAGTATTTCCTAACCTTTCTTTTGTTTCTTCACTTTATAAATTAGACTTCATGGAAGGGAAACTGAAACTTTATGAGTAAAAAGTCCCAGTAAGGAGCTTGGAATATGATTATAAACACCTCCTGACTGTGTTTTGGTTAAATGCAGCACGTCACCTATGTTTGCCAAAAAACACTTTTCCCATCTGTGGAAACGTGTATGGGAGTTCCCTCACTTCGCTCCTCATGGGACGCAGCTGTAAAGGAAGGAGACGGGATTCCCTCTTCCTGTCTAGGATCTTGGACCTTTACTGCTTTCTTTCCTTCCCCACCCTGCCTTACAGCATTCCCTGGGATCCAAGAGTTTTATGAACTGTGCTGTGATTTTGATGAAACTGGTAGAGAACCCACCTCCAGAGACAGGAAGTTTATCAGTGTTTCCTTTTGCAGGTCCACCTACGGCATAAAAAAACAAGTGGAGTTTTAAAACGGAGCCTTATCTCACACTCATCAAACTCAACAGAACACAATGTATTAAATATTTAAGTAGATACGGTTATTGTCCAAAGAATAACAAGAGACTAAAGGCCTCTTGGATTCATTCTGCTGCATTTCAGGCTGATAGATGGACAATTCGGCTCAGGGTTTCTTCCTCTTTTTCCTGACCACATTCGGCACTTTCCCAGAGTCCTCAGTCCAATTTTGATATGATCTCAAAATATACATATAAAAGTTCTGACTCACTACAAAGTAGGGGTGGATTGGTGAATAGAAGGACAAATGGATGCACAGACAGATGCGGGAAACACCAGACAGGGAATGAACCTTGGAAATAGTAACATTATTCCATGGTCTTTTCTTATCCAGACCTGGAAAATATTTGAATCAAATACCAGAGTTCTCCAGACTGTGGAGGAACCTCCATGTTTACAAGATCAAAGTCATTAAGCCTGATGCAGTCCAGATCCAAACAGGGCTGAAACATGTATTAAAAATATGCAGCAACATTATAATAAAAGGGAGCAGAAGGGGTTTCTTTGGGATTATCTGGCCATAATCTGCAACGGAACAATAAATAAACTCAATACGGCAGCCATTTACACCCCTCCACAAAAATAATCGAGAAAGGGTTAGGCAAACAGTTTTCTTTTTAGTGTGCATTGTTCTGTAACAACAGGAACGGATTCACAAACAAATTCCACCAGTAGGGGATCGGAGCATGACTATAAAAGGGGCCACTCTCCATGATGATTGTTGTTTTAGCCATCAAAAGCCCTTTGCCCATTGTGTGATTTCACACACGAATTCAGCAAATATGGTGGGAGAGAAAACAACATAGTAAAGAAACAGTGGACTTACTGCAAGGACCTCGATGTCGTTGCTCTTGCTCTGCAAATTGCTCCCCAGATTCTGTAATCTGGTCTGAATCTGAAATTTGTGAGAAGGAGAGTGTGTAAAAGAGAAACAAAGATGGAATAAATAAGAGAAAAGGAGAAGAAAATAACAGTCGTTCCCATGAAAATAAAATGGGTGTAAAATATTTTCACATGTTCTTTACAAGAATGGTGCCACTTTTTAAAGAAACTCTCACAGAGACTTCACAGAAACATAGTTGTGACTTTTCCTGACTGAATGTTTAAAAATCATCTTATCTCCATATATTGCAAGTTAACATTGTGTTATGAAAACAGCATTTAGGTATCTGGCTTTAGGTGTGAATTATAAGCAGATTTAAAAGGTCATAACTGTTAATCAGAGCATTAGAGCAGAAAAATAAGAGGAGCAAAATACTTTTCTTCCTAAATCTGTGTCTCTGTGGAAAAAAAAATGCATATAAATGATATAGGCTGAAAGCCTTATAGAGATGGCACAGACAAAATCATCTGGTAGTGGAATTTATTCACAATTTATACTTGAACAGCCCTAACTGGTGCTCGGCCAGGCGCAAACTAAAAATCAATTCTTCTTTTCTGTTGGTGGATGACTGGGAGATCCTAAGATGAGCAGACGAAGCTGCAGGTTAATGTTTCTGTTACAAATAACTTTTCTCTCAGTTAAGTATCCGGAATAAAAGGACACATGATGTTTGTAATTTACGTGACTGAAGGTTTTGTCAGCTAGTGTGCTTAAACTGATGGCAAAAACATAAAAAAATGTAAATTAGAGCAGCTGTTTTGGGAAATTGGCAATAATAAAATACAGTTTATGCGAGCAAAACAACAGGAACAGGTTCCACATACTGTGCCATGAAAACTGATATGCTAATTACTGATGTCATACCTAAATACATATTCTTTGACTTTATTTCAGACAAAATATGAGAAATAGACAAGAACTAGTTCATGTTGGGGCTGTGGACTAAACTGAGAATGTTTTAGGTGGTGAACTATGAACATGGATCAATTCATTAAGGCTCCCTAATTAATAAATGAATTAATTATCTAATAACACTGCAGTAAATAGGAGCCTTTAAGAGCCTTTTCTCTCAGATAGGACATTGAACAAAATGGTTATTTACTTTGAAAGGATCCTGTAGGAAAATAGCTAATATCTTGTGATTTTATATTTTGATTAGTTTGCACAGTATCAGTAAAACGTATAATTGAAGAGACTTCAACTTTTCCTTCACCACAGTGTCTCCGCTACTTTTGGTGAGTGTTAGCATGAATGCTAAAAAAAAAATACCTCAGGTGTAGGCATCAGGGCCACTTAATATAGAATTAACATCAAGAGTGTGGCTGCATGGCATTTGAAATGTAACAACCTACCGATAATAGCATCAAAGCAGTACTTTGGGATCGCGATATGGCAAACGCTGATATTCCAACTCAATATACTGTGCAAATCTAATTTTAATGTGTGCAAAAAACAAAACATTTCAGTGAACGATATCCTGTCTTTTGAAGGAGATATTCTGTAATTCATGTTAGTTTTCATCTGCATAACCATGACCTGGAAGACTTACTGAATCAATAGATTTGTAGTGATGCACAAAGAAAGTTTTTAAACGTTGGTCTGTTTTTGAATAAACAGTTGCTTTATTTTACAGAAAACATTTTATTACGTCAGTAAAATTTTCCATTTATCAAAAAAAGAGAAAAACTAAAGTATTTTGCTGTTATTTGTGGTTCTTCAATAGCAATCAGGAATTGGTTAAAATTGTAATTTGGAGCTTTACAAAACCGGTGGCTTGAAATTGGCCACAAAATCTCTGATTGGTGCATGTCTAAAGAGTAAAGCAGAAGGTGATGTGTTGGATAGACAGACAGAAATCGATTCAGCAGCTAAAGTGACACAGGGTGCTGTTTGTGCATCAATAACCTGAGTCTCATATCTTCTTCTTGAGCTCGCAGAAACTTTCTCTGGGCTGATGACGTACACGTTCATGTTGGTGTTGCTGCTGCTCCCGTGTTGCTCCAAAGAGCCTGAAGACAGTTTTTCACATTAACCAAGTTATTAGAGGACTAGTTAGTAGGGCTTTTATCTGGGTCACATCCCAACTGTATGAGAACAATAAATTGTTTGTGTTGAGATGCTTTAAGACAGTTAAGGGATGTCAGTACCGGTATTGTTCAGCTGTGATCCTTTAGGGTTCTGAAGGCTCATGCTCTCTGAGATTTCTCTGCAAGGAAACAAGAAGAGTATTCATGAGATGGAAAAGCCCATAAATTGTTTAAGAAATCAGAGCTGCACATGAAACAGATTTCTTTACCTGATGCTTCTCTCTTCAAAGCATTTGGTCCGACATTTCTGAATGATGTGGTCCACCAAGTCGCACTCTGGAATTCTCTTCTCGGACTGCCTGTCCTTCTCAAAGGATTTCACCTGGGAACACAAAATACGTTTAGCATGCAGCCTTTCAAAAACGCGTAGAGAACAAGTATTTAGTGCAAGAGTCATCTTCAGTGCTAATGTTTTCAGCAGAAAAAAAAAACACTTAAACAGTATTTATTCTCATAGCGAAACACATCTTAGATGTCTGTCAAACGAAATAAAACAGAGCACTTTGTTGGTTTACCTTCACGTAGTTTCCATCTTTGTCAGAAACCAGTGCCATGCATGTAATGCCAGCCAGTCTGCAGTGATCCAAAAGTGTCTCCTGAGACTGAACAAAGTGAAAAAAAATGAATTTTTCAGTCACATCTTAGTTTTAACTGTACAAGAAAAATGAGGTGAACCAGCTTTGACTGTTGGTACTTAACGATGTTGGCCTGTGTGAGCCCTGGACGTCTAAGACCTACAAACCTCAGACAGCTGACTCTGCTACTGGACTATCGAGAAGTTGTGAAGAATAAGCCATATTTGGGTTTACAGGAGTATCTCAATATATTAGAATATTATCGAAATGCAAATGTGTAACACATGTTACATAGACTGATTACACACAAGAGTGACACATTTCAAGTGTTTATTCTTGGGGATTGTGATGATTATGGATTACAGCTAATAAAATGCCAAAATTACATTTCTGAAAGCATAAAAAAGAAGTTTTCATACAGAATGTTATGTTATGGCCATTTTAGAGCCTAAACAGCTTGCTGTTTATGCAGTGCTGTGTCTAATGCTGATCATCTCTACACTACACTGCATTAATGACATAATTAATGCAAAAGGAGTCCAAACAAGTATTGAGGGCATACACTGCACAGGGACATCGTTTTCAGTTGGCTGATATTTCTGTTTAAAATTGCATTCTTTATTTGTTTGATGTTATATTTCATTTTCTAAGAAATTTGGATTTTCATTGGCTGTATGCCATAATCATCAAAATTAACAGATATAAATGCTTGACATGTATACCTCTGTGTGTAAAATAAACTTTATGAGTTTAATTTTCTAAACAGCATTACTGAAATCAACTTTTAAATGATCACAGGCGAAGGTTCGTGTGTCACTTTGGGTGAGATTTTTACGCTTCTTCCTTTCTCACAACTTTTCCTCTGACTGAACTATGTCAAAGGTTAGCTATAGCCTAAAAGGCCTTAGCTGACACCATGTAGGAGGGTTTGCCATATTAGCCAAATGATGAGTGAAAACATCACCACAGGGTGAATAAAAGCTGTGGGTTCCTTCTGTTAACATGCCACCATCTGAATGGTATTAACAAAAACCTGGCAGGAGGGGATTTATGGCTGGGAAGATTAAAAAAAGGTATCCTCAAAAGCTTTCTTCTGCTGTGTGCATGATAAACAAAAAACACCATGATCTGGAATGTCATTGTTTTTAGCTAGACTCAAACTTTCCTAATTGCTCCTGAAGACTCCTGCGCCCCTCCAAAGGACAATGAAAGCAACTCAAGCAGATATTAACTGCACTGGTGGAAAGTTTAGACAACAATAGGTTTTACTGAGAAGAGGAGGAAAAAACAGAGGAAGGATTAAAATGCTGGCACTGAGTGGTGGCTGCCAGCCTGTTTGCCTCACAGAGAATGTGACAGAAGCATGGTACTACACCTGCTGGCCCTCGCGATAAACAACTTCACTTTGAAGGGACTGATCTCAGCCAAACCTCCACATTTAGTCAAATTATTGTAAACCAGAATTCAACCAAACACCTGCATTGTAGGTCAGTTAATCAAACCACTCTGTTTCATTTGAGTCTGCCCACTTTTTGACAAATGTCATTATAAACCTGCAGCTGAGGAAAAAAAAGGAACAACTTTCTCCTGGAAGTCAGGTGTTGTCCTCTGTAGGCAGATAGAGGTTTCTGCATTTCAGGAAACTAGCTTCCACTGTTTAGCCAGAAACACAAAAAATCTGGAGCTGAGTATGAGCAAACACAAAGTCTTAGTTACGTAATCACTGAATATTTTCAGCGGTTTAAAGGTTAAATTACAGGAGCAATCCGAGAAGAAATTTCTGGGTCTCTACTCGTACATTTAAACAGGAACTTTACTTTTATTACCAAAGTTCTTTTTCACATGTATTTCTTTTTTTGTATTTTTCGCAGCATTTTTGCTTTTATTGGATTGGTGCAGCATAGAGACCGACAGGATATGGGGAGAGGGATTGCAGGAGTATTATATCCTGCAAAGGTCTGGCTGCCTAAGAAAGTATTTTACGCCCATGTGGCATTCGGTTACACTGCACTTTGGTTGTAAAGTGAAACACTTTTCTGACAATAGTACCAAATCAATGTTCTGCATTGCATGTGGTGGATATACCATACAGAGCACAAATTATCTTAAAAGCTGGTAGACTTTATAGAATGCACTTCATTTCTCACAACCTGTCCAATTCAGTTTAATCTTTAATAGGTGGTAAAATTGTAGATGTTATTCAAATAATTCTAGAATCTGCCGATACCATTAATACAATAAAACTTAATAATTTACAGAAGGAATTCTTCTTAACATGATTACATTCAGAAACATGGTGCTAGTGGTAGCTTGGGTCTGTTGGCATGGAAAGTTTGCAATCATCTTTTTAAAAATTATTGAGAAAAACAGGTCAGGAATATAAATTCTAACTATATGTTTAGAGGCATGGAAACAACGCAAAAGTCGGATGTGAATCTTATCCTGACTTTGAAACAAGGTGGTAATATCATGGTTAGGGCCTACTGGCAAGTGAAACATGTCATTACTGCCCTTTTGAGACAAACCATCAAGAATATTTATTTAAAAAATGACTGAATGTTTACTAAAATGAGAAAAACAAATGTATTTCAGGATGTCAATCTTACAACATCCTTGAAACACGGTGGTAGTATCATGGTTTGGGCCTGTTGGCAAGGGAAACCTGCCATAACTCACCAATTTGAGAAAATTGTCGAGAATATTCATTTTTGCCATGACTGTATGTGCAGTGAAATACTAAAAAATATTTGTGAGGCAAATTTTATCCCATCTTTAAAACATGGTGGGAGCATCAGGGTTTGGAACTGTTGGCAAGGATAGCTAGCTATCCCTGGTGTAAAACTGTGGCACCTTTGGTGGAAAAATGTCGACGACTGCAAGTAAACTGATCTATAAATATGTTTCAATATGACTAAGGTAATGACCTAAGTGGTCCACCCAACATATTTCTGCTTGATACAGCATCCTTTTTCATTAAAATGTACTCATTTGTTATATTTTTCTTAAAGAAATCAAGTCATTCAGCTAACCTGTAAGACATCGTAGGCAATGTCTGCTGAAACGCCAGTGCTCCACAGCTTCTGGACAACACTGATGGCTTTGGACATTGAGGAATGTCCCATTGGGACCACCAGAACATCGCAGGAACTCACAGTCAGCTAAAACAAAGAACAAATATCATTAATCATAGCAAAAAGGAAAAAAGTACCCTAAAGAAAAAACATTGGAAATGCCTTAAAAAACATGAGTCATTTAAGATAGTTTCCTGTCTGAATTTAAAATATATAAATTGCTGTGCCTCCTAAGATAACTCCCGGGAGTGAAGACGTGTACTGATCATAGTTATTAACGTGTTTCTAAAAGTGGCACCGTGGCGGCCGATGGCTGCAAAAAGGTGTCATTAAATATGAAACTCTGCCTGGTGCTCCTCCATTATAATAATTAGGAATGTCAGATTTCCATGTGTATGTGTGTGTCTGTCTGTCTCTCTCACCGGCTCCTCCATACTGGCCATGGCAGCACAGACTTTTTCCAGAGCAATGCTGGCCCCCACTGCATTGGGGACCGGCACAGTGGAAGCTGGTCCTCGAACTTCCAGGATCTAAGCAGAAAAAAATTACAAAAAAAAAACTGACTTATATGAATTTTATGCTTTTGAATTTGAAATGCCAGTGGATGACTATAAAACCTACTAAGTGATCATAGCGTCCTCCAGCAGCTACAATATCTGGTACAATTCGCTTGCGCTTCTTGATAAAGGCCACAAACTGGAAGATAATCCCGGAGTGATGATGCACTTTGTACACCAAACCTAAGTTGACCACAACCTATGAAGTAGAAAAACCTGTATTAAAAAAAGAAAACATAAATGGTTCATGTTTTTTGCTGCTTTAAAATTAAAAGTCACCCTCAGCTTAACGCCCAGTCTTCTCAGGAGGACGATGATCTCCTCCAGATCCTTGAGGCCTTGCTTGGCCAGCTGAGTGACGGCAGTCTTCTGTTTGGTGAGCAATGTCAGCAGTGGTGCCAGCTCCTGCAGATTGCCCTTCTGCTCTATGTACTTGTACAGTGTTTGCAGCTGAAAACACAACCCAAGGAGGGTTTTGGGTTGTCTGGATGTGCAACAACTTTTGCCTCTTCAAAGCTGAACATATTTGAATGCACGTGTAGACTTACACTGTTGGTTGAAAGGGAGAAGTTGCAGAACTTTGCCTCCACCTCACTTCTGGTCAGCTTTTCATTCTGCAGCAAATGTGGCCAGTTGAGGCAATACAGTTACAAAGCTTGCCAGGCATAAAACATTAAAATGACAGAAAAACTACATTGTTTTAATTAAAATATTTTGCATGTTATTTTTTTTTTTTACCAAAAAATCTGATCAGGCATTATATCTTCAGAAAAACACAAAAAATGTTACAAGATGTCGTTATCTGTATAACAAAATAGAAATGCAATTCTTGTGCAGGAATTTGTGCCCAGACTTCGTTACAGTACTGCTTTAGTTAACTAGGGTCTGTGGCAGTTTGTGCACGCACAGCTCTGTTATGGCTACACAACGCCATCTTAGTTCGGCCGAGAGCTTGCCTCTGAATAGACCGTAGCATCACCTTCAGTCATGCAAGGTCGGGCCCAAACCATCACCCTACCACTGTCATGCGTGACTGTTGGAATAAAGTTTGTTTTGGGCTTTCTTATGGAGCAACTTTGTAAATATAACCATAGCTTTTTCATCATGTAATTCCTTTCAGAAAAGGTCACACTTGTTCTGTCATGAAAGTTTAACATGCAAACTGCTTTCAAAGGACTCTAGAGTTTAGTTCTTGGGTTTTTTCTCAATTCAGTACCTTAAAATTACTACTCTGGAACTGTTTCACAAGGTATTTTATAAAAACAATTGTGACAGATCAACACAAAGCAGTTTATAACTGTGAAGTGCAAGGAAAAGTATCCATGGTTACCAAATAAATCTGATCCCACTAAATAAAATACGATTCCTCCAATTGGCTTCAGAAGTTACCGTATTAGTAAATACAGAGTCTAGCCCAACTGCAAACCTACCAAGACATGACTGTTCACCTAAACGGACGGTCCAGGCAAGGACAAAAACTTTGGGCTTATTTAAAATGCTTGGTGTGAAGGAAAACATAACACTGCACACCACCCTGAAAACACCATCCCTATGGTAAAACATGTTGGCAGCAACATTGTGTTGGGGGAACTCGTGTTAATGACACTAAGACAGAGAAGCTCGTCGGAGTTGACAAGAAGATGGATGGAGCCAATACAATGGGTTAGATCAAGCATATTCATGTGTTAACCTGGCCCAGTCAAAGTCTAGACCTAATGTAATTGACAATAGGTGGCAAGACTTGCTGTTCATAAATGTCCTCAATCCAATCTGACTGAGCTTGAACTATTTTGAATGGGGGAAAATTTCAGTATCTTGATGTGCAAAGCTGGTAGACATACCCCAAAGACTTGCTGCTGTAAGTGCTTTAAAAAGTAGATCTACAAAGCACTGACTCAGGGGAAGGAATAAAAAAAACATGCCACATTTTTATGACTATTTCTGGTAAAATGTTTTTGAAAACTATCTTTTAATTCACAAGTTTCTGTTACTCGTAGTCTTCCGCTTATCCGGAACCGGGTCGCGGGGGCAGCAGACTCAGCAGAGACACCCAGACGTCCCTCTCCCCAGACATCTCCTCCAGCTCCTCCGGGGGGAGCCCAAGGCGTTCCCAGGCCAGCCGAGAGACATAGTCCCTCCAGCGTGTCCTGGGCCGTCCCCTGGGCCTCCTCCCCGGTGGGACGTGCCTGGAACATCTCCCGAGGAAGGCGTCCAGGAGGCATCAGGTATAGATGCCCGAGCCACCTCAACTGGCTCCTCTCGATGTGGAGGAGCAGCGGCTCTACTCCGAGCCCCTCCCGAATGGCCGAGCTCCTCACTCTATCTCTAAGGGAGTGCCTGGCCACCTTACGGAGGATGCTCATTTCAGCCGCTTGTATCCGGGATCTAGTTCTTTCGGTCATGACCCAAAGTTCCCGGCCATAGGTGAAGGTAGGAACGTAGACCGACCAATAAATTGAGAGCTTCGCTTTTCGGCTCAGCTCTCTCTTCACCACATCTGACCGGCAAAGCGCCCCCATTACTGCGGCAGCCGCACCGATCCGTCTGTCAATCTCCCGCTCCATTCTTCCCTCACTCGTGAACAAGACCCCGAGATACTTGAACTCCTCCACTTGAGGCAGGACCTCCCCTCCAACCTGAAGAGGACAAGCCACCCTTTTCCGGTTGAGTACCATGGCCTCTGACTTGGAGGAGCTGATCTTCATCCCAGCCGCTTCACACTCGGCTGCGAACCGCCCCAGCGCATGCTGTAGGTCTTGGCTAGAGGGGGCCAGCAGGACCACGTCATCTGCAAAAAGAGACGAAATCCACTGGTCCCCAAACCAGACCCCCTCCAGCCCTTGGCTGCGTCTAGAAATCCTGTCCATAAAAGTTATGAACAGGACCGGTGACAAAGGGCAGCCCTGCCGGAGTCCAACATGCACCGGGAACAGGTCCGACTTAGTGCCGGCAATGCGGACCAAACTCCTGCTCCGCTCGTACAGGGACCGAATGGCCCCTAATAAAGGGCCCCCGATTCCATACTCCTGGAGCACCCCTCACAAGGCATCACGAGGGACACAGTCGAATGCTTTCTCCAGGTCCACAAAACACATGTGGACCGGTTGGGCAAACTCCCATGAACCCTCGAGTACCCTGTAGAGGGTATAGAGCTGGTCCAGTGTTCCACGGCCGGAACGAAAACCACACTGCTCCTCCTGAAGCCGAGGTTCGACTATCGGCTGGACTCTCCTCTCCAATACCCTGACGTAGGCCTCCTCGAGGTACTCCTTCCACCGCCCGATAATGTCCCCAGTCGAGGTCAGCAGCCTCCCACCCCCACTATGAACAGTGTTGGCGAAGCACTGCTTCCCCCTCCAGAAGCGCCGGACGGTTTGCCAGAATCGCTTCGAGGCAGAAGTTTTTGTTACCTCTTGTGCATCTATCACAATAAAATCCAAACATTACACAGTGAAGTTCGTGGCTCTAATGTGACAAAATGTAAAAAAGTAAATGAGTTATAAATGACTTTGCAAGACATGGCATCTCTAAACATTCCACAGATCTGACATTTTAGGGAACTTCAGGAAACACACCTCTATAAAGAACTAGTAGCTTGTCTTTAATGGGTTTTACTTGCTATTTTTTACTCACTTAAGAATGTTAGACACCCAAAATAATTAGACAAGACTTCATAACAATTCCAAGATTAAAAACTATATATAATACCTTCTGAAAAGTTAACAGTTTCAAGATCACTGCCAGGTTTGATGAAGATCAGCGTACCTCCTTATCGTTTAATGAAGTGCATTTTATTGGCAATATACCTTTTTTCCCCACCCACACACTTCTTTTATATTTATTATTTTTGAAAAAAAAAAAACTTTTGTTGTTTATTTAAAGCTTATTGAACAGATGATTTCAGATCACTTGTCCGTTTTCGCCATGATTGTTTCAAACAATAGCTGGACTAACCATAGCATCACAGAGTATGTTGGATGCCTGGCTCAGTTTGTCCTCTGGGACGCCGCTGTGGAGCAGAATGGCCTTCAGCAAGCTGGTGTGGTTCAGGTAGATGTTATAGTTCCTCTCCTGCAAACACAAACACACCTTTAACCCTCTCTGCCACAATTACAGTCAACCTTCATGCAATGAGCACCTCAGTGAATAATAACTGCTGTGTCCGGCTGCACACATTCTTTAAAGCTTTTACACAAAGACCGGGACAGTGCAGGGGATCAGAAACAGGATGCACGAGGGATGTAATAGAGGCTAGACTTGAGGCTGTCTGAGTTTATAAGATGTGGAAATAGAGCTGCGGCTGGAGACTGACGCAGCACCGCATTAGATGTGGACAGGAAATGGACTGTACTGGAAGGGAGGGAGGGAAGGAAGAGGACAGAGCTACACATTGCAGATTTACAACAACAATAAAAACAATGTAAATCAGTCATGGTTACACATGCCTTGGTATGATAGGAATGTGAGTGGGAAGTGAGGAGGAAAAAACACTGAACTGATGGCATTTGGAGGAGGACATACAAGAATGACAGAACAGCGAATAAGCTTAATGTTCAATCTGAAAATCACAAAGGCCGCAGAAGTAACAGGATAAACAAAAATACGAGCAGTAAATGTGAAAATAACCTGAAGAGCAGGAAACTCCTGGACTATTTCAGAGATGGTATAAATGGTCTCAGCGTCAGGGAGCAAGCTGTTGGTGACCGGGGTGATGATGTCAAATGCGCACTCCAGAAGTTCCCTCGGATGTGCACGATCCAGCTTTCTGGGTCGGAACACACGTTCAATGCAGTATCTGGACAGAAATTAAACACTCAGTGTCTTTGCAGCTACCCCGGATGAAAATTCAGTCTCTCAAACCTCCACTTTTGATACGTTTTCAGTATATTACCAAACTTGACACATTACATTCTTGAGTAAAAGTAAAATTAATGTAAACTTCAACAACCAACCCTACAGGCTTTATGTGTGATCTATGTGTAATCTTACACAGTCAAAATTATACATCTGCCAATCAGGCATTTTGAGGCCAATACCAATTTCTGGTTTTCCCACAGAGAAAAGAGAAAATGCGTGTTGGAGGATTTTTGACAGAGGTAGAAGCTTGGAATCCAATAAAAATATAAACAGAAACAATGCACAATGCAGAACTGGTAGGAGATCACAGAAAATCCCTGAAAAAGAAATTTTCTGAGAAACGCTTGAAATATATAACTTTGTGTGTAATGTATCTATAAAACTGTTTCAATGTTGAAATGAAGTTACTCAAAATAAATTAAATTTTAGATATAATAAACATATTACAAAAACATTGACTTTGAACTTTTTTACATTATCAAGAAGTGTTTAGCCATTTGTCAACTTTACCTCTTCAGTTGCGTTATATTGTTGCGGGCAACAAATCTTGCAAACGCCATCTGAAGTCAGGAAAGAGTTGAGAGACTGTCTGCAGCAGTAATGACATTAAAATCATAGCATTCATGGTTTCCTAAGGGAGCTGCTGATTGCAGCCTCAAACTCTGGGCATTTGCATTTGATGGAAAGGTTGTATAATTAGTGTGCAAGCATGAACATCCACACGTGTGAGGTGTGTGTGTGTGCGTGTGGTATGTTTGTAGAACTCACACGAAGGTCATAGGGCAGCGTGACCAGCATTCCACTGTGGTCCATGAAGCAGGCCAGCTCGCTGCCATCATACAACTTCCTGTTTCTGGGGAGGAGCAGTGGCGTATGAAGATGTACCGCACCTGAGGACACATTACAGATTAAATCTCTAAGATAAAAACCCAAATCCAAACCCAAAGAAAGCTTGCGCATGGAAGTAGATAAAAGCATGTACAGCTTGAGGATAAAAAGCAACACAAACACATGCTCAGAACCTGTACTGCCTGACAGTGAGCCTATTGTTTAGCTGCCTCACACTGGACCAGATGTTGGGGTCTTTAAAACAGAGTAACAGCAGGTCAAGGGGTGCAAGCAGTTTGGGATGGAGAATAAACAGTGACTCGTGTTCACATACACACTTGTTAAACAGGGCTGGTTTACTCACCGTGCTTCCTAAAGATTCTGGTGATGCTTTCATAAACATGCTGCTGCAATTTGGTGCTGCTGAAGTTGAAGTTGCCCTGAAGGGAGAACAAACAAACAACCTCTGTTGGAGGGGTCGTTTGGGCATGTATGTTGGACAGGATGGGAAAAAAGTGAGGGATCACTGAAAGTAATAAGTCTGCAGTGACATCTACAGGTAGAAAGGAGAAAATCAATTTGAAAGAAAAAGATTTGCTCCAGCCTTTGAATTTCTGAGGACCAGCCTGAACCACAATGACTTAGTGTTCATGCATCAGGACTCAACCTGCCTTCTTTTCTTGTCTTTGGACCCTTTCTGGCTCATTTTGGGTCTGATCAGTTTGGACACATATAGAATAGGACACAATACCATGCAATGTCTCAGATCATTTACGCAAGTTTATGCAACCTTGTGATGCAACAGAAGGTCATCAGTCTGTGCTAGAGAATGATTAGTCAATGGAAGTGCATAATTATATTATATTATCACAATGCAAGACTTTAAGTTATACATTGTGGGCTGTATTTGATGGGATTTGTTTACTTTGACTATAACGAAAGGCTGTAGGCTATACAAAGTCCTGCCAGTGCAATAGCCTGCATATTATGGGTGATTTAAGCAGAAAATAATAAAATTGTATGCCTGCCTACTGATTTGACAGGACAGAGGATATTAACGTGAAAACAAAAAAATCACCTGAAATAAGAAATATTTTTTTTAACCATAAGCTCAGGATTTATAACAGTGTTAATGTAGGCGTGTGTGATTAATTGCTGACTGCTTACACTTAACATTGATTACCATTAGATCCTGATGAGCATTTAAGGAGATTGAAACTGCAGCTCTGGCTCTCGTGTGCAACTGCACACAGAGGGAGGGTTTTCTGGGTTAAACAGATTTTTCTTTTATGCACAGTGATCGGTGGTTATCAGAATCTGAATCAGAATCAGCTTTATTGCCAAGTTTGTACAGACAAACAAGGATTTTGACTCGGGTATACTTTGCTCTCAATTATAAAGAATAAAAATCTACCAAGGATTGCACCCAAGCATTCCTTTTTAATTACAATACTGCAAACAGTGATATTGCAACGAGAGCTGCGATTCCATATAGTTTTGGTGTCTAGTTTAAGGGCTATCAAACAAAGAAGGGACCTAATCAACTATTATGTGCCTGAAACTGTTTTCCATGCTTTTCTATAAGTTATGGCCACACAATATTGAATGAATATATTGTTGTCATAATATTAGTGTGTGCAATATTCATATCGCAAAGGACTGTTTGGAGTGCAATAATTCTGTTTGGAGTGCAGTAATTGTTGCAATAAAAAGTGTTATCAACATGCATTTTAAATGCTGATGTAATATTTAGCCAGGTGGGCAGATTTTCATGGCAGTCACATCAGTCATAAATAACATTACCCAACATGCTAACGGTCACAGAGCAATGGAAGCACAGATGAGGAGGAGAGGAAAGAAGAAACTGGCAACTGATATCCTCGCCGCAATATTTACCATTATTATTGCCATCACTAGATTTGTTTTGCCGTGCAACTCTACTTCAAGAAGGCTGTTTAGATAATGAATTGCACAACTCTTGCAGAGCCTTTGAGTGAGAATGCATTTTTTGTACACAATTTATGAGAATTCTTACTATTGTTGCAAATTCAGTGGCAGAGGTTAACAAAACTGGTGAACTGTGGTGTGTAAATGGTTGTCTTTTTTCTAGCTGCCAGATTAACCAATACAAGTCTATTACTACGCTGGGGTCAGCCTGTATACAGGTTTCATGAATGATACGTGGACTTTGTTCTTTGGTCATTATTGCGGTAAGTATATATAGTACCTTGTGCATGTCCATGTCATAAGCATAATCCATGACTGGTGAGGTGTTTTGGGAAAACAACTGCCCCACCATGGTGCGGTAGGCCTTGCCGTTGATATTAGCCATGGTGTGCTGCAACACTTCATGCAGCTCTGACTCCTCCATCTGAGGCGGCGGCAGTAGTTCGCTCTTCAGCAACTCGTGGGCGGTGGGCCGAAGGGCCGGGTCGTGCTTCAGCAGCCACTCTATTACCTTCTTCTAACAACGGAGAATGGTAAGATACTGTTAGACCGCAACTTCAAAGTATGGAGGAACGAGAATCCTACCACATTGTGTGATGCAGTTCTCACCAGTGTTCCTTGCTCATGCTCAGGAAAGTCTCCTGGGAAGGAAATTGATTCCTGCAGTGTTTAAAGGGACAGAGATGACTAGGAGTCAGATTCAGAAAAAAGCATTAAGCTCATATAGCTTCTAATGACGTACCATCCGTAGCTGGCTCAGGACGGAGATGCGCTCTGCACCAGTCGCAAATGGCCTGTAGGACATCTCAAAGAGTATGATGCCCAGACTAAACAGGTCAACTTTCTGTGGGAAAAAAAGAATCAAGTGGACATTAAGATGTAAGAGAAACAAAACATGACTGAATTATTCTAGTTCTGGCCAGAAAAGTGAATTTGATTTTCCTACCTGGTTATATGTGGCTTTAGTGTTTCCTTGGACCTCTGGGCTGACATAAAGTGCTGTTCCAACCATTCCTGTCATGTTACCTAAAGGCAGTGATACAAAAACAACTGCAGGTGTCAGGGATGGGAATCAACCTCCACAGCCAGCACAAGAGTTTAGTATGTCAAAACTGCACCTGAAGGGTCCGGTTTGGGCATCACAGCAGAGCCACTATCCTCCGGTTCAAATTTACCTGCTGCCTATTTAAAAAGTGAAAGATTAAACCATGACGCATGTTTCACACTTTCAATTAGAAAAATCTTTACTACATACCACATTAGCAGGATGATCTGTAGCCAGGCCAAAGTCTCCAATTTTCACGTGGTCCTGGGAATCCAGGAAGATGTTCACAGGCTTCAAGTCCCTATGAATCATACCCTAAAAGAGATCAAGGGTCCTAAATGACAGCAAATATGAATTTAATATTTATGCTATAGTGTATTTAGATAGTTTCAAACCTGCTCGTGGATGTAAGCAAGACCATCCAGGATCTCCCTGAACAACCTCCATAACCGATTCCTGTCCAGGTACAGGCTTTGATCTATCGTGTCTCTTAAAGTGCTTTTTTCACAGTATTCCATCTGGCAGGGCCACAATCAATCAGGATTCATTTATAAAGCACTTTCATGCACAGACGCCAACAAAAACTGCTTCACATCAGATAAAACAACTGTGGTGCTTAAAAAAACATGATTCTGTTAAAGGTGATGATTATGAGGAGGGAGAAGCGTAATATTAAAATATCTTTTTATATAAATCTAATAATTTCAAATTAATTTAAAGCCAAGCTAAAGATGCATTAAAACAGACAAGGTTATAATTAAAGAATAAATAATCCAAAATGCTAAAATTCAGCTAAAAGTCAGACCAAAAAACATAAATCTTATATAAAGCTTTTAAAAACATTAATATTCTTTGATTCCTTCAGGTCCGCAGGACGGCTCTTCTACAGAATAGTAAGGTTGTAGTAAGAAAAGTATGCTTCACCATGGGCCTCTTTTCTTATCAAAAGACCTTTATTCAGAAGACTTGAGGATCTGGATGGATTATATGGTCAAAGCAGATCTGATAAATGTGTCTGACTAAACTATACCAAAAGTCACTAAAAGGCATTTTGAAATCTATTAAAAAAGATGGTTGGTGGTACATGCAGCTGGTTTTCAAATTGGAGTGATGTGAGCTCTCTTTCTGATTTTTGACAGCATTAATACCAGCATTGACGATTTGTTCAGATATATAAAACACCTGAGGTTATTAAGCAATGCTGTCCCTGTGCTATAAGTGGATCTGAACCCTAACATTTGTGCTCTTGTATTCAACCAAAGTTCAGAGAGTTCTTTGTGTTTAAAAGAAGCTTCTTTTAGCTGTTCTTTAGAAAGAACACCAGTCAGAAGAAAAATCAAGGTTTTTAGTAGGAAAAGTGAATCAGAAGCAAGAGGTTTACCTGAATGTACAGGTAATGCGCTATAGAAAGATAACGGTCAGAGTCTGAGCTCTCAGTTGTGTCAGGTGTTGTCGGCCTTTTCCTTGGCTCCATCTGTAAATAAATACACAATATGTTCAGGGGTCCAGCCTGGAATTACCAATGCAAGAATAGAATAGAATAGAATAGAATAGAATAGAATAGAATAGAATAGGCAAGCCATTTAACCCCAAGATGCCAACCAATCTGGGTATTGGTGCACGAATTATGTGAGCATTTCAGAGTGTGGCTGGATGAATGTGAATCTAATGAAAAAGCACTATGGGTGGTCTATACTAATAGAAAAATGTTATATAAGTGTTTTTAATTTACTATTTATTTTAACTGGGACCATATAGTTTGACATTGTTATATACAGGGGTTGGACAATGAAACTGAAACACCTGGTTTTAGACCACAATCATTTATTAGTATGGTGTAGGGCCTCCTTTTGCGGCCAATACAGCATCAATTCATCTTGGGAATGGACAATTAAACAAGTCACCTGCACAGTGCGGCAGAGGGATTTTAAAGCCAATTCTTACTTGCAAGGATTAGTGGCAAGGTCACTACGTGATACTGGTGGGAGGAAAACGTTTCCTGACTCGCTCCAAAACCAAAACCACCCCAAAGTGGCTCAATATATTTAGATCTGGTGGACTGTGCGAGGCCATGGGAGATGGTTAAATCCTTCAACTCTTTCCATGTTCATCCAAAAACAATCTTTCACCAGCCTTGCCTGTGGTTTACTTGGTTGCATTGTCATCCTGATACATGGACACCGGCCTTCAGGATACCTGGACAGTGTTTGAAAAAAACCATTGGATTGCTCAAAACAAGCGGTCCTTAAGAAATGGTTCGGTAGTCCTTTGGCAGTGACGTGCCCATTCTAGCACCAAGTATTGGCCAAGGGAATGCCATGAATATGGCAGGCCCAAAAAACCATCCACTGATCCACCCCCATGCATTTGCCACTCTGGGCATGCATAACAGTCTGGGTGTATGCTTCTTTGGGGGCTATCCTCCCCAAACCGTAAACTCTCCTGATTGTGGGGAAAAAACAATTAAAGGTGGGGGACTCATCAGAGGAATCCACATACAGTTTCACATTGTCCAACAACCACACACAATTTGCTCGCCTATCAATTCGGACCTGCATTGACAAACACAGACGTTTGGCATTGGCATTGGAGTGACCAAAAGGTTGGCTATAGCAGCCCGGACCGTGTATATTGACCCTGTGGAGCTCCGACGGACAGTTCTTGGTGGAAAAACAGGAGAGTCTGAGGTCTGGAACATTTATCTCTGCGTCGAATTTGGGCAGCCGTGGTTTATGTTTTTGGATTACAAAATCCGGGTTAAGCAACCGAAAGAAAATCCATCCTTCCAGACAGCTTCCTCTTGCATCCCACAGTTTAACCCGGTATTTGGATGTGGGTTTCATCACCGCTTCATTGGTAGGGTATAGCTTTCAATTACCCTGGATATTTTACCGTGGGCTCTTGATACAATCACAAAAGACTGCTGTCTGGTCAACAGATGCGCCAGCAAAGACGTGCAACCAAACAATTTGTTCCTCTTTCGGAAAACTCTGGTATGTCACCCCCTAATGTTGTGTGCATTTCAATATTTTGAGCAAACAACTGTGCTCTTACCCTGCTAATTGACCTTCACACTCTGCTTTTACTGGGTGCAATGTGCAATTGATGAAGACTGGCTACCAGGGGCGGTCCAATTTAGCCATGAAACACCTCCCACACTAAAATGACAGGTGTTTCAGTTTCATTGTCCAACCCCTGTATATAGAATGCAACAGATTTTTGTTCAGAGAGTTTATAGCTATCGCTAATTGTCAACTCTCAGCCCTAGCTGGGCTTTTACATAATGAATACGATACCTAAATGAACAACTAGCTAAACCGTACATTAAAACTGAATTTGCTATTTAATAACACACATGTACGCTGCACCAAAAATGAAAAAAATGTTCAGACCTGTGACATCTCTTCTATGCTGTCATCCCCATTATCAAAGATGATGTCGCTCCTTGAATCGCTGTCTGACGGCCTGAACAGAAACAAAAACACCAGAACGGAAACATTTGGTAGGTGTCAAAATTTCTTTTAAAAGAAACTAAAAGAAATGTTATAAACTTACAAAAACGATGCACCAAATACATCATCCTCATAATCATCTTCGTCCTCATCACTCGACTGGTGTCCGCTGCACTTGGCACTGGAAGATCTTTCGATGGAGGTGGACCACTCCACAGAGCTTGACAGAGCAGGAGGCGGGGCGAGGTCCTCCACATTGTCAGGCAGGCCGAGGTCGTTGAGGCGCGCAGGCGGATCGCAGCGCTGTGGATGTTTCTGGGGCGTGCTCTGGGGCTCTGAGCTGTCACTGTTGCTCAGCACTCCTGTGGAGGGCAACTCGTGCCGCTCAATCCAGGCGTTATAATAGCGGACGATGTTCTCGTGGTTCAGGCGGGAGAGCAGCGTCACCTCCCCTTTGATCCGCCTGAACTGCTTACTGGCTGGATTGACCTGGATTCGCTTCACAGCATAGTAACAACCATCTAGCTTGTTTTGAACCTGTGCATAAAAACAGTGTAAATAGAACAAAATGGAGTTCTAATTGTGGAGTTAAAGCTTACTTAAGTTTAATTTGGAAAAAAAAGGTGCAGTTTACCTTAATTACTGCTCCAAAGGCTCCTTTTCCCAGAAGCTGCAGTTCCTCAAATTCATCAAAGTAGCGAGAAAACTGCCTCTGCATCCCGGAACTGAACGGAGCATCGAGAATGTGACTGCGGGGAACAACGGTAGACCCAAAGTCCACGGCAAGATCTGGAAAAAGTAAAAAATTATTTTGAGGTAAATCTATAATTGCAAAATGTAAATGATGATCATTAAGCTCAATTTTGACTGTGAACACCTAAAAGAATAAAAGTTTAGGACAAGGAACTCCCAATAATACAATAATAGAAACTAATATGGTTGATTCTGTATTCTAACTCAACGTATTTATACAATTGCTACAATATATATATATATATTTTTTTTTTTTTAGAATTTTTTTCGGCACTAGAGGCCTTTATTTTTGATAGTAGGCAGACAGGAAGGAGGGCCAAAGAGAGGTGGAGACATTCGGCAAAGGTCGCCGGGTCCGGGACTCGAACCCGGGACGGCCGCTTCGAGGGCTATAGCCTCAGCTCCTTCTGGGGGACACCATGGTACTTCCAGGCCAGATATATATAGTCTTTCCTGCATAATCGGGGTCTACCCCGGGATCTCATACAAGAGGGACATGCCCATGCAAGCTCCAAATAGAGGCAACCAGGAGGCAACCTGATCAGATGCCACAACAACCTCAACTTATTCTTTATAACGCTGAGGAGCAGCAGATCTTCTCCGAGGTCTTTCCGGGAGACTCTCCTCTACAAACTGAGGCTGGTTCCAGCTAGCCTATAGAGGAGGCCGATTTCACTTGCTTATATCCCCTTAGATCAACTGAGAGCTTTGCTGCTTCCCCAATAAATAAAAAAAATCCTGCTTAACCAGGTAACACCAACTACTCTCTCTCACACACAGTGCGGCATCACCTCTGCTTCTATAACAAATACTGATCGTGAGGTAAAATTAATGAATGGTCCAATAAAGAGTAAATCTTTTTTTCTCAAATATTAAGTTGGACAAAGCTTTTATTTACTTTGAATAGATCCTGTAGAAAATAGAAATATCTTATGTTGCAGTTCTTTATTTTGATCAGTGCAAAAAGAAAAAAAGGAAAAAAGTTAGTAAGCCATTATCTATTTTATACATAAAATACACAGATATTAAGATGCCTCTGTCCAACAACCTGGAGGATTTTACAGTGCAAATTTCTAACATTAAACTGTTTGCTTCTGCAGCCTGAAATAACCCTATTTAGTATGTACCTGCTCTGACAAAGTTGTTTTACGAGCCCAAATCAAACTCACAGAGCAGAAAAGTTGCCTAGACAGAGTGTTTTGATTAAAACTGAACTTAATCTTGTTGCTTTACTTAATGTTTTTCTCCAATTTTCAGTCATTTTGGCCAACTCACCTTCTGGGCTGGTGTCTTGGTACTGAGGTAGGTTTTTGGGTGAAGAGGGTTTAAGGAAAGAATGGTCCAAAAGCTGCTGAGCTGTCCAGCGGTCAGCATCATTCAGGCAGATGCATCTAAAGCCAAAAGAATGATGGCTATCAGGGATTTTAATGAAAAATTAAATAAAAGTCTGGTGACGTCGAGCTAGAAACATACGCCATGGCCCTCCTAAATCTGCAGAAAAAACAACTTCTATAAAATACAATGTGAAAATAAATTAAAATAATTTGTTATCTTACTACTATCTCTGTTAGAATAAAGAAAATACGTATTTCCATGATTTGGGAAATTTGATACTCAAGAAAGGCATTATTAAGAGTAAAACTTTTCTTGAGTTTTCTTGCTTTACAAGAAGCAGTCAGCTAGATTAGGTCAGGTGGATACTCACCTGGTCATTGAAATAAATCGCCGATCATTTAATCCCAGCTGCACGCAGATCTCTAGCTGTACTATAAGTGATAACATTATCTTTAGGGATAAACCAGACTGCATTTTTTGCTTTTATGCGAACAGCAATATTCCTAATTTAAATATAGACTGCCCTACCAAACAAAAGTCTAAAGGCTAAATTACATCACACATTCGCTGTGGCATTGTTTCAATAAGGTTCTGAAATGCCACAACATATTTTTTTTTTCTCCAGAGCTGCATTCATTTTCATCAAAATCTTGTAGAGACGCAGGTGCAGTTGGACCCCTTCGCAAATTCCTCTCTGGAGCATCTCTAAGATCTCCAAAGAGATCCCAAGCATCCAGACATTAACCCAGTGGGGATCAGTACTACCGAAGTCTTTTTTTTTGTCCACTGTCGCTACATGCTCATCCAGGAGGAGTGACTGCTGCAAGTCTCTGACTCGATGCAATCTGCTGGGTTTCCTTAAATAGAAAAACTTTTTATCCAATTTGACTAAATATCTGAATCTAACTGCACTGTTCAATGGTTAGGATTAATTGGAATGTATGTACCTGACTCTGTGAAGTTCCTTGAGACGACATGTGTTGTGAATTGGCGCTATATAAATAAACTGAATTGAAACTGAATTGAATTTTTCTCTCGTTGGTCAGTGGTTTTCTTAAGTCTTCAACTGTTTAGTCGCAATGTTTTGAGCTACTTTCTAACTATGCATGTGAAAATGCTCTTACTGCTGTTATTGAACACAGTGAGTTGTGCTGCAGTTTTTTCATGTTTGGTGATCTCACCAAACATGTCAGTGATTGCCAATCATGACCATTAGACATTTCCCCCCCTGACAACATTTCTTCTGTGGAGAAGATGGCTTCCCTTATCCTTCCTGTTTTTAATAATATTGGGTTAAGGACTGTCCAACATATTAATAGTTTCAGCAATCATTTGAATCAGGTGTGCTGGAGAAAAGACATCTGAAACATGAAGAACAGTGGGTCTTGAGGATCGAGAACCACAGGATTGAGAACCACTGTTCTAAGTTGTTTTGTTTGTTTGATGAACGCCAATAATTTGAACGCCTCTGAAACAGATTAACATATCTTCGACGATCTTTCGACATGGTTGTTAAAGAAATGAGAAGCTACTCACTGCACGAGTTAGGCTTAAATAACTTGTTGCAAGCTGAACTATATTCACCATGTTGACAGTGTAACGCAACAAATAAATTAATACCAGGAAAAATATCTGTTGGAAAATACTTGTGGAAAAAGCTGAGCTAATTCATACATACTTGTGGAGGAAATCCTGAAAATCAGCAGGCAGGCTGCTTGGTACAGGAACTGGATACTCCTTCACTTCTTTGCCCTGACTCAGAGCCAGCAGCATCAGCCCCAGGTTCCACACATCACCCTTCTTCCCAGTTTTGGTTGGCATTGCTGTATCCTCAGAAAAACGCACCCTGGCTTGTTCAAAAATGTCTTCTTTGCAGATCTCGGCAAACCGTTTTGATAAGCTGTAGTCAGTCAGTCTGATGTTCCCCTCAAAGTCTACCAGCACACTGGAGGCCCCTAGCTGTTTGTGGACCACAGAGTTGGAATGAAGGTAGTTAAGGGCTGCCAATAGCTGTGCTGTGTAATGGCAGAGCTTATCCAGAGGAACTGGGGTCTGGCTAGTAAGGCTTTGGTTTAGGTTGATGCCAGGCACATGCTCCACTAGAAGGTTCACCATGATGCAGTCCTCCTTTTCAGTGGAGCTCAGTGCCGTATAGTGCACTAAGTTTGGGTGATCCAAGCGCAGGAGGGAGCTGAATTCATTCTCTGCAGCGTGAATCTACAAGCAGTTTGACAAAGAAAATAGTTAATAGTTTTCATGAGAACATTCCATACGTCCGGACTTCCTTCCTTCCTTCTTTCTCCGGAGAAGGAAGGAAGGAAGAAAGGGAGAGAGAGAGAGAGAGAGAGAGAGAGAAAGAAAGAAAGTTTATTATCATGTAATGTCCTGAATGAAGGACACTAGGAATAAAGGAAGGACAAAGACACAAGGAAGGGAGGACCGAAATAAGGACCCATTATTCAAAAAATTAGGATGGGGAATAACGCTTTGAAATTGAAAGCTGAAATATTTTTCAATAATTTACTGAATTTTCCATATTTAACAAGAGCTGAAAAAATACTGAAATCCAACTCCAGCTTTTTCCAGAAAGCACAGGAACTCTGTTCTTTGGAGACTCGAGTTGGGAGAAAAGTTCTGTCAGTCTTTCTGAGGCTTCCTGAACATCAATCAGTGAGCGAGTTAAGTGGGACACAATCACAGCACTAATGTTGACCAAGCAATACAGATGAAATACAGTGAGCCACGTTTCCAAGCACATATGCATCACTGATTTTCTAAATTTAAATGTAGTTGGTTTGGGACTCTTTATCAGAAAAGGTCTAATCTTAATGACCCGGGTCAGAATCTCGGGGCCAAAGTCTTGATTGGGACATCCCCACTAAATACATAATTGAAATGCTAAATATCTTTATGTCAACAGCTGCCTGTCTACTCGCCTGCTTTTTACAGCCTTCAATCTTTCCTTTTTCCTGGCTGGTGAAGAATTTGCTCATCTTCTTGCTCCAGCGCAGCGACCACTCATAGATCACAGAAAATTCTCCAGAGTTCATCTCAAAACCGCAGTAAACACTCCGGCCAAGTCGCTCGCTCTCACCTGTCAGAAACAAACACTCAGATTCTGTTAAGACTTACTGGCAAGAATAAGAAGATGTTGTTGTTCTAACTCTGCCAGGTCTCACCTAAAATCTTCCCCTTGTGAACAACAAGTTCTCCAAAAACACTGCTGTTGAAGTAAAGCAGCTCCTGCGCGCGGTGGTTATCTTCATTAACTGTGTCGCGCCTGGAAACAAACACAGTTCCAGGCAATACTGCAGTATAGCTGAGGACAGAGCAATATTTTTGTGAAGGTGGTATACTTGTGGCGTGTATTAGAGGTGGTGCGACGACGGTTAGTAAGAGCTTTCTTGGCTTCAGTCAGTTCAGCAGTCAGTCCACTGGGGCTGGGTGGACTCCCTAACACAGACGGCGTTTGCTCCATGCTATCAAGTCGCTCCTGTGAACATTAAAAAAAACTATTAAGGACAGTAGGGGTCAGCAAAATGTTTCAGCAGTCACACAAATGCAGTGTTATGTGGCTTTGACCTTTTTCAGTGGTTTTCAGGTGCTCATTGAGAAGAATGTTAATAAACCTTTTTACTTTTCTGCTCTTTTCTGTACACTAGCACAAGTGTAATAAGCTGATATTAATTGGTTAATTAGGCCTGCAGTCTGCTGCTTAACAGAAACACAGCTCATAGCTTGCCTAATAAAAATGACGAGTTGTTTTCCTTTCACATTTTCAATGCCTGGAAAAATCACCAATCAGCTATTTTTGTCTGTCTTGCAAGCAACAGAGAAGTGGAGCATCCTCTTTTTTTCTAGCCAGCTGACCACCAGTGTGCAGCAACAGGGGGGTTAGGGATAATGCTGTGTTAACTTATTCTATATGCAGGTGCAGAAAACTAAAGTCTCTACGACTCATTATAGGGACTTTAAACCACAGGGACAGTATGACAGACTTTTACTTTTTAAAACGTTTATATATCTTGGTGTCGCTAGCTGGCCAAAGCTTGTTGCAAACACAAGAAGACAATGAGGTCAGGCACATCTGCCCGCCTTTTATGTAGAAGTCAAACTGCTAAGTAGATTATTAATGAGCTCTCACCTAGACTCTCTAAGCGGTAAACTTTCTAAGCTAATAAATCTCTTTGTAAGGAATTAATTTGCATCTGATCACTTTATCAATGATCCAAAAGAAACGGGCACAGCAAAAACTGAAGTGGCACAATTAGCAAATTTGCAAAGCAATAAATAAAGTCTGGTAGCTTCTGTTCTTGTTCCTGTATGTGTTGTAAGATTTTATGATGTAAGATTTTCTTGTTTTCCTAGGTTTCTATAACATTCAGTGAAAAATGCATTAGGACAAACACCTGTTTGGCCATTTCTTTTCTTCTCTTTTCCTCTCGCTTCTCCTCCTCTCTCCTTTGGATTACAGCCATGATCTCTTTTTCCTACAAGGATAAACAATAAAACACTCAACATTATGGATATAAAATACACTAAAAGCTTTTAAGTTTTAGAGTGCTACCTTAGATGACAACAACTGAGCAAGAATGTGGGTTTTCCCCTTCTCCTCACCATTTCTTCCTCCTGCTTGCGCTGCTGGTCCATCCTCTGTTGTTCCTCCAGAGCCCTTTTCTCCTGCTGCCTCCTCTGGTTCTTCAGCATCTCTTCATGAAAGGACCGAGGCGGGGGCTTGTTGTGCTCGCTTAGAAAGCCCTGGATGTGGTCCGCTAGCTCATAAATCATCACCTGGTGGAGCAAGACAACAGGTTAATAACCAGAAATCAGCGAACGATATGTTAATGTGTGGCTTATCAGTCCATCCTCACCTCTCCACATCGCTCCGCTGCCAGTTTGGTTAATTCACTCTGTAGGTTCTGGAGGTTCTCATTTGAAAGACCTTTGGCATTCTTTAGCTCCAGCTCCGGAGACCTGTTGGAGCCCCATGATATTGCATCAGTGTCAGATTTCTCACTGAAAGATGGGATTTAACTTAAACAGTGGATCTCTGTAATTCTTTGAGCCTAATCACACACAGGTACATGGGTAACTCCCTGTCGAGTCCGTAAGATGTCCCAGATTCTGTCCGATCATTCAAGTCCATAAGGATAAAATCTTGATAACTGGCTTTAATGGCAGAAGTGGATTAAAATATTCATTTAAAATGAGAGTGTCTGCTCATATGTTGTTGCTTATAATTACTGGTACTATTTTAGTCTAATAAACAAGACCTGAATTTCATAATTCAAAGCACTGAAAGCTGCATCTTTTATTGTCATCCCCCACATCCAGGGTTCTCACAAACTTTCTATTACAGATTCTTACAGATTTGATGCATAAATAGATTCCATACTTATCCAGACTGATTTCCGCATTTTTCAGGCAGTTTTTACAACCTTCCAGAGATTAGACTTAGACTTGATTGGAGTGATTTATTCAACGCTAAATACAGACTCTTTGAATTGCTGTTTGTGATCTGTGTTACCTAAAAATAAGCACTTCAATGCTTTAAACCATAGGTTCAGAGTTAAACTCCAATAAAAGGGTCTTGAAGCTACAAAAGCATCAAAATGTTCTTTTTTTAACTTTGAAGAGGCCTAAATTTATCTGTTGCTTCTGCCAGTAACTCAACAGCAAACTAATTAATGAAACTGGAAAAAACAGATGTGATGAGGCAAAAAAGTGAAACTAATTAAATAATATCACAACAAACAGAGTGATGCATTTCACATGCTCACTTTAGTTCATTTTGATGAATACAGCTCTTGGCTAGTAAAAAAAAACATATTTATGTTGCTCAGAAAATTTTAATATAAAATAAGACTAATAAAAAAGGATTTTTAATATAGAAATGTTATGTTATAGCCTACGCTCACAAAACGTGATTGAAAAACAAAATATATTCAAGCAAAATAATGGAAAGTTGAGTGGAAGGAAAAATTGTGGTAAAAAAATGTGTATTCTAATTTATTGAGATGCACTTACCATGTCTCTACAAAGCACTTTAACTTTCTCTACAGCAGAATGCTATTGAATTTCCTTGCTTAAGCTTTAAAAGAGTTTTATTTTGCTTATTGGGTATGTGCACATTTAATAAAAGCAAGTATTTCAATTTTCTCCTTTATTTGAAAGTGTCTAAACTATGTTGCATAATCTACAATACGAATAAAGATTTTCTCACCTAGTAAACAACAAAACAAACATCAAACAGTGTGGCAGCATTTGGGTAAAGCTTACAGGGGGCAAGTAAAAAAAGAAGGAAATCAGCCAATTGCATACTATACTAAAAAATCCCCTTTTTTTCAATTATTAAATGCATCAAAGCAGAAAAATCCCACTATTTCCTGCCTTTAAATGCATCAACGTGAGCACTGATGCATGTTTTCAGGTTAATAATAACGTAAAATTCTGAAAGGTTTTGGGACATATGATTTGTTGCATAAATAGAAATAATCTTAGAATTCCTTCACTTTATGAAGAATTTAAAACTACTGCCTCTATCAAAGAACTGACAGCACATTTTCACTTTTATGTTATGGCCCAAAATTAAATATAAATCATACGTATGGCTAGAGTGGGCAGCACCTCTAAGAAAACTAGAAATCAATGTCTGTCAGAAAAAAATCTGACTGGTCCATCATTAAATTAAAGATTAAAAACATTAATCAAAAGAAAATGTTATGCAAGGGAAGCCATAATTATAAAAAAGTGACAATAATATTGTAAACTCTGCCTTTTCCTGAGCAATTCAGAGTTACTAAAGAACATCACAATAAAACCTGTAATTTTTTTTTATGATTACAAACAGTTTTCACTCTGGGAGTTTTTACAAAAACTATTGTTCCGGTTTTACAACAGATTAATTGTTTTTCAGAACCATTACTGAATTCAGAAGGTTAGACAGACAAAACATTGTGTAGTTTTTTCTGTAATTCAGTGACTAAACTAGAAAACGAACATAAACTTGTTTTTTCTGGTAATCACCAAAACAATAATCAAACTAGAATTTTACAAAAAAAACTTGCACAGGTTTTAAAACAGACTTTTTTCTGATATTAGTACTGTATCTGTAGGTGTGTTTGATAGTCCATTTGCATCATCATAACGTTTAGGTTTTCTTTACAGTAGCTGGTCACTCTGTGTATTAACACCTTGCAGCAGAAGGATTCACTGCCAAGCAGCAGCTCTGAGAAAGATCTGAGTGAGATCTGTACTCACACGTCCGGATACGTGGGAGGGCATTTCACCAACAGGTCTACAGTCACGTAGCATTCCTGTCCATTATTAAGGCCACTGGGCCGCAGGGAGAGGTGCACCTCTGGAGGCCTTTTAACCTGAAAATCAAGTCAAAGTTGACACACAGCTGGAGGTTAGGAATTATTTATGCTACTTATTATACTTAAAAGAAGTTTAATCCCAAGTTTTAGTCATCAAGCTCACTGTGAGCTACAATAAATGCATTCAGGTAACATCCACAGTTACCTTCCAAGGGTCCTGGTTTCTCAAATCCTGGAAATCATCCCCAAAGATAGAAGCGAGAGCTTCTAGTTCATTTTCCTGCTGCACTAAGTAGTCTTCTGTCCCATCTGTAGGAGTGTGCTGATTGCTCATTCTTCTGCCTCTAAAACTACATGGCAGTCCCACCCCCGTCCTCTCCGACTTCCAGCCGTCAGAAACAGGAAGAACTGTCGGCAACGAAGCGCCCTCCGCAAACCCTCTAGCTCCCCGATTCCCCGCAAGCTCAAACTTGAGAGCTTTACGCACACAACGTATTGAAAAGAAGCTGCGTTTCTCTGTAATCTATAACTGTCGACGGGCGACCACAACAACGCTGGAGCTGGCGCATGGCTGTTGCGAGCAGCGTGTCGCAGGTGAAACGTCACCACGTTGCTTTCCCAAGAATGGCCATTAGGGGGCGGTGATGACTTGTTTCTGACGCTGAGAGGTTTTTCTTTTCTTGGGTAATAGGCAGTATTATCTTTTAATTAACGTTGGAAAATCAAAGTAATGAAAGTAAAGGTAGTTACCTACTTTTCTTTAGAACTAAAAAAAATCTCATTTCAATAACTGAAATAAAATCGACCTTTGTAATTTCACTATATAACTGATGGCATACAACAAAACAAGACTGTTTATCTGGGATCATCAACAGATTAGTGTGAAAAATATAAAAACACAAAATAAATAAACCTTATGTTAGTGTAAATTCTCAGTTATCTACATCATGGCAATTCCAAGTGAATAAATAGAGATGCCTTCCATAAGTGCCTTTTATTAACAACATTATTTAGCAAGTTCCCTTCTATTTTAGATAAAGCATCTTTTAAATAGTGCAAAATTGTGAGGAGTACAATTGTTATGGCAGTTTTGCATTTTAATAGATTCAGGTCCTCCCACTATCCTCTGCAGGCCGTTCTTGATATTTGGTATGTATTAATAAACTCATCTCGTTGCCAACTGGATTTGTGAAATGTGCATATATGAGTCTTGCAGCAACATTTTTCATCTGCTCCATGTCTTTACAAACTGATAATTCTACCATGTTAACTTTTGTATCCTTGTGGTAAGTAACTTCGGTAAAGTGTGTTTGTGCAATAAATACTGCTGTTGTGCAATTAATATTGCTGTTGTGCAATAACTAAATAACTGCAATAACTTCTACAGAACTGCAATGATTAAGCTCAAGTTAGTTTTTTTAACCATTTATTTTCTTTTTCTATGTGCAGCGGTAACATAAGGAACTTTTTCTGATTCAGTGCATTAACAATGTTTTTGTTTGTTTTATTTTGTCATGAATATATGTATAATTCTTACATAGATCAGACCAAAAATGTACGGTAAATAAAATCTATTTGAAATAGAAGGCTACCCTGCCAAACAATACCTATTGTTATTACAGATTAATTAGACTTACTAAATGTAAGAGGAGGTGTCCTTTCCTTTTTGATAAAGCTTATAGTTAGAGTGGCTTGTGTTATCCTGAGCTATCACTGTAGTTATGCTGCTATAGGCTTAGACTGCTGGAGGACATAAAGACCACTTTCACTCTCTCTGATACGTTCTCATTCTACTCTCCAATTTTGCATTATTTGCTGTTATTTCAGCTTTTTACTTTATGGTCTCTCTCTTTTCTCTTCCTAGAAGCTACACCTGGTCTGACTTTGTATCTACCTGTAACACCTTCCTGGAGGGGGCATCGTCCAAGCTTCTGCTGCCAACAACTTAATGCTCACCTTCTACCGATGATACACTTTCAGTGTTTAACCCTATTTTTCTCCTAGACATAGCTACTGACTTTTACTGTGACTAATTGTATATGCTCTCTCTCATACTCTACACCTTAAAACTGGCTCAGAGTTTATCTGTTTTTTCTTCCTAGATGAAACCACTAAAGGAACTATACATCCATTAACATTTACTTTTCCTTCCCATAGAAAGTACTCCTTTATCAGTGCTTCTGTGCTCTTTTTCCTTCTCTGCTGGGTTTCCTTAGATAAAAAAATTTTAACCAATTAGAATAATAAACTGAATCTGATTGCACTCTTTGATAGTTAGTATTAATTAGAATGTATGTACCTGACATGAAATCTGTATGATTCGACTGACTTGACTTCGTAAACTGCCTTAAGACAACATGTGTTGTGAATTGGCGCTATATAAATAAAACTGAATTGAAATTGTATGTCAAACATAATCAAATACATTCCAAAAAATACTCTTGTCTTTTTATAAATTAAAACCTTTGTTGTTCAAGTCAGTGAAAGCCCTGTGTAGAGAAGGCTGCTGTACCAAACATGCGTTGCTGTGTCAAAGCCAATGCATCAAACCACTCAATTTAATCTATCTGCAAAAAATACTGCCTCCTGCCCCCATCTGTGGAGAAGCAGTTAAAAATAGATTTATATGATGGGGCAGTCTGATACAAATACCCTTTCATTCCTTCAGCTGTGACACATTTTATATAGACTTCCTTACACAGGGGCAGAACTGAAAATTTTTTCATAATCACAAACTGTTATTTTCAGTTTTATTTGCCCAAGGAACAATGCTATTCCAACTGACAACTCAAATATTGGTACATTTCCCGCAGGTGACAATATTCCCTCATATGGCACTGAACACACCAGGAAAAATATTTTTCAATTTGTGGCTTTCACAAATATGGAGCTGCTCTATTCAAACTTGCTGCTTGCTCATAAATGACTCTGGCGCTTCCAATCACCCTACAAGGAAACGATTGAGCCAATCAGAAATGAGCACCACTCAGACGGTCAGATAAGACACACAGAGTCCAGCTGGTGTTACCATCAGCTGTTCCACACACTGAGGTTCAGTGCGCACACTGGCAGGATGATTTACAGACATATACAATGTTCTCATCTCCTTAATAAGACACCGGTGATGCTGCATTTACTGAGTCTAATTAATGGGGCTTCTTGGTGTCTTCAAGAGCAATGATACATCTAAGGGTTATGATGTGGGCCTTCAGCTATTTCTAGAAAGTCATATAACTAGAAATAACAGCAATTAAAACATGATCATTGCAAAGGTAGGGTTGGTTGTCTAATGGCTATAAACAATAACAACAAGTAGTATACAATTATACTAAAGCTTAAAGTCACTTGTTTTTCAAAGAGTATCACACAGCAATCCAGTGACTTTATTCTTAACTTTTTTAACAATAATTTATTCAGACATTCCAGTCATTTAGTGATTTCATTGTGAAGAGCAAAGCCAGTCCATATATGTTGAAGACACTCTTCCCGAGGCTTGCTGGTGTGTGCTGGAAGTTCTTATTTGGGCTTTTCTGAAGCCTGGTTCCCACCCCACTGATTACTGGATCGGATGTAGGGGCTATATAAAGGACTCTCCATACCATGAACCCTCATCCCAGTGGAAGCATCTGTCTGCCAGCGCACATTGGTAAGTACATGGCACAGACTTTCTCTCTGAATCTCAAGGAATATTTATTGGCAGCTTCTGATTTTTTATGACAAGTCCACTGCTATAGGTTCTAACACATTTTTAAATAATGAATTACTGCCATATTGTGAATATTTAATAGACTTGCTCATACATTTAAAGCTAAAGCTCCTGGTTGTTATGGCTGAATTACAAAGTGATGCTGACATAATTTAGACTAATGAAGATATTTAGATAAAAATGTCCTTTTGAAAGAAAACACTAACTTCTTGTTAAAATATGTGGAGTGGTGCAGGATGTCTGAGAATAATCAGGAAATATCCCAGGGTCCAAGTGAATTAAGGTAATGGGCAGCTGAGGCATGTTGTGAAGTAGCAAAACAAAAGTGTCGCAGTCCAGACGGATGGCTGCCAGCCAGCCACTTCTGATCTGGCATAGCTGGAAAGCCATGTGTCACTTGTTTCTCTCCATTAAGCACAGTGGGGGGGCTCTAACCTAAAATAGAACTCAGGTCTCTCTTATATGCCCCTCTTTGGTGCAACCTAAGCAGCTTCCAGAGCTTATCGTGGCTGTGAAGATATGTTATCAGAGTTTTTATGACAAATCTAGCACCGAAATAGCATGACTTAACACCTCATAGAAACCTTCTGTGAGTTGTGTTTGCTATTATTAACACCTTAGAACAGCTATCAGATTGTGTCGGCAATCTAAGGTATTATAGCTCACATCTGACATTATTATGTCTTCAGTCACAGCCAGCATTTAATAATTACAACAACTCTTAATGATGACACACAGGGTTGATTTTTAAGGGCCCTCCCCTTGCACCTTACTCAAGCAGTATGGTGGATTATCTTGCCTTGCAGTGTTCGGGCAGTTTTCTTGGGATAATGAAATTTTATGTTAAATTTATTCACCCAGGAAGTCCTTTAAGAAGAACATCTTTTTTCAAGGGACTTATGGCCATATAGCACACAGTTTTACAGAATATAACAATTCAGAGTCATCATAATACTGATTCAAGGTCTACCTTAAGGATAGCAGTCACTCCCTTCAGTTACAGTAGTCTTTAAAAGACCTTTGAACTCTCACAGAGGAACAAACGCATTAAACTTTAGTGCATTGTAAAGGTAAATCCCTGACGAGAGTGCAGAATAAGACAACGTAGTTCTACCATGTTCAAAACAATACTGGGTACTTTTTAAAGAAGACAGTTTCAGGATCAGAACATTGAGAGTACTTAAAGGTATTAGGAATGCGGTCATATAAGAGTGATGTTGTCTCCTTAGACTTAACAGAGCCAATAACCTAAACAGGAAGTAAACAGTTATGTGTACTGTGCAATTACTTTGTAATAAGGAGAAGTGAAGCCGAAAATCCAAACTGCAAAGTGTGGAGGAAGCAGCATGCATTTAAATAAAGGTCACCATGTTCAAGAACATTAAAAATGTACCCTGAACTGTGTTTTTCTTCTCTGATGAATTAAGACAGGGCCTATGTATAAAATAAAAAAGCCACCTAACCTTCAGCTTAGTTTTAAACTGTTTTTTTACCATATTTAATATACTCTGAAATCATCCAGCCAGATATCAATTTAAAGGTTGAGACTCACTCGATAAGGTAAATTACCATCACGGACTAAGATTCAAGATTTATTTCTGGAAAACAATATAAGTTACATTTTCCTCACCAACTTCATACTAGGTTGCCTGCAGCAGCTAAATGATAGTCTGAATCTCATCAGCTGCCTTCCTTGGAGTAGTGGTGTTATATGCATAAAGGTGCACTTTAGCTGTAGATAAAGTTTTCAAAATGGTATTAATAAAACGGACAAATGAGACAGGACTTAAAACTAAGCCTTGGAAGACTCCTTTTAAAATCTTTAGAAAACAGCACTTCCATCAGCCTGCAAAAATACATTGTTTTCTATCTGAAAGGTGACAACCTGAAAGGAAATAAAAACCACACTCACAACAATGAAGAAGAAAAATGTTTATATATGTGGAGCTTCAAAACCCCTTTAAATCTTGTTTCAATCCTTCATGCTTGAATTTTAGACAACCAGAATAAACCACAACCATGTGTGATGATGATGAGACTACCGCACTTGTGTGCGACAACGGCTCTGGCTTGGTTAAGGCTGGATTTGCTGGAGATGATGCTCCCCGAGCTGTCTTCCCTTCCATCGTTGGAAGGCCCCGCCACCAGGTATAGTGAAGATAAACACCATCTTAAAGAAAACTTATTTTAAATCAAAAATGTATCCTTTGCAATGATTGTAAAAACTTCTCTGTTGTTTCCTCTCAGGGTGTGATGGTGGGCATGGGTCAGAAGGACAGCTACGTGGGTGATGAGGCCCAAAGCAAGAGGGGTATCCTGACTCTGAAGTACCCAATTGAGCACGGTATCATCACCAACTGGGATGACATGGAGAAGGTGTGTGTTGATAAAGAGATTTTCTTAAAGGTTTCACAACAGCTGACCCTCTATATTCTTGAAAAATGAATAGCACAATCCCACAATCAAAACAAGTGGCAATTTTTAGATTTACAGCAAGCAGTTGTTCCTGACCTGATGTCAGCTGCTTCTTCTTTTCAATCAGATCTGGCATCACACTTTTTACAATGAACTCCGTGTGGCCCCCGAGGAGCACCCCACCCTCCTCACTGAGGCGCCGCTGAACCCGAAAGCCAACAGGGAGAAGATGACTCAGGTGATTAGAGTTCCATCCAAATATTTCTGTCACATCCGTCCTCAAATTGAGACATCTTTTTAATCTGATCAATTTTCTTTGCAGATTATGTTTGAGACCTTCAATGTCCCTGCCATGTATGTGGCCATCCAGGCTGTGCTCTCTCTTTATGCTTCTGGTCGTACCACTGGTCAGTAATTTTTTCACATATTCCAGCATTTTTTTATTAGGCTGGCACAATTTTGTACTATACTTTAATTTGTGAGTTCTGTTTAATTAAAACCACAGTTACAATGCTAACTCTTAGTCTTCTGGTGCTGCTAAGGTATTGTGTTGGACTCTGGTGACGGAGTTACCCACAATGTCCCGATCTATGAGGGTTATGCTCTGCCACATGCCATCATGCGTCTCGATTTGGCTGGCCGTGACCTGACTGACTACCTGATGAAGATCCTGACTGAGCGTGGCTACTCATTTGTCACAACTGGTAGGGAGATGTCATGATTTGTTTCATGCATTTGTTAGAAAGGTTGATTTTGTTTTCCTTACTACTTACATTTTTTGCGCTTTTAGCTGAACGTGAGATCGTACGAGACATTAAGGAAAAGTTGTGCTACGTAGCTCTTGACTTTGAGAATGAGATGGGCACTGCTGCCTCCTCTTCCTCACTGGAAAAGAGCTATGAACTTCCCGATGGTCAGGTCATTACCATTGGTAATGAACGTTTCCGTTGCCCAGAGACCCTCTTCCAGCCTTCTTTCATTGGTGAGAATATATGCACCGGGTGTCATCACATGCATTATATTTAATTTTTCCTCAGGAATTTAATCTATTGTGCTTGCTTTCCACAAGGTATGGAGTCTGCTGGAATTCATGAAACTGCATACAACAGCATCATGAAATGTGACATTGACATCCGTAAGGACCTCTATGCTAACAATGTGCTGTCTGGTGGTACCACGATGTATCCCGGTATTGCCGACCGTATGCAGAAGGAGATCACAGCCCTGGCCCCTAGCACCATGAAGATCAAGGTGAGAGAACTATAAAGGCTTTCAAGTAACCGCTCACTGATGGCCCCATTATACCTTCAGTAAAACTCAAGCTTGCTTATGTCCTACCTAGATCATTGCTCCACCTGAGAGGAAGTACTCTGTCTGGATTGGTGGCTCCATCCTGGCTTCCCTGTCCACTTTCCAGCAGATGTGGATCAGCAAACAGGAGTACGATGAAGCTGGCCCCTCTATTGTCCACAGGAAATGCTTCTAAACCAGTAGTCACCTGTTTCCATCCATTTATTTGTACATCTTTGTGTTGTATATACATGTCTATGCACGGTTGTAATAAAGATAAGCCTTTGAGAGAGTATCTGATCTATTTAATCACTAACAAAGAATCCAAAATGAAACAAAACACAATACAGGCCCAGGCCTAGTCTTGCCCTTTCTGCCGATGCACATTGTACAGTGCTTCACAAAAAGTATTCATACCACTTGAATGTTTTTTTTTAGATTACAGCCACAAGTCTCAGTATGCCTTATTGGTATTTTATATGGAAGACTAACATGAAGTTGTGCATGGACCAGCAAGGCACTATATAGTATTACTATTTTATAAATATTAATAATCATGCAGAGTAATGGTGGAATGACAGTGGTGAGGGGTTGGCCAGCAGTCCCAACTGGTTTTTGAGATTCTGTCAAATCTGTCCTTTAAATCAAACCTTTTTAAGCCATAAAAACAAAATTAAATCCTCAAATTTGCCCTGACTTTATTAAGTCAGTACCTTAATAATACAGATATATATGTATTATTATTTTATGTCAAGTTCTGGATCATTGATTTCTTTTTTATCATTTTAATATTGTTTAATAACCAGACAGAAATACGTATATTATAACTCACAAAAAAACTAATTCAGTCTTGGGGAAGTGTTTCAAAGTACGTTACGGTTTATGCACGTTTGCCATGTGACGTAAGCTCCAATGTGTTTTTGTACATAAGGCTTTTGATGCATATATTTTGATCAACACAGGATGTTTTGCAGGCATATCACGAGTTATGGTCCCGTGTCAAAGGTGCCTAGTTTGATCTACACGGGAAACCGGGATAACTGTCGCGTCTGCTCTAACGGTAATGTCCCCCCTGCACCGCCCAGTCAGGGAGACGCTGGGTAATAAAACACACCCTGGGGTAAATACTATTTAAATGTTCTCCGTCCAATCAGAGCGTAGAGCACAGGAAGCGCCGCTGTTTGAATGTGCTCCGGAAATAGCCAACCAGGTTCGCTGGCGATTTTTTGAGAGGACGGAAGCCCCACGCAGTTAGCCTTAAATAGTTAGAACGTATTTCGCTTACTGATTGAAAAGAAAAAACCATAGGCGAAAACTTTAGGTTGGATGGAAACCAGCAGATATTTTATTTACAAACGATCATGACTGCTAAGCTATGCAGCTAACCATTGCTTGCTAACTTGATGACTGCAACGTATACACGAAGCTAGCCTTTAGAGAGGCAGTTCACTATGTTACATTCGCTGCCAGAATACTGGGACAGTGGCGTTTTTGTTCAGTGTTAACCTGTTAGACGGTTGGTAGTTTTGATTAGTTCCACGTGAAAATGATTTAGAGGTTTAAGGAAAGTGATTTAATTAGAAAGGGCTGGGTTTTGTTGTTTCCCGTGTACCTTGTTCACAACAGCGTCGCAGAACGTTTATAGTGCGTTTTTTTTAAGAAACTATTTAAAAACATGAAAGTCATGGAGAAAAATGTGATGCGTTTAGCGGCTGTTCAGCACCTCCGCACTGCTTATGGGATAAAGACAAAGAACTGGAACAAAAATAAAGCGACCAGCTGCAAGTCGACAGCCAGCAATTCGGTAAGGTTATTGAAATTTAATCAACATTGCTTAGCATAACATATTTATCTTGTATTTGCAGGGTTTATTTGTTTGCAGTTGACGATCAGTTATGGTAACTTTTGACCAAGAATGAACAGGAACCCAGCATCAACCTTCATTATTCTTTAGTTTGCGATCAATTAGCATATAGACGGCATACCCTTAGGAGAGAGAAGCAAATGTTTCCCCACGTCAGCAACTTTTGATCCTTTGTGTGGCTCTGCTTGTGATTATTTGCACAATAAATGCTGTAGCCAGTAAAACAAATATAAATCCAACAGCACATCACAAATTTTCAAAAGCATGTTCTTAAAATCCTTTAGAGTGCAGAAGTCATCACCACACGACCTACTTCTTTGAAACTGACTTTCAGGCTTGTTGCAACAGGCACTTTTGCAATGCCTGCTTCAGTTTTAAAATTTGGCCCAAAATGAAGAAATCAAGATCTGAAGGTTTGGGGTGTTACATTACGTTGTTCAGCATTTTACTGTATAGCTCAATTAGGTGAAAACTGTTACATCTTGTCCATGTCAAGCAGTTTAATCAGAACGGGGTGAATAAAAATGAAGAGCTGTGGTATGAGGGTATAGCACATCTAAAAGTTAGGAAATGGAAAATGCAAAAATGTTCAGTCACACTGTTCTTACAGTTAAACGTCCGTCTAATCAGATGGCGATGAGAGTGCCAGAGTTTTCTCCTATCTGTGCCTACTGCCTATCATCTGGCTGAAGGAAGCCCTTCTCACTTGTCCCTTTGTATACAAGAGAGACAAATTTGGACAGAACACAGTCTTGCTGAATAACTAGCTATATTATAGCCTTGTAATACTCCAATGTGAGTTTATAAAGAACAGCAAAAATGGTGTATTAATAGAACAGATAAGCATTTGAAAACTGGTACCAATTTTGCACTTTATATTCAATGTTCTTTCTTATGTCCATGTATCCAAATAATAATGAATGTTATGCATGACGTGATTATAACGAATAATCTTTCTGTTGTTGCAGTAGTAGCACTAAATCCTGCTTTTTTGTTTCAAATAAATCACGTGATTCATTTTTGTGGAAAGTCAGTAATGCTGTGAAAACATGGTATTTTTACTCTTTGTTAACTACTCTACTTCTTATCAGCAAATTAGTTTTACATTGTGTTTTTTGGATGTTGTTAAAACCTTTTTCTTATTTTAGTCTAATAATAAGAATCAGAATCAGCTTTATGGCCAAGTTTGTACATACAAACAAGGAATTTGACTCCTGTACACTTTGCTCAACATCTGTATGCTGTTGTTTTGTACTCTATTGAATGTTAATATTAAATGTCTATTAAAAGAGAAGTAATTATTATTTGTTTAAATAATTTCCTAAGGGAAAAGTTTTTGGCGTACCCCTGGACAGCTTGCCATACTATAATATGGAATGTGGAAGTGTGCCAAGGTAAGAAAGTTCATTTATGTTTAATTCCAACTTGCCTTTTGCATGTTGTAGCTTACTGTCATGTTGTAAATATTTCACTAAAGATTTTTTCTCCATCCTCGCAGCTTTCTGGTTGATGCTTGCATGAAACTGCTTGCACATGTTGAAACAGAGGGCCTATTCAGGAAATCAGGCTCCGTCGTCCGGCTAAAAGAACTCAGGGTGAGTGACGGCCAAGGCTGACCTTGTTTTCTTGCGCACAGTGACCTTAAAATTCTGTAGGGACAGTCTTCCGTGACAAAGCTGTGTTTTGCCTCTGCAGGCTAAACTTGATGCAGGAGAAGAGTGTCTACCAACAGCTCGTCCCTGTGATGTCGCAGGTTTGGTGAAGCAGTTTTTCAGGGAGCTCCCAGAGCCCATATTGCCCACAGAGCTGCAGGAGGCCTTTTTTAAGGCCCAGCAACTCCCCTCTGAGGAGGAGAGAAACTCTGCCACCATGCTGCTGTCCTGTGTGCTGCCAGACAAAAACATTTGCGTCCTGCGCCACTTTTTCGACTTCCTTCACAATGTTTCTCAGAGGTATTGTAATGACTTGTAGTTGGAGTTTATGTTAATGCAGTTTTTCCATTCATCTTCAGTTGAATTTACATTTGCATTAATATACGGTAGATATTTTATTAAGGAAATTACATTCAGAGAAAAATTCTATTTCCTTTCCTAATTACAGAAGTGCAGAGAATAAGATGGATAGCGGTAACTTGTCGGTAATTCTGGCCCCCAACCTCCTTCACTTTGGAGACGGAACAGAGAAGATCAACTCCAACATGGAGAAGCGCCTTAAACTACAGGCAGCCATTGTGCACTGCTTCATAGAGAATGCCCAAAACTTTGGTAGGACTTGAGACACTATGCCTGAAATTGTTGTTAGTTCAGGGGTAGGTTTCCTATATGAAATACTTGACTTGTGTTTTTCAGGCGTCCTACCTCGGTTTCTTCAAGAGAAAGTTCCTGCCATGATGGGCTGTGAGCCAGGAGCTTCATCTCCTGCTGAGGATGAACTAGAGGAGAGGGTCTTAAACTCAGGGATGAAGAAGAAAAACAGACGCAGCTTTGGAGGTAAGACTGATTTATCAGATACTGTTTGGTTAAAAGTTGTACTATGGGTGTCTTTGAATGAGACATTGAATCAAGGAAAACTTAATCTAAACATACAACTAAAATGTAGCTTTGTACTCTAGTGACCATAAATAGATTGTTAACAGGGTTCTGACCTTGTCCAGGAAGGTTTGGGATTTGATTTTGATTTTCTGGATCAGGATAGGTATGGGAAAAGAGCCCATATCACAGTTTCTAACAGTTGCATGCACCACCTGTTTGTCTTTCTATCCATGCATTTGTCTGTCAGCCTTGTGTCCTCCCATTTGTCCATCTGTTCATCCTTTTGTCCATCCATGCGTCTATTCTTCCATTTGCTGTCTGTTTGTCTGTCCATCTATTCTTCTCTGTCCAGTCCTTCTTTCTTCTCATCTATCCATCCATTTTCCATCAGTCCACCTGTTTCTTCATCCATTTGTACATCCATTCTTTCATGTTTACTCTCTCTGGTATCAGGTTTAAAGCCTGACCACTGTAGAAAACATGCCTTTTATTTATATTTATGGTTCATAAATTACCTTTAAAAAAAGGCAGGAAAACTGTTGAATTTTGATATCAGACACCCTGTATTAAGCTGACACATCTTTCCTAAGAAAATATTGTTTATTTGCCTGGGTTTGTCTCATGTTTCAGATATGGTCTGTGGTGCACTGAATAAGATAAAAACTAATAGAACTCCCTCATATATCACCCAGCCAGACAGTGTTGGTAGGTACAGTTGTCACATGAGATGAGATTTGCATCATTAAGCATGGAGATGCTGAAATAATCTATCTCTTGTGCAAATTAGATGGTAACTTTTGTCTTCTTTTAACTTCAATTGTGTTTTTTTCCTCACTTGATACTTAATCCGCTGATGTTTTTACACATAAATCTTATTCACATCTGCTGCTGTAGCACCTACCATCTGAAGATTTCAGAAATGCCCGTCCTGCTGGCTTTTGTCTTTTTTTGCCTGCTTGTGTTATTTGCATACAATCACCTACAAATTATCAGCTGGCTGATCCTCTTTGCTTTGGTTCAGAATAACTTGGAATTTATTTTTAATTGCAGCAAATTCTACTCATGTGAAGATGTCTTTATCTTAAATTTGCCATGTTTTCTAGTGTTTTCTTCTACAACTCCTGTAGTGGCAACACCATCCTCAAAGAGAAAACTTCCCCTGGAACTTCGTCACTCATTTGGATTTTCAAACAAGAAACGTAGATCTGTCAAAAAGAACCTTGGGATAGAGCTGCTCCCCAGCACTCTGTTCAGCGGGACCTCCACTCCTGGTTCAGGTACGGTTGATCGCTTGATCAACTCTTCTGCTGCGCCTGACAGTCATAGTTAAGATGACATATATTTTGCATATATTCTAGCCTGCAGTGCTTCAGGAGTCTTGGACTTGTCCCAAAATGTCTTGTCAGCAGGGAGGTCTAACAGGCTACCATCTACCTCTGCAAGAAGGAAGAGTAAACGATTTAGCCACAGGCATGTTGTCAACAGGTAAGTTTTAAAAAAAAAAAAAGTTTTTTTTTCATGTCTGTAACTGTCTTCTGCTTAGTCTGCAGCTGCATTTAGAGATTTACTTATTAGGCTTTTACTGGGTTATACTGAGTTAATGTTTTAACCTGCTGATTCTGATTTCCTTTCTCAGTACTCGTAACACAACGGTTCCCATTCTTTTCTTTCGCCCCACCCCACTGCCTCTACCAAAGAGGAGAGAAAGAGCTCAATGCTCTTGTGAAAATGTGCATTCATATATTGAAACCCTGTGAAATTATCAATATATTGATCCATGTTTTATTTCTCTTAAAAAAACAAATAACCCCATGATCTTTGATCCCTCTGGCTGGATCAGATGTCCGGATGTAGCAGCAGTTATAGGTTATAGTTTTTATTGTGACAATGAGCTGAATCCTCTAAAAGGAGAATAACATTGAATCAACCAGCCTGAGTTTACAGATGTTCACAAATCAAAGATTGTCTCTTGTGCCTCAGACTTTTTACCCATCATCCTACTGCAACATTTTCTCCGTAAGTTTTTTTTTTTTCCTAGATGTTGTCATTTGTCTTGAGTACATTTCTTTTGATAGGGAGGTTATGTAAACTTCTGTGAGACGATACTTAATGCGCTGATCCAAGTACTGTTTGAGCGCAGTAGATGGACATTGTAAACGTGCACCAAGAAGCATGTATGAACTACTCTTCCTTTACACCCCCACCACATCCCATCCTGTGGCTTTGTAATCCACTTTGCTGCTATCCTAACTTTTCCCCTTAGTTTATTCATTATGCCAGTTTCCAGACATTGCCCCTGCATATCGGTCTCAGTCGCAAATAGTGATTAATATTGGCATGGAACGCAATTTTAGTAATAGCGCAACCTGCTGGGCTGAGGTATGTTGTTCCCCCATCGGATTAATGATCGGCTGTTTAGTTTCTGACCGTTCGTCTTATTCCATTCACCAGTTAATTTCTAGGTCCATGTCTATCCAAGGAGCCTTTCTTTCCTGGTTTCCCCCGATTTGGTTGATTTCATTGATCTCTTTGTTTGTTTCTGAATTGAAGGTGTGTGTTCCTGACAGCTGTTTAAATCTTTATCTCTCAGGGTTGAATCTGGAAGAGCTGGCTGCTTTTCTCCTAAAGTCAGCAAAAAAGAAGCTCCGCTCAAGTCTCTGCGCCTGCGTTTCAGCATGGGGAAGAGCAACAAAGATGCTGTAAGTGTGGTGGCCCAGTAGAACTCAGGCATTTAATTCTTCTCACATGGACTGCAGTCCCGAAAAGTTTTACACATGATCCATAGGGATGGCGTATGGGAACATGGATATCGGCAGTAGTCTGAGATTTAGCACCTTATCAGAAGATCAGCAGCTTATCCTCCAGAACATGAATGACATTATCGATGCTGCATCATATTGTTCTTCTGCTCCTTTGTAGCTTTTCAGTTTCTCCTTACTGTTGTATATTTTTTAGGATGCATGTGGTTTTGATATCAGCATGAAAAGGTCATCAGGATGCATATTTGGTCATTCTCAGCCGGAATACCAGTGCTTGCCTTTTGCTTCCTGACGTTCCCTGGTATTCCTTGGAATCCAAATAAAAAATGATCTGCTCACCGTCCTTAACTCATGCAGTGGTCAGATCTGACAGTTTAGTTGTTGAGGTGAACGCATTTAAATTGAATGGGATTTCTGTGACAATCTGTGTTGGAACTTTTAATATTTTGTAATCCTAAGAAATAAATAATTTAGAATTGTTTTTGGTACAAAATGATTTATATTTCTTGTGCCAAGTTCAGAAAAATAAGGTGCAATAACTTTGGGTTTATTAGGTGTGCTGTACAGTATGTATGATTTTTATTGTTCCAAAGTTATATGTATATTATAATACAATCTATACATTAATAAAAAGCTGATCATGCAATTCAAAAATCTGTGATTTCTGTCTTCCTCTGAAGAACTAACCTTAAGTCCTGCTATGTTTAACATAATTTTTAACTTGGGTAACCTTTTTTGGGTCTTTTTAACAATACTACCTTTTAGTTTAACCCTTCTTGAAGGCTCTTTCATTTTTCCTTTCATGGTGCTGATGAAGGGGTCTGAGTCCATTGGCTTGCGGCTTGCCACTCAGGAGAGCACCACCGGCTTCCATTTCAAGCATGAGATGGAGTTTATCCCCTCAAATATGGCCAGAAAAACTGAAGCAAAGAGTGAGTACCAGATAACATGCAATGTGTTGTTAAAACGTTCTTTAACATTGTAATCATTCTTCACTGGGTTTATTTCCAGGCTCAAACTACATTAGCAAGTCTGAAGATAACCTGCTGACCCCCCAGTGTGATTCGAGTACCCACCAGGCCTCCTGGATCGTGGAGACCCCTGTTGGAACACGGGCTTTAAACAGAGGGTCATTCACAGATACTCCGTTGACCACAAGCCACAAGGGCAACTACATGTCCGAGCCTGCCATCGTTGCTTCCAAGCCGTCACCAGCAAGGGTTCTTCCCAAGAAGCTTTGCTGCACTTCTAGCTTAGAGAGCCTCAAGAGCGGCTGCTCCATCGCTGAACCGCTAAGACAAAATGATCCAGCTGGAAAAATCCAGAATGATGTCACAGAGCTGGAGAATGACCTCCAGGCTTCCAAACGGGGCTTCTGCAGCTCGGTTGGAGAAAGTCGGATTAAATCTTCAGCAAAGATTCCTGGTACTCCAGCTTTGGCCTTTGAAGTTGATATCTACTGCCCACCAACTGAGGCTGATGAACAAAATGTCACTTTTGGTCGATTCAATATTGAAGCACTCACTCCTTTGCATATTGATAGTGGAGTGTTTGAGTCTAGTGCAAACTGTAGTCCAGTAGTTAACAGAGGTTTATCTCCTCCATTAGGTCGCTGTAGCAATTCCACATTAGGGTCAGTTGAAAGGGTACCACAGCAGATGAACTGCAGCAGGCTTATTGATGCTTTGGACATACAGAGTCCTGCTCATTTCTCACTGGGTGTCCCCTCTTTGCTGCAATCAACTCCATACAGGCCAGGTGTTGAACTCGAAGATGAACCGAATATGCCAAGCAAAACTGAAACTTTAGGAAGCAAATCATATGAGGAGGTAAAGATTTCCCCTGAGCCTGGAGCTAGAGCCAAACATCAACCGTCCCTCTCACCAGATGGCCTGCAGACCCAAAAGCGTCGGGTAGTAGATCACATCCAACACTTCAACAAGCTCACCCTTTACTCTCCTACAAGCTCAAAAAACAAACAAATAAGATCTCCCATGAAGTTCCAGCGCACCCCTGTGAAACTGACTGTACGCAGGATCAACTCTCTGACTGGAGAGAGCAGGAGACCCGGTAAACTCGCAGAGCTTACTGCTCGTCAGGCTGGTCATGTGACAAAGACTCTGAGTCTGGAGAGTGGCCTCTCCCCTCAACTGCAGCTCAGGCCCCAAGTAGAGCGGTCCAACAGCACGGTTCCTGTAAAGAAACCCCCTCCTGTCCCACCAAAAAGGCTGAGCACCTTGCCCCGAAAAGTCAAGCCTTGCGCCTTGGGTGACATGACCAACAAAGTCCTACCAAAAGCCAGAATGGACTGCTCTGTGTCTGATCCGTCTGCAGCCCAGAAGCCTTTCATTGTGCAGCAGGTTGACAAGAATAACATGAGCCATTACAGAGGTTCTCCCAGAAACCCTCTCAACCATGGTCAACTTCTGTCTGCCACAAAACCTGTTGACATATAGGAGATGCCCCCTTTCTTTTTTCCTTTTGCTATGTGGGTTTCTTTTTCCCAAGATATTAAACATTCCGACATTTTCCTTAAGCCCTAATTTATTTTAGCTGCATTAGGTTTGTGTTGTTTTAGCTTGTTGGGAGACGTTCAGATGCCTTAAGTTAAAAGCATATCATTCTGTAAGGTTGCATGTTAAGTATTGAGATCACATTGTTCAGGGTAAGTTATGTAAAATGTTGATCGTTGGTGGTATGTATGGAAATGTATGGGGTGTTATGCTTTTATTTAAAAACCTTAAAATAACTCTTAACTTTGTTTCTTGGGGTAAAATGTCTACTAAAGAAATGTTGGATTTTTTATTACAAATTTTTCTTGCTGTCCTGTCATGAACTGAAAGAGAAGGAAAAAAAAAACCTTTTTTTGTTTTGGATGAATCTACGGAGGGGGAAAAGCCAAACAGTGTTGGTAAATCTGTATGCATTCATTTAGTTTTTCTTTTTTAAGCGCTGTGAAATGATCTAGACAAATAAAAACGGCTAAATACTTTCCAGTATTTGACAGGGACATTTTCTTCATCTACCTGGTGATTAGATCAACTCACTGTGGAACCACAAGGGGGCGTCCTTTAGTTACTTCTCCAATGGCCTCGGATCAAACTGAATCGGGGTCAGGAATTCATCCTGTCAAACCCGACGCTTAGATGACTCCGTGTAGCAGTTTTATCTAGATTTACGAACACGTTTTTAGCTCTTGAGAAATGCTTTTAATTTACAAGCTGTCTTTTAGCAAATTCTTGTGCAATATTTTAATCTGGCCTGAGATTTTGTTAGAACACAAACTTCTCTGTTATTTGTAATATCAACAATCTGAACCAAACACTTGACGATAAAAACTCTCAAGAGCTTTGAAAAATATTTAAATTACATCTGACGCATTACATTTTAATCTGACAGACTCTAGAAATTTATTCTTCCCGGTCTAACAGAAGGTTGCATGCCTTTCGTGTTTAACATGATGGATTGGACTTGGATTAGAGTCTCCTGGTAGGGTTTATGTAGTGATGCAGTGATGGGAGAACACTTTCTGTGTTCAAGTTTGGACTGTTAGGTGTGAAAAGGTTTATGATGAGGGATATTGCACTGGATCTTCTGTCCAAGTACTAAAATTATAAAAACAGTAAATTAAAATCCTAGCGTATTTAAACTTCAGACTGTTGTTCCCTTTAAATTAAACACACCGCAGTGCTGTGCACCCTCTTTTCTGAAATGTAAGTTTTCAAAGTACAAACTGCAGAGAAGTATATCATTGTACTCCACATAGCAAGTGGACTGATCATTGAAAATGTAAATAAGCACACCCAGTGGTTTATAAAGTTGGAGCTTAAGATTTAATTTATCAAAGACAAAGAGATGAAAATAGGTTATCACCGCATGATTAGATAAATAATTAAAATGCTGTTATGCTTACATTTAACAGGAATGTTCCTAGATGTTGTAATTCCATTTGGAAAAGTCTGTTTTTTCTTCCAATTCCACTCTCAAAATACAATATATCTATTTAAAACTTAGCTATAGCTGCAGTTAAAAAAAAGTTAATTTGCACTTCTAACAATTTGAAACTCAAACCTTTTACACACTCAGTTCTATGCATCCATCTATCCATTTGCCATAACCGCTTATCCTTGTAGGACTGCGCGGGGCTGGTGCCTGTCTCTGGCAGTCATCAGGCAAGCAGCAGGGTACACCCTGGACAGGTCTCCATCGTTCACAGAGCAAACAGCTGTGGATGCAGACTCACTCCCCAAGGATATTTTAGAGAAACTAAATAACCCAAAATTATTATATTTTTGGTTTGTGGGAGGAAGCTGGAGTACCAAGTACCCATGCACACACATAGAGAACGCTCAAAGTCCATGCAGAAATACCCTGGCTGGGATTTCAACCACAGACCTCCTTGCTGCAAGGGAACAGTGTTAGGAACAGCCCTACAGTGCAGCATCTGCATGTAGATGTGAATGTAGAGAGAAACATTATTAGTTGGTATTGTTAACAGCAGTTAGCCTGGTCACAGGCCACATTACCTCACTGGTTTTCCAAATTAAAACTGGAACACAGTTAAATTTGTTGTGAGCAAAAATATCTTTCTTATTAATTGGGCCTGTATGATTGGATGAAGTATGCAGTCTAATGATGCCTGCTCAAACATATTTTTTACATTTGGTTTTAATATTCACAAATATAAGTGAAACTGCATAAGTAGCAACCAGCACTTTCCCCGGATTCACTGTTGTCCATTATTTCCTAGTAAATCTAATTACAGGGTTCCCACAAAGTTTGGAAAAGTATTGGATTTAGTTTTTATCTTGCAGCGATGGATTTAACATGTTAATTATCTGTTAATTTTATGTATTGACTGTTCACTTCTTAGGTCTAGCAGCACTTTATATGCCTTTAATAGACAATCTTCCGATTTTATCCCTTATGAGCCTCAGCTGTTGCATCAGTTCCATGCCCTCTAGTTGAATGTTGCTTTGTTTGTACATATTTGTATTGTGACTTGCTGTATGTGTTTTGATTTGTCCTTTTTTCATTCCTTCCTCCCACCCTTCCTTCCCTAAACCATTCCTTTTTGCCATCCTTCCCCTCATCCACCCATCCTTTTCAGTCGTTACTTAAATATTTCCTTCCTTCAATCTTTCATTCAATCCTTTCCTCATGCTTTTCTTCAGTCTTTCCATACTTCCTCATTATTTCCTTGAATCTTTGATTTTCTCTCTTTTTTTGCAGTTTCTGCATTTAAAAACTGCCCATTTTAGAAATATAATTAAAACATAGAATGACCATTTGTATTTAAACACTGAAAATTGTAACAGTGGCCTCAGAAATTTGGAAATGTGAGTTTGGAAACATTTGGAATTTTGACAAATATAACTAATTACAAATAATTATCACCAAAACGTGTAAGTATTACCAGTAGTACTTGTACCACGGTTTGAAAAATTTGGATTTTGCAGAATTTTGTAACTTTTAATCATAGAGGTCTAATCTTATAATGAACATAACATTCTATCCCTGATCATGGGCTGTTTCGTTATCTGGTACACAGCACAAAACATGACCTGAATAAACTTAACAGTCTTCCTTTGACATAACATAAAATTTTTAAAATTAAACAGGTGACCAATTACTTGAACCTATGTCATCAAGTTTCTACAAATGCGCAAATTGCTTAAAATAAAAATTCTCGTATTCTTATGCTTATGTTTTCCAGTTCTTATTGCTTGCCTTAAGATGTTGGTCCAATTTGTATTGGATTCGATTAATTTTACATTATTCTTTTAAATGTTTTTTACAATGTTATAACAGCTTCAAATGGTTACAGAGAATAACCCTAAAAGGTGACCCTAATAATTGGATTTCATTTTAGTTTTAAATATATAATTTACTAAACAACATTAAAGCGGCTCACTGACATTAAAATACAAAGTAAGAATACATTATTTACACACACATCAATAATTATTACTAAACTACTGAATCTTATTAATTATTCATTATCTATTAACTCGTTAGAATAATTATTAGGCATTTAGAGAGTTCCAGCTGCAAGAATTTACAGGCTCTGTGCATTTGCCATTTGCATGTCATAATAATGGTTTATCAAAAGAAGGCTACTTTCACTTTTTCCACTTCGGCATGCTTTATTTCTGCTCCTCCTCCTCTTCATCCTCCTCCCTGCCTGTCCTCGGTACCCCTCGGTTGTCTGCTCTCTTGAAGCGGGTTCAGGGAAGTGTTGAGGGGGCGGATTGTCTTGATTTTCTCCACGACGCGCTCAGCCAATAACTGTTGTGCACATCTCAGCTGGCAGACATTTAAAAGGGAGACAGTCCGGCGCTGAAGCAATTTGTATTAAACCCCCACGTTGGCCCCCCGTCTATGGAGCGAGTTGTCTCCCAGTTAACCAGAGTACCACCAGAGTCCAGGCGACTGCTGTAGGTGCAAGAGAGGCGAAAGACTGACAGGATTTCATCATTCCCCTTGAATAATCTGGAGAATCGCCCAGGTATGTCATCATCGTCTACCTCTAATATTTAGATTGGAAGATATTTGCTCAAAAAGCGGGCTGATAACAGGGCAGGTTTTCAATTTAGATTGGCTAAGTCAGACATTCGAATTGCGTTTTTCTTTTGTCTTATTTTTGTGCGCTTGCAAACATAAATACGTTATATCCGTGCGTTTTTACGCTGCGTAAAAACATAGAGATTTGTGCGTAATGCTCCCAAAGATAAAAAGTGATTATTTTTTATCCTCTCCAGGGATGGCCGTCTCAGCGCATACTCTGTGCAGTATGGTTTTCATCATCGGGCTGCTGTCATCTCCCGCCGATTCAAAAAGAAACCGAGCCTCTCAAGGGGCCATTCCTCATCCTGACAAAAACAACCCTAACGAATCGGAGCAGCAACCGCAGCCCCCGGAGGCGGGTTCCAGGTCCCGCCACAGGCCGGGCTCATCCTCACCGGCCGACGAAGTGCTGGAATCCAGCCAGGAGGCTCTACATGTGACGGAGCGCCAGTATTTGAAGCGGGACTGGTGCAAAACGCAGCCTCTCAAGCAGACGATCCACGAGGAGGGCTGCATCAGCCGCACCATCATCAACCGCTTCTGCTACGGACAGTGCAACTCCTTCTACATCCCCAGGCACATCCGCAGGGAGGAGGGCGCCTTCCAGTCCTGTTCGTTTTGCAAACCGAAGCGGTTCACCACCATGACTTTTACATTGAACTGTCCGGACCAGCAGCCTCCCACTAAGAAGAAGCGCATCCAGCGCGTCAAGCAGTGCCGCTGCATCTCCATAGACCTGGACTAAACACGCTGCAATAATCAGCAGACGCTGTTGGTAGATTTGGAGCGCCTGTCTGCATCTGGAGATGTACACGGACGTTTTTTTTTAATATTCTCCTCTTGCACAAAAAAACCCCCAAAACTGACATGCAACATTGAGCAGAGATGTTTTACTCCTCGTTAGTTTCAAAACCCCAATGCACGGAAACGCTAACTCCAAACGGGCACATTTTTATTTTTGCGCACGGCTTCCTTACTTTACCAACAGTAGCAGCAACTAGACAGAACAGTAAAAATCCTCTTTCTCCACTCCAATAAGAGTATTTTTCCCAAACAAAACCTGTATTTAACGCATTATGTTTGTAGAACTGGATGTTTCCACTGTGTGGAGTTTGATGAATGGATTTGTAATGAAAATGTGATTATTTTTTATTTCGACTTTTCAAGAATCTTTTGAGGTTAACCTAACTGATTTCTGTGAATTTCGAAGCTTATTGGTAAAATATTTCATTTTTTATGTCTGGAGTCTATTTAAAAAGCCTTTAAAGTAAAACAGACTCGTTTTTATAAAAACATTGTACAGTATTGGTTAGTATTGAGGCTAAATAGTTCTAAAATGTAAAGCCGTTTTGATTTAACCGGTTTGTTTACTCCTTTTGATTAAATTATCTATTAAAACCCAATAAACAAATGCTGTTATTGCCTACTATTTGTAACTAATTGTAATTTTTGCAATCCTTCTAACTGAAAATATCTGCTGAGAAACAACATATTGAGTTAATCATTTTTAATTTGGGTAATTTAACTACAGTATGTACATTTCAAAAAGCTTTATGCAGATGATGAAAAACTGTATTTTAGGTCTAAATCAGCTTACTGCTCCAACCTTGAGATTTTAGTTTTAATTACAAAAGTAATCCATATTACAAGTGAAGATAACATTGGTACATTTTTAATATACCTAATTTAAACAAGTAGATTTTTAATTGCTTTATACAGTTGAGGCATTTCAACAAAGCCTTTGTAATTCTTTTTTTATTGGCTAAATTTGCTAACCACACAAACCTTGGAATTTCTGTTCTTAAATCTAACAATCCTTTTAAATGAGATCACATTGTTTACATTTTTAACTGAGCTGAGATTTCTTATTGCTTCCTGCAACTGATGCAACATTGCATTTCTAAAAGATCCTATTGTAATGTTTTTAAGGAAGGTATTGTCTAAATCTGCTCAGGAATAGGGCTGCAGGGCATTGGAAATCATGCAATGGTGATATTAACGTTAAATATTGCAATAACAATATTAGTAGTAAGTCCACATTTTCCTCACTGCTGGGTTTCACATCTATCATTTCAACACTTTGCCCATCATCTTTCAGCATCTTAGGCATCTAGTGCAATTAGACGCTAAACATTTTACTGATGTGGGAAGCAGGAATTTCTGACATTTGGAAGATGACCGGTAACAAATACTGCATTCCAAACAGTCTTTTGCGATAATGCTGCATATGGTGATACTGCCATTGGGATGTGCTTGCAGTAAACTGCGCAACCCTACTCAAATGGGCCTAAGACTAAACAAAACCAAAGAAAATACCTTTCTTAGTCTATATTAAGTCCTGAAACAAATAGTTTTACTCTCCAACTTTTCAAAAATATAGTTCTGAAAAAAAGAAATTCCTATTGTTCCAATTTTAGCTTTTAATTGCAGATTTCAAGGAGCAATTTTAAATGTCAAAAAAATGTTCTACTGCCAGACTTTATTCTGACTCACAATTGATTTTACTGCCCAGCAGTTTTAAGAATGATCAAACCCTTTTGCCGATTCAAAGTATCAGATTTACATGGTACAGGCCTTTATAATGGAACAGTTGACAGAAGAAAAAGATTGCAATCAAATAGTTTCAACAGCTTTCAGAGTGCACATCTTCACCCAGATGGCTTCACTTGGTATTTAGGAGTATATTCTTGAAATTTAAAACAATTCCATAAAAATAATGCACCTACATGTGAAACTGCTGACGATAAGTCGATGTACAAGTTTTCCTAGCCACCTGAAAGAACATTAAACTGTTAAAGGCTTTACAGGGGTTGGACAATGAAACTGAAACACCTGTCATTTTAGTGTGGGAGGTTTCATGGCTAAATTGGACCAGCCTGGTAGCCAGTCTTCATTGATTGCACATTGCACCAGTAAGAGTAGAGGGTGAAGGTTCAATTAGCAGGGTAAGAGCACAGTTTTGCTCAAAATATTGAAATGCACACAACATTATGGGTGACATACCACAGTTCAAGAAGACAAATTGTTGGTGCACATCTTGCTGGCGCATCTGTGACCAAGACAGCAAGTCTTTGTGATGTATCAAGAGCCACGGTATCCAGGGTAATGTCAGCATACCACCAAGAAGGACGAACCACATCCAACAGGATTAACTGTGGACGCAAGAGGAAGCTGTCTGAAAGGGATGTACGGGTGCTAACCCGGATTGTATCCAAAAAACTTTAAACCCGTTGCCCAAATCACGGCAGAATTAAATGTGTACCTCAACTCTCCTGTTTCCACCAGAACTGTCCGTCTGGAGCTCCACAGGGTCAATATACACGGCTGGGCTGCTATAGCCAAACCTTTGGTCACTCATGCCAATGCCAAACGTCGGTTTCAATGGTGCAAGGAGCGCAAATCTTGGGCTGTGGACAATGTGAAACATGTATTGTTCTCTGATGAGTCCACCTTTACTGTTTTCCCCACATTCGGGAGAGTTACGGTGTGGAGAAGCCCCAAAGAAGCGTACCACCCAGACTGTTGCATGCCCAGAGTGAAGCATGGGGGTGGATCAGTGATGGTTTGGGCTGCCATATCATGGCATTCCCTTGGCCCAATACTTGTGCTAGATGGGCGCGTCACTGCCAAGGACTGCCGAACCATTCTTGAGGACCATGTGCATCCAATGGTTCAAACATTGTATCCTGAAGGCGGTGCCGTGTATCAGGATGACAATGCACCAATACACACAGCAAGACTGGTGAAAGATTGGTTTGATGAACATGAAAGTGAAGTTGAACATCTCCCATGGCCTGCACACTCACCAGATCTAAATATTATTGAGCCACTTTGGGGCGATTTGGAGGAGCAAGTCAGGAAACGTTTTCCTCCACATAGTGACCTGGCCACTATCCTGCAAGAAGAATGGCTTAAAATCCCTCTGACCACTGTGCAGGACTTGTATATGTCATTCCCAAGACGAATTGACACTGTATTGGCCGCAAAAGGAGGCCCTACACCACACTAACAAATTATTGTGGTCTAAAACCAGGTGTTTCAGTTTCATTGTCCAACCCCTGTAGATTCCCCATACAAAAATAAATGACAGCTGTCAAACAAAGTACAGAGGGAATTGGAGAATCCTATTAATGGAAGTTCATCTGAGGTCATGTTCCGTCTTCATTACCCAAAACACAACCCTAGCAGCACAAATCTAAGCATAAAAGTCAGCTCTGATTACTTCCCGCTTCAAATATGCACAACATACACGTAGCATCCATGTGAAAATATATTTTTCTTCTAATTTATCAAGAAGATTCTTAGTCAACAAACTTGCAATGAGAAGGCAAGCTCAAAAAGCAATAAAGCTGCTGTTTTTTTCTTTTTTTGGCATGAAACAATACATTTTTCTTTACATAAATAGACTTTTCTTCTCTGACAAAAAGGTTACATCACACATTTGTACATACAACTCATTTTAATACTCTACTTTTAAAATAGAACTTATATTCTAACATGGCTTTATTATGACATTAAAATTAGATTTCTTAAAGATAACGTTTTGCATAAAAAGAAGTGGAAAAGAAAGGAGTGGAAGCAGGCTGAACAAAATGCACGCAGGCATCATAACAGGGAGTGTGGTGCTACGGCGTACAGCTACTGCAAGCGGGAAAGTGCTTAAAACGGTGCAGAGCACAGTGATGTAGATTTCTTTCTTTTATTCACAAGCAAGCATACAGCTAGGAGATGTTGAGATCTTCTGGTGTTTTTATGAGTTTGTGTGTGTTAGGAGGCCGAGACTTGCTGCCAGCTACCACCCGCCTCTGGCCGTCGCCCATCGGAGCACAGTCTGGTGCAGTGTAACACACAACAAAGCGAATTGTCCATGTGCTCATGCACAACTTGTACACAGCAATCCATACTCGAGGAGTCCATGTCTGCACTTGAAAGTGTAGATCATTTATCATATTGCTCCAAAGACGCACGGTTCCTACGACATGAAGCATTGGCAAGATGTTTCTTAATGAGGCGGGGTGAATCAAACACGTTACCTACTGCAAAAGAAGCTGCTAACTTCCTGCTCTGCGAAAGAAAGATCTGTTTTGTCAACACGGATTTTCCTCTAAGAAGACAGAGACAGGAAGCAGAGTGTGTTCCTACAACACCACCAAGGGCTTAAAAACTGTGAATCTGTCAGACCTTTTTCAGTTTCTCATGTAAGCTGTCTGATAAAATTTAGAAAAGTGACAATCCACAGCTTCTGGAGATCCAGGAGGAACTTGTGTAGCTTGCTGAGAATCCCAGTGAACCCCGGAGACCTATCCTTAGTTGGGCAATCAGAGGTCATGGCATGCCGGATGAATGAGGTCAACCTTTGGGCCTTCAAGAGTCCCATCACTTCAGCCGCGTTGGCTGCTGCAGATGAGCAAAAAAAAGCTCAACATAGAGGTGGGGAGGGGTGTGGAGGATGGGGCCGAGGGTGCTGTTAGTGGAGCAAAGACACAACAGTAAATCTGCTCAGGTTTTATTGTGTTATTGTGAGGCAGGTGGTAAATGTAAAATAGATGGGGCCTGCACGCTTCCTCGCTGCAATCTTTCTTCTTCTGCCTTGCCACTCATCATTTCCCTCAGCTGGACGACACGTTGGCTTCCTTCTGCCGTAACCTCTCTTTCTGTTGGCAACAGCAACATAAAGATTAAGAGTATTGATTTCAGCGCTGACGCAAGAGTGAGGCAGCTTTTAGGAAACTCCATTACTGACGGTGAATAAATATTATTTCTTACCAGACTGTTAGCATTAATCTTTTTGGTTTCCACTCTTTTTTCTGCCGTGATCTTCTTGATGTTTTCTTGAGCTTCCTTCAATCTTTGGTAAAACAAACACACACAAATACATACAATGATTCAAAATGATAAGACCATTTAAAAACAGGCCATATGGAAGAGAATCCTCTCATGAAAGTGTCCCTTGAATAACATGCCTAGTGCCTTGAAAAATTATTTATTTCCCTTTAACTTTTTGAAATTTTATCATATCACACCAACAACCTTATACACTATATTGCCAAAAGTATTGGGTCACAACACCAAATCAATAAATTTCGGTCCTACAATCACTTCCATGGATGCAGGTGTATACATTTTGGTGTGGAGAAACTTGACTGCCCTGCACAGAGTCCTGACTCCAACCTTTTTGAACACATTTGAGATGAATTAAAGTGGAGGCTGCAATTCTGGTTGTCTCATCTAACTATAAACACACCTAAACCTTGTGGAAGATGTTTACAGAATAGTTAAAGCTGCTATTGCTGACAATGGTGGGTCCATCAACAAACTGGACCTTATAGATTAAGAGTAGAATGTCATCAAAGTTCATGTACATGTAAAAGTAGACAGACAAATACTTTTGGAAAAATGTATTTTAGTGGGTTTTGTTTCTGAAGGACACACACAAAGGGGTGCACACCCAGAGACTGAATTACTTGCCTAGTTTTCTTTGCCAAATAGCTCAAGAGCAGTCATTTTGATGGATAACCTCTGTGAACATCAATCTTGAAGTCCTCCCACAAATTCTGACTTGGATTTACGTATGAACTTTGACTAGGCCATGTTATCATAAATATCTGCATTCCTCCTCAGTATGCAGTCAAGTTCTCCAGAGTCCTGCTAATGACCTAAATATTTGATTCAGGTGTGTTGAAGCAGAGGAACATCTAAAAGTTGCAGGTTATCGGTCCTCTGGAGGACTGGAGTTTGACACCTGTGATTTAAACTAAACCTTTACACTGCAGCTTTGGCTGTATGTTTAGGGTCGTTGTCCTGATAGAACGCGAACCTTCACCTCAGTCAGGAGTCTTTTGGAACAGGTTTTATTCCAGCATTGCCTTGTGTTTAGTGCCATGTATCTTCCTATCAACTCTGGCAAGCTTTCCTGTCCCTGCTGAAGAAAATAATCCCCACAGCATGATTCTGCCACTACCTTGTTTAATTGTGATGTGTTATTTCAGTTGTTCTCTAGACACAATGTTTTGCATGCAGGCCAGTTTTTTTTTTTTTCAGTTTGTTCTTTTCTGACCAGACTATCTTCTTTCAAGCTTGCCGTGTCCATACATGACATATGGCAAACTGCAACTGCTACTTTTTATGGCTTTCTTGCCACACTTCCATAACATTTACATTTATGGAGTACATGACAAATTATTTCAACTGTTGCATTTATGCTGTGTATCTCTGCAGCTCTACCAGAGTTACCACTGGCCTGTCAGCTTAGGCTGAATACAAATGCCAGCCACCTTTTTTAAAATTCTTACTTGTAAAAAAACAAATAACAAGTTGAAACCATAAATCATTTTGTTTCATAAGACAATTAGTTTTACCTCTTCATATGACATAAAATCCCAATAAAAAGTATCATAGTAGCGCTGGGAAATAAAACTATTTCAATAATTTGTGTGGGAACAGAAAATTTTGTTAACAATGGTAAAAGTAGGCTTTAAAATTCAATAAAACAGACATTACATGTGGCCTTTTTGCACCTTTCAAGCCGTACTGCAAAAGTCATTTGTACATCTGTATATTGCCAGTTGAGTGAGGGTCATTATTCATCCATAAAGACTGCAATTCCTAAGGGATTTCAGTCTTCAGTTTATGAACGTTTTTGAAAATAAATCTCAATTATTATCAATGTTTAATTACTATGTTGTTGTTATTTGTTGTTGGTGTTATTATTGACCAGGAGATGTCATTTAAATCCCATATTAAACAGGTTTCTAGGATTTCCTTCTTTCATCTCCGGAATATTGCCAAAATTAGAAATATCCTGTCCAGGATTGATGCTGAAAAACTAGTCCATGCATTTGTTATTTCAAGGCTGGACTATTGTAATTCTTTACTATCTGGATGTCCACAAAATGCAGTTAAAAGCCTTCAGCTGATTCAAAATGCTGCAGCAAGAGTTCTGATGAAAATTAAAAAGAGAGATCATATTTCCCCTACTTTAGCTTCCCTTCATTGGCTCTCTGTTAAATCTAGAATAGAATTTAAAATTCTCCTCCTCACATATAAAGCCCTTAATGATTTAGCTCCATCATACATCAGAGATCTGATTGTTCCATACGTTCCTAACAGAGCACTTCGTTCTCAGACTGCAGGTTTACTGGTGGTTCCTAGAGTCTCTAGAAGTAGAATGGGAGGCAGATCCTTTAGGTATCAGGCTCCTCTCCTGTGGAACCAGCTCCCAGTTTTAGTCCGTGAGGCAGACACCCTCGCTACTTTTAAGGCTAGGCTTAAAACTTTCCTTTTTGATAAAGCTTATGGTTGGAGTGGCTTAGGTTATCCTGAGCGATCTTCCTTATTTTAGCTACGTCTTCTTCTCCCCTTGTTGGATGGAGTAAGGGGGAGTCAGGTTTAGCCTAAAACCGGCTCAGCTATGGTTGAGGTGCAAACACACCCTCCATTTCTGCTACCTGTATGACCCCCTCTCTTTTCCAATAGTTATAGTCAATCTGACAGAGAGAGGTATCCCAATCGTTGTGGTTTTTAGTATAACAATGGCCATCAGTGGGCTCTAGATGGACAAACTGTCTACTTTTAAGGCTAGGTTTAAAACTTTCCTTTTTGATAAAGCTTATAGTTAGAGTGGCTTAGGTTGTCCTGAGCTGTCTCTGTGGTTGTGCTGCTATAGGCTTAGGCTGCTGGAGGACATAATGACCACTTTCACCCTCTTCGCTACTTTCTCACACTACTCTTCAATTTTGTATTATTTGCTGTTATTTCAGCTTTTGACTTTGTTCTCTCTCTTTTCTCTTCCTAGAAGCTACACCTGGCCTGACTCTGTGTCTACCTGTAACACCTTTCTGGAGAGGGGAATCCTCCAAGCTTCTGCTGGCAAAAACTTAATGCTCACCCTCTACCGATGATCCACATGGCCCTGTCTTTCAGTGTTTAACCCTTTCTCTCTCCTAGACATAGCTACTGACTGAGCTTTTACTGTAACTAACTCTATGTGCTCTCTTTCAGACTCTAATCTTGAAAACTGGCTCAGAGTTTATCTGTTCCTTCTTTCTCGGTGAAACGACTAAAGGAGCTACATCCATTAACATTTACCTTTTCTTTCCCATAGAAAGTACTCCTGGATCAGTCCTTCTTTGTTCTCTTTGTGTCTCTGCTCTGTTCTCTCTAACCCCCAGTCAGTCGTGGCAGATGGCCGCTCACACTAAGCCTGGTTCTGCTGGAGGTTTCTTCCTGTTAAAAGGGAGTTTTTCCTCTCCACTGTCGCTACATGCATGCTCAGTATGAGGGATTGCTGCAAAGTCAACGCCAGTGACTGTCCACTGTCTCTACATGCTCATCCAGGAGGAGTGAATGCTGCAAGTCACTGACTGGATGCAATCTGCTGGGTTTCCTTAGATAGACAAACTTTTTATCCAATTTGAATAAATAACAGAATCTGGCTGCACTGCTCAATGATTAAGATTAATTGGAATGTATGTACCTGACTTTTGTGAAGTGCCTTGAGACGACATGTGTTGTGAATTGGCGCTATATAAATAAACTGAATTGAATTGAATTATGTTAAGGGCAATGTTACGGTTACTATGTTAGGGCAACAAAATGTGAAAAAATTGAATGGGTGTGAATACTTTTGCAAGACACTGTGGGTAGTTCACAAGGGCTAAACTCACAGGCGGGTCCACATCTAAGTTTGTGGTCAGTGAAAGCCTCGCTAAGTGAGAAGCTGTTGAGATTGACAGTAGTTTGATGAGATAACGAGGAAGCCTTTAAAAAAAACCTTGGTTTTTATGAGTGTGCAAACAGTATTTAAAATAAAGATAGTTGTACATAAGCACAGTCAGCTTTGAGCAATGTGATACACGACTGCAATTAAGACAGAGCACATGGATCCATGGCGAGGACATGAAAATCTCCTCCATGTCACAGGGAATGAAGAGGACTCCACATGATATCAAATACAACAGCCTAAAAGTTTTGTTTGGACAGTGTTTATTCTCTGTTTTCCTTTAAAAGCTGCAAGTTGTTTCTGCTCGCGCAGGTCTGTGAACCTTCAGGCTGGACGCCCAACATCATTACTGTGTTTATCAGTCCTCCCTCAATGCGCAGCCTTTTTAAAGGCTACAGGCCAGTAAAGCCAGGCGGCAGCCAGGAGGGTCTGCTGTCTCTCCCTTGGAATGCCCCTCCTCACTTCCAATCCCCAAAATGACGCCTCAGGTCAGAGGAAAGATCATAAATTCAAACCCCAGTCCTGAAGAAACAAGACTAAAGCCCCAGCTACTCCCATCTGCCTCCTCTTTGATGGCCTCTCTCTTTGCTTTAATAACAACTTGCTTTTTGCTAATTTGAGATGTCCTCAAGATCTACGATGACAGGTAAAAGAAATTAAGTTTTACACTTTTAAGCTTTGCTTTACATACGCTCCATCAGTGCGTGTATTCTGGAGGATTGATGAGAGAAGCCTTCACTTGATCTTTCTGAGAAAAATCATACAATGCTTGCTACTTCATCCAGCTATGCTGTACCTTCATCAAAAGAAATGAGTGGTACAACTGTGCAACAGAGATCCAACTCACCTCTCCTTGGAGATGGTTTTACTTTGACGTATCCAGGAGTTCTTGAAGTCGTTGCAGAACTCGTACCAGAGCATAAAGATGTAATTTGGAGTGACTTCTTTTTCACCAGGCTTTGGCTGTAGACCAAAATAGTTCACCACATCCTGGAACCTGCAGGAAGAAACATGACAAAGGTTTAAACAGGCACATCTTTGACATGTTCTGTGGTGAGCGACCCATGATTTGTAACTAGAGATGCACATAGAAATTGGATGGTGATTGACTGGCATCAGCTGATTTTACATTGATCAAAATAATTAAAAAAATTGGCAAATTCGGCATGACAAGCATGAGGTTACTTGAAATACAACACTCAATTTGCTATATTTAGAATCAGCGAGGTATTTCAAAAATGAAGGCAGAATAAGTTTAAGAAGCTTCTGAAAAGGAAAGTGTATTTTATGGAGGCATGTCAGCTGTTTATTCAGGGTACCACAATAGGGAATTACACCTTAGTATATAAGAGATAGATGACTGTATTACAGCAAATTTGTTGTGGAACATGCTGGACTGGTAAACATTAGCAGCCTTTTGGAAATCTCACAGTTAGGGTAAGGATTTACTAAGTAGAAAAATTAGTAAGACATTAAGCACATTAATCATTAATACAGGATGCTTAAGACGGGCTCCGGTGGCTGGGTTACTGCACGCAGGACCTGGCCGGGCCAAGCCCGAATGAGAGACGCGAGGCCGTCCTCTAGTGGGACTCCTGAGGCAGCTGTCAGGTACCTTGAGGAATAAGTGTGCCGTGGCTTAGGCTGTAGCAGAGGCAAAAACGCAGGTCTGGGAGGAGTTTTGCCTCCCTGGGAAGGCCTATGCCAGGCCAATAGTCGAACCTCGGATTCAGGAGGAGCAGGGTGTTGTTTTCCCCGGCCGTAGAGCACCAGCTCTACATCCTCAAGGGGGTGCTCGAGGGTTCGTGGGTGTTTACCCAACCGGACTACATGTGTTTTGTGGACCTGCATTCGATGTCCCTTGTGGTGCCCTCTGGGAGCCCAAAAGGCGAAGCTCTCAATTTACCGGTTGGTCTTATCCTCACCTATGGGCATGAACTTTGGGTTCAAGCGGCTGAAATGAGCTTCTTCCGTAGGGTGGCGGCTGGGGACTCCCTTGAAGATAGGGTGAGGATCTCGGCCTTCTGGAAGAACTCAGGGTAGAGCCGATGTCCCTCCACATCGAGACGGGTCAGCTGAAGAGGCTGTTGCAGATGCCCCCTGGACGCCTCTCTTGGGAGGTGTTCCAGGCACATCCCACTGGAAGGAGGTCCAGGAGATGGCTCAGAACACGCTGGAGGGACTATGTCTCTCGACCGGCCTGGGAACACCTCAGGCTTCCCCCATAGGAGCTGGAGGAGTTGTCTGGGGAGATGAAAGTCTAGGCATCTCTACTGAGACTGCTGCCCCTGTGACCCAGTCCCGGATAAGTTGAAGACGGCGAGTAAGAGTATGAGATGCTTACAACAGCTTAAAATGTCAACTCATGTTGCCTATGTTTTGAAATAATACTAAGCCTGTTTAACTGCAGAGCTGTGTAATGTTGATTGTTTTCACTCACACACTATTTAAAAAAACATGCTCGATTAAATAAATAGGAAACCAATCTAACACAGCAGTACATCTTTTCTCCCCCTGTGTTACAAATGCTAGTTTGTACACAGCTGATATGTTGTAATACAGCATATAACTACATTTTGTTGTGCAGAACAAATGTTACTGAGCTTACTTTTACTTTGTAAAAAGTAAAGGAGGTACCACAAATGAGCCTGTTCCAATCCAATATTGGTAGCCAACCTGATACTGATGTCATGGGATCTTGGATAAGATCTAAGCTCGAGGCCAAAGATCTAGACCCACATTCTTATGCTGCTGGAGATCATATTTTGAATGATTTACTCTGGACGTATCAGCAAATGTTGTAAATATATCAATAAATGTATTTTTTTTTTAGATTTGACAGATTACTCAAAGTTCAAACATATGGCCAGAGCTTGTAAGAGACAGCCATAGACAGAGGTAAGAGTAATCACTCTGCTGCTCAGCATCACTGTCATCTGAGATATTTAAGTATCTCAATCCAGCTGGGCCACAGAGGAGCAGCAGTAGCATTAGCTCTATTATTGCACTGACCTTGGCAGTCTTCAGGGGGGTAGGCAGAAGGTCTAGGCAGAATGGGCACACACACAATGGTAAAAACTATGTAAAGCACACTCACTGTCAGTCAACAATTTGAATGAGGCAGAAAAGCACAAAATAAATTCTGCCTTTCATATTAAACCAAATGTAACTGTATCTGAAGTTCTCACAACGCTCTCAGCAGCACACAAGACATGGAAAGCTATGTTCTGCTTTAGATTCTCTCTGTGGACCAAAACATGAAAGACATTTTCAAGCTGTGCCTGTCATGGGGTATGATAAAAGAGGACCATCATTCAAAGGATGCTTTCTGTCACTCTGACACAGGTAGGCCATGACCTCCAGATGCTAGGTGGCTATTTGAAAAGCTGATCTTATACGGAAATTTCTGCAGAGGTCTGCTTTACATTTTAATTATTTTGTCAGGGCTGCTCCATATATCATCCTTTGCAGAAAGATGGGGGAACGACAGCTCTGAGATGTTTGAATTGACCAAATAGATGACCGTCACAGGTAGCTTCCTTGCAGCTGGTCTACCCTGCTATGACGAACAGGAACTCTTCTCTGTAATCTCCTCTCCTGACCCTGGGTCATCATGTCAAAGCTTGCACAAATCAAGCTAAAAGATTTTACTTTGAGCCTCCTGTGCACTCATTAAAACAAAGCATGAAACAGATGTAATCCAAAAAACATAAGTACTGTAATACAGACCTTTATTTGCAAGTGCACAAACAAACAAACCAAAAACACCTAGATTTCTATAATCTATACAATAAAGCCATTGCCGTGAGAGCGTTTACTGCAGTGCCCACCACCAGCATTCCTCACTGACAGCTATAAAAAAAAGAACGATTACAAAACTCTGAGCAGTCGTGAGAATCAGGGGAATATTTAAACAGGCAACTTTTTAAATTCCTTTGTTTCCTCAGTAAAAAAGATTACAGAAGTAAACAGCATGTTGTTGGCTGACTCAGCAAAAGTGCAGATCAGAGGCCGATTTCATCACATAACCCCACAGTCAAGTCAAGTCAAGTCAAGTCAAGTCGAGTCAAGTTTATTTATATAGCGCTTTTCAGCAACAAGGCACTCAAAGCGTGAAATATAACACACCAGCTTGCACCAACCAAAACTGTAGCTGTACGTTGACTGCAGAGGTGGCACCGGGGCCAAATGAAATTGAGCGTGATGGTGGAGAAGGAAACTTAATGAGACAGAACTGAGGGGGGGAAAAAAAAACAGAAAACATCAGTGGAAACCCAAATACAAAGCAGACAAATTAGGTCTGCATGCTGAGGTAAAGGCCAAACAGGAAATTTACTTGGTATAGATTTAATCCTCATTAAGTGTAAAAAAATTAAGGGCAGTTTGGTTTGAAGTATTTATGTATTGTAGAAAAAGCACATCTATTTCTTTCTTAATTATTATGTCACCCATGTGCAGTTCCCACTTATTTGAAGTGGGAATTATAGCACCTCGCAAAGTATTCACACCCCTGGGATCTCTTTCAGATGTAATCACCTTACATTAACTAACATCAATGCATTTTATTGGAATTTTATGTGACACACCAACCCAAAGTAGTGCATAATTGTGAAAAGAAAGTTGAATTATTTCAAAATTTTGTTCAAACATATTTTTTAAAAGTGCAGCCTGCATTTTTGTTTACCCTCCTTTACTCTGATACCCCTTAATGAAGGCCAGTGCAACCAACTGCCTTAAGAAGTTTCCCAATTATTAAGTAGAAGGGTGTGAATACTTTTACAAGGCACAATATATACTCTTGTGCAACAAATAAGGTAATGATCAAAGAATTTGAAATATCAAAATAAGATCTCATGTAGCTGTATAATGTAGAAATCTTATTGTAAATACAGATACCTAATGTCACTTCTCAGAAGTAGATCCTTATTCTCCATGTTTCAGAAATGTTTGGGAGACACAAAAATAAAACCAAATCAATAATTCCGGGTTTAATTGGTGATAAACATACATTTAGATATATAAAAACCTTACAACCACTGAGTGAAAAAAAGGCTTAATAAAAACCTAAAATTTTCTTTTTACTATTTTGAAAAAGGTTTAACATTTCTCAAATATGAATAGTCCGTTTATTTGATAAGAAAATTCACAGTAATGTCATATAATCATAACTGCTAAGGTGGAAAATAATTCTGCAGTGACTTTACCAGTGAAATTATGTAATTTTACTATGTTCTTTATTAGGAAAAATCATTATGATTTCTTTATTATGATAGTTTAAAACAAATCCTAATTTTATAAAATGTCATAACATTGAAATCAAATGTCAATTAGACTTGAAGTGGAGTTAATTCAATGCAGTTTAGTGTATTCATCACAAGAAAATTTATTCTCTCTAGGCGCTATGCAGAGAAAGTAAACACATCCAACTCAAGTCTAATTGCATACAGCTGAGGGTACTTTAAAATGTCTAATGCATTAATGAGTTGTTTTATATTTTTAGAAATCAATGTTTATAATTAGACTTGATGATCTAAAGTAAATTTAAAATGATAAATTATTTAATAATGATTTAATAATATATATCAGGTACAATTGTATGCAGTTTTCATTTTACTAAGCTACAAAAACACCTATTTTCCTAAACTTACTGCAGTCTGACATGTTGTACTTGTATCCTGATTAATAATTCCCACCCTGCATCCAGCTCAGACCATCATGCTGAGCCTAATATATGCGTTTGCTCTAAAATACCTGTTGTCCATTTCATTTAGCAGTAATTTGGTCACTGCCGCGGTTTGTTCATGGATCGTTAAGATGTGTGAGCCCACCCAGGGCCTGCAGTGCCCACTGACATTCATATTCATCAGAAAGTGTGTCACTTTTATGAGGTGGCTCTGTGGGAACCTGAGAAAGACAAACCCCTACCTCCCTCTTGTTCTGCTAGTCAGCCAGCCCCTCACCCTGCTCTTTAGATGAAATTAAAGGAAAACTTCATTAAAAGCAAAGGTGCAGTCAGCTGTGGGGGCCTTTTGATCAATTTAGGTTCAACATATTCATTACAATGGTGTCACTCATGCTCAGAAGCATGCACGTGCACATTGCAATCTGGTTCATTGGATAGAAATATTACTTCAGGTTGAAGAAAGGATGAAGAGGCTGGGAGCTGTAGCTACCCATTAGAGATGATCTTGGCTCAAAAGAGCAAGAGATGTTCATTGAGTTATAAGGTTGTCCAAAGCAATCAAATTTTCTTTTTTACTGTTTACAGGTTCCATTAGTCATGTCCGGTGCCTTTCACCCTCTTCTATATTCGCAGTCATGACTTATTTTGAACGTTGGAGGGGTACGATTTAAGGCAAACAAACCTGTTCTCTATCCAAACATGGCCAAAATAATCTATTTGCTTTGTTTGTCTGCTCCACCATCTTTTTCCAATATGAAATATTCCAGAGAGGATTTTGCTCAGACAGCAACCTCGGCGGCTGCCAGCGTGTCTTAAACCCATAAATCAAGATGCTTCGTGGGAAGACATTTGGAAGTCTTCTGGGTAAAACACAGCAGATAAGAACGACAGGAACTGCAGGGGAGGAAGTTTGGGGCATCCAGGTTCCTGTGGAAGCCCACTGGTGCTTCTCTCAGGCATGAGGGTGTGCTTATTTATTCTGAAGTCAATTTTAACATACCTAAAAGTTAGCACAGGTGTGTACTGGATGAACATTAAATGTAGTAGTGAAATGATCCAGTTAATTTCATTCATGCAAATAAATATGAAGAAGCCTCTTTAACTTTCTAGAAACTTTATCAGCTCCTGAAAATATAAGCTCAACAAATATTAAACATTTGTGTTATGAGATAGCAGCTATGTTAACAACAAAGTGGAGCTATGCCATGTTTCCAATGCACTCTTTGTAGCTGGTTGTAACATGACTAAGCTACATTAACTCATATTACATGTTCAGAAATCAGTTAGTCTCATACTTTATCAAAATCAGATGTGTTGAGTTCTTTTCCCCTCCACTGAGCAATCTTTATCGTAAATAGGTGCTATTGAAAACCCCATATTTCTCAATTTTTAGTCATAGTGGTCTTCTTGTGAGAACTGACTCTATTGTTTACCCTACACAACCCTCTGTGGTTCCTGTGATAAATATCCAGTGAAAAGTAACTTTGACCAATCAGTGTGAATGTACATTACAACTCGAAACATTTTTTTTTACCAATTTCCTAAAATGTTGCATTTTTCGAGATGGGAGGTTTAGGTCTGACAGCAAGGGTATAACAAAACCGTTTGAAGAGCTTGCATTTATGAATAGTTTTCTTATCTCTCAGAGGTCTAAAGAAGAAGATTTTATGGCTCAACTGAATCTAATCTCTATACGGTATGGGTCGGTTATAAATATCAGGGTATACAAAGGTTTTAAAAGGTTAAGATTTGAAAACCTCAGGTATATTCCTACATACCGTTGCTACTGTTTAAAGTCATTTTAATAAGATGCTAAAGAACACGAGTGATTGGAGCACACAATAGCACAGTGCTGTTGTTTTGTTTTTCCTCCACATGTTAAACCTGTGCTCCAGGTCACTTAGTAACTTCCTTTAAGAGTGTTTTGCCTCATATCCAACCTTGTTCTGAATCCAAAGTTAGGAACCACCAAGATCAGGACCAGAACCAACAGTCTGACATTCTGACATTCTCAGATTTCCCTGTCTGCCAAGCTAACAGATGTAATTGTGAGAACTGCACACCTTCAGAAATCCAGTCAGTCCAATTTTTCAGACCTCAGTGAGGCCCTCAAACATCTTTCTTGAGTAGAGGTTCTGTTGCTAAAAGCAGTGTCCAAATGTTTCTCAGAGTTTCAATCCACCCTTTTTTCTTTCGCGTCTTTGATTAAAACTATACATTAGTACTTAAATCTGTGTCATAAAACTTAAGGGTCATGAGAGACATACAAAATTTGACTTTAATCAGTTTGGATAATAATATTTTTTAAATGTTAATGCCATCCTTTCTTATCCTAAAACATCTGTACAGAACAATGGCAGAATAAATTCTTTACCTGTGTTTTGTTGGGTTTCTTTTGCTTAATTTTATCAGTAGAGTAGATATCAAGTTGATTTCAGTTTTATCAATGATCAATAATAAAATTTATTTCTTGGTTACATTGGCAAATACTTCTAATCATTTCTTCTTACAACCTTGAGTTAGTGTTTTAGGGTTGGTTCTAAATAAAACCTAATTCCAAGAAATGCACAGAAATCTAGTTTCCTTTTATTAAATCTAGTAAAGATTGTCAAATGGAAATGAGAAGAAATGTGACACAACATCTGGATTGTTTTACAGATTCTAAGAATGATTTTTGACATGGTTTATAACTTTTAAATTATTTTATTCTAACTTAATATCATTACATTGCGCTTCTGTCCTACCTTTTCTGGGCTGCGTTGAGCCGGTCCTCTTCAGCAGAATGCTCCTTTTGAGCTGCAACATATGAAGAAACGTTACACCAGATCATGAAACAGAGGATGAGACTCAACCGATGAGACTCAACCTACGACTCCTGTAGAGGGCGCTGTGTTTATCCGTGTTACCGAAATGCTAAGGGTTGAGATGTCACAGACTCAGTAAACATGTTACCCAACTGAATATTAAGCACATTGTAAAGTTTGACATGCCTCTATGTGTTGACGTTCAGACGTGTGAGTGGGTGACACCTGGTCTTTGGAGCTTGGAACCTGTGCTCTGTTTGTTGAGTGTTTTTTGTGTGCGTTTGCATGCGTGTGTTGGCATATAACTGCACGTTTCAGCTGAAGCAGAGAAGCTTGGGAACCCAAGGCACTTGTGGACTCCTGCCATGTAAAAGTGCCTAAATGCAAGGCAGATGTGTGCGGCGGGCCAGGCTGAGGTGCAAGAATTTATCTAGGGCCAAAGAGTGCCTGTGATCTCAGATTTATTGCATTTTTCCAGATTCATCCTTTTTACAATGATGGGGGACCTTTTCTACTTGAAGATTTAAGAGGGGGAAGTCTCCAAAAAATTGTTCAAAGGCAGGTTTGGGGGTCTTCTGGGAGTAGGTGAGCTAAAGCCTGCGATCAGCAACCCCTTTTATTTTTAGGCCTTTTTTTTTACATGTATGTTGGGTAAAACCTAATGATGGGAGGGGGGTGGTCATGTGGTGGTCATGTCTGGAATAAAAAGAGGAGGGGGAAGAAGAGAGGGGCCGTGACCAATGGTGTTAGTCTCAGTGGGGGTCAGGCTGGCGCCTGAGGTACCCCTCTGGTGTGACTGCAGAGGTGGCACAGGAGCTGAGAAACTGAGAAAAAGAAAGCGGTCCAGAGAGGGGATGTGTGAAGTTTTTCTTCCTCCACTCCATGTGTTAACATGAAACCACTAGTCGCTAACTAGAAAGTTATGAGACGTGCATGCTGAGAGGGACAATAAATTAGGGCTTTAAAACTCTGACACACTTTTCTTAACCACTGCTAAAACCAGCAACCAGATAACAAGATGAGTAGTCTGAAGAAATCTACAAAATGTCATTCTTCCCATCTTTTTACACATCTATTAGAGGAAGATTAATCTTAAAGACCAAGAAACACACCAAACAGGTCAGGGAAGTTGTGGAAAAGTTTGAAGCAGGGTTCCATTATAAAACAAAATCTCAAGCTTTGGATATTTCCTAAGCACTGTTCACACCAGACAGGTACCACAAACTATGTAGCGTACATGGCAAACATGGAAATGACAGCAGGGCTCGCTGAGACATTGTCCACTATCAAGTCTAATATTGATTTATTCATTCTATGCACAGCGAGACTTGATATTAAATCTCTTTTAGTTCCCACTTCATTTCTACAGAGGGTTTTTGCTGCCTTTCATGTTTGTTGTAATATGTCATATCATGTGTTAGACACATGTATGTTAGCGTGACTTTCTGAGTGTCGGCCTGGATAAGAGACCTGAATGAGACCTGAATGAGATCTAAATGATGAGTCAGACTTTAACTGCCTCAGCTGCTCTTTGATGGAAATGCTGCTGACTTGTTTTTGCCTTCTTTAGTCATGGAATCATCGCAAACACTGATCATTTTTACCTTCCACCTCAGGGGATGAACTCAAGGAAACTTGCTTATTAAAAATTATTTTTACAAGTTTTCCATTCAAAGATCAATTTTCAGAATATTTGGAAAAAACCCAATCAGCCAATCACAACTAGTACTGTTTAAAAAGCTTTCAAATATTGTGATGGTGACTAAAGACTAAAAGTTGTTAAAGCACACTTCTAGCTTTGTTTACAAAATTGTATTGTCGTAAACATTATTTTGTTGCTAAAAGTTTACAGTATGCAAGAATCAATTCTATTGGTTCAGTTGATAGGAAGCCGAGTCATGCATTTTTGCAACACTTCAATGTGATTGGCTAGTGTAGGAAAATCCCACCACTGACCTGTTAAGGTGTAATGCACTCTTTCATACTAGATTACTATTCCTGTTGAACAACCATAGTGGCTGTACAATATTAAAGGATCTTTGCAAATTCCCCTAGAATGATTGTTAAATAAAAAAAGAAGTTATTTTTGAGTTTAGAGAAGTAGTTACTGAAGGACAGGTTAGTACACATATAATGCCTTTTAACTCTCTCCCTCTTAAATCATACAACTTTCTTTTTCAAACGTCTTCAAGCAGATAATCCCGCAAACACAGAAGACACCTAATTAACACTTTGCAGAAGATTTCCTCTTTCTATGCACTTCAAAACGTAAAATGGGAATCAGGATCTCCTTTTCCCAACTTGCTGCAGGGCAGGTTAATTTTTCAGTGTCAGATCCAATAGTTATGCACCCTGTTAGAGGTAAACCAACAATGACAGAGACAATCGACGGTCAAACTTGAACTTTCCTCACTGATCTACATATATTGCTTTGCAGTGCATAGCAACTCTGTTTAGCAGCAACTGCTTTCTCACAAATGAGGCATGATGTGGCATCTGCCCCTAATATATTTGATTAATGACTGCTCATGGCAGGAAGAATGTTGCTCCTTTACTTGTTTATATTATAGCTCTTAAAGAGTGTTCGAAATTAGCTAAAATCGGCGGCTTTACAGAAATCAGGGATCAGAAATCAGACAAAAAATTCTGATCAGTGCATTTCTTCTTTCTCCAAAAGAAGGGACAGAGTTGCTTATAATAAAACTTACACAAAGCAGTGCAAGTGTTTAATGAGGAACAAGGACCCTTATGGTGTTGAAATGAGCCACAGCGTATTCCTATGTATACATGGTTACATTTATTATTTTAAGGCAGGACTGTAATTATGTTTAAAATGTTGTACCCAGCTGAGTTCTTTCTACAGAATTAAGATTGGTAATGTGATTCATAAACATTAAGATTGCTTTATTTTTGTAATTCGTAGACATGAAGAAGCATGGAAAAGCTTAAAGTTAAAATACTGCTGAGAAATGAGACAGTGCAGCATAAACAATGTGTGAGTCAGAAAGAGGACATTTAATGATAAGACTATTTAGGGAATCTCTGCTCATGTCACGGTGGTCCCCAGAAGTGCTCCACAGAAGTTGACAAGGCTTTACAAGGATGCAGCCAGAGAATTCCTGCTAGCTTTATGGAAGCTGAGAGTACATGAGAACCATTTTAGGAGCAATATGAGCCTGTAGACTCCTCTCCTCATCATGTCTTACAGCACAGCGAGACCTCCCCTCTCTCATCAAGAGCACTCAGACATCCAGCTGACTCGCACAGCAAAATAAATGATTCCAAACTTCTGTTTTTAAAGGTAAGATGAAGCATATGAGGGTGAAAACAGGGCTTTTCTAGATTTATACACCCATTCATCAACATTCCCTCATTCATGAATTCCAGGTCCAAAAAAAAACCCTTAATCTTTGAGGACCCTTAAATTGAATCTTTTTTCTCTCTAAGATTTAAAATTCAAGAATATTTTTAGCCCCACAGTAAAGAGGTAAAAAGTATCTGAATACAAATAAAAAACAGATTTTTTATTTTTAACTGTAAAACAATTTCAAAACCATGTATCATTTTCTGTCCACATCACAATTCTGAAGGCAAGTGGTTACTCTGTATTTTATTTAGGGGTAACAGAGTAAGGGGGGCTCAATACAAATGTGGATTTCTCAGAATTTTGAAAACCGTGCATTCTTTTCCTTGCAGTTCACAATTGTGTGCTACTTTGTGTTGGTACATCACATAAAATCCCGATGAAATACACTGAAGCTTAATAAACTTTGAAACAATTTCAAAGGGTATGCAAACTTCTGTAAATCACTGTATGGATAAAAATGAATGATTAGAACTTTTAAATAAAGAAATGACCAGTAATGTTTAAACCAACATTTTGTTTTCACTCACCAGCTGACAGGAATGCCTCCATTTTCTGCTTAAAGGGCTGCAGGTGTTCCTCTGACGAGTTAGTGCAGACTTTCTCCACATTCTTCTCACAAGCTGGCAGAAAGAATTAAAAAAAGAATGAAGGAAGATAATTAATGGCTGAACAAAGAACTAAAAGGTGTACTCTGTACAAATGATTCAGCGGAAGCAGTCTTAGCTGTTTCTGTTAAATAGTCCTGGGATGTTAAAGCCTGTTTTCTCATGAGCTCCTTTTAGAAGATAACAGATAATGAGATCATCACAACTTAATAGGATTCGTCCATATGAAAATTAAGCTTTTCCAAGACGACCTTTGTACTTTCCCCTTCTAAAATATCCCTTATAAACATATGTAAATGTATGTAAAAATGTCGTTATCCATACAGGAAAGTCATACCCCAAATGTATATGAATGAAATTTCAAGCCACAAAGGGGTAAACAGAACCTTAAAGCTCTGAAGTAACAATGATTCCAATTAAAAGAGCCTGTCAGGAGAGAGCAAAATGGTTACCTTTACAACAAATGTGAGTTTTGTTCGGTTTGTTTTCTTCTTTGCAGGCTGTTTTAACTCAGATTTGATGAGCCGTGTTGATCAAATCTAAATGTTTTGAAACTGACAAACTTGCATAAAGAAGGAAAAAAAGTGTAAAAAGATTGTGTTAAAATATGAGGGAAATATAATATGCAATGCTATGAAAAAGTTTTTGCACCATTACAGATTTTTTTGTATATGTTTTTTTGTTACACCTAAATGTTTTAGATCAAACACATTTGAATATAATAGAAAGATAACCTGAGCAAACACAGCACAATCTACAAATGATGGTGTTATTACTAATTGAAAGAAGTGATCCAAGCCAACCTGGCACAATGAAAAGATATACAGTCAACTGTGGTGGTGATAGTGGGATGTTCTAGGGCTCCTTTGCTTCTTCAGGACATGGACAACTTGCTGTAACAGAACCATGAATGCTGCCCCCCCATCAGGAAACCCTGAAGAATATTATCTGGCCATTTGTGACCTTAAGGTCATTTGAATTTGGTTTATGCCGCAGGACAATAATCCAAAGCACCAGAAACTGTCCACCTCTGAATGTAAAAAAAAAAAACTACACAGAAAATATTTTTTAAAGATTGGTTTATCGTTTTGGAGTATCCTAAATGGACCTAAATCCAACCGATATGCTGTGGCCTGACCTTAAGCAAAAAAAAACCCTCTCATGTGATTGAATTAAACACTAGACAACATTTATCCAGTGATACAAGACACTTGTTGCCAGTTTCAAAAACACTTGATGGCAGTTGTTCCAAAGGGTGGCACAATCAGTTATTAGGTTTAGGGGACAATTGCTTCTCCCACAAGGCCAAATTAGTTTGGTTAGTTTATTTTCCTTTAACATAATTCAAAAACTAGGTTCTGTATTTACTCAGGTTATCATTAGCTTATGTTAAAGGCAGTTCAATTATCTGAAATACTTAAGTGTGACAGAAATGCAAAAATAAAAAAAAAACATCTGTCTCAAGGCAATTATTTTTTTAGCTACAATTAAGAAAATACGTAAAACTTAAAATAATATATTTGTTTTATCCTGTTTTACTTTTCTATAATCAGTATAGTAACAGTTAACGATGGGAAGGTCTCAGTCATGTCCCTGTAATTAGCTGCTAAGCGAACAAAATGACAAACCAGACTCTAAACATAATATTTAATGGGAAACTTTTATCTGTGTAAGGTTTTAATGGGATTTTTAACCTCAAGCTGTGGTTTTATATTTATTGCAGTGCAGGGACTTTTTTGTTAGATTCACTTATTTCAGCTCCTACTACATGGTTTGCATTTACTAATTTCTTGTTCAACATGTTAATGCTTCTTCTAACTTCAACATGACTTTTACAAAGTCTAATCAAAAACATAAAATTCGCAATAATGTAGAATTGCCCTGATTGGTTAGTATTCTATCCTTAGAACTCCGGGCGCATGTTAGTGCAGCAGATGTGTTTGTGGTTTGTAGATGGCTTTGGTTATCATGCCAAATGATCCAACTCACACTAGCTCAGAGGAAACAGCCCTGACTGAGCATGTGCCAGCCGAACCTTTCCCCATTTCCTCTCAACTGTAAGCCTGTGTAACTATATACACAGGCGTCTGGCGAAATAACTTTGGCACAATCTTCCAACCTGTAAGTCATTAATGGCCACAGTAAATACCTCAACTTGCTTATGACTACATAGCTAAATAGTTCTGCAACAGAACAAGAACTTTAACAGGTCTGGTCGCTGTCTCACTGTGCTGTGTCGCTGCTTTTACATCCGAGTTTGGCTTCGCTCTTGCATGTTTGCATGAGAAGCTCTTGCACCTGCAACATGACACTCAACTACATCTTTTATTTATTAAATGTGCTGATAAATTAAGAAAGAAATGCACCCTGTAAATGTAAGAAATGAGAGGTTATCCAATACAAACACACGGTCTTGCTGAAGAGTCAGCATAAAATAAAAACAGTGACCGTGCAAACACACCAATCAATATATTCCGTTTGGAGAAACCGCACTTCCCGGCCAAAAATCCCCCAACTCAAAAGCACCTATTAAAATGGTGCTCAAAACAGCAAGTCTACAATTTAGAGACGGCTTGCTTCCAAATGTGGTCCAGACAGTAAAGGCTGCAAGGAGGAAGCAAACGATAAACACAACAGCTGTAAAGAATAAAACCTAAATGCTGGAGTTTTAAATATTGTCTTAGAGTGATAATACATGTCTGGAAAAGCACAGTCACAAGTAGGATTCTGCTATAAGCCCAAGAGTTGGTGCCATCAGGCAAAACAGAAGACCACACTTCTTGGTGCTCTTGCAGAAAACATTTTTCTCCCAGCCACATATAAATTGTTCTCTAATTGGAAAGTTTGTGCTTAGATGCGAAGGAATAAATCCCCTAAAAAATGTTTTCATGTCAATAATTTTAAAGATTTTTTTTCTTTGACGTTGTATATTCACCAGAATTTTGTCCTCCATATACAGGGGTTTGACAATGAAACTGAAACACCTGGTTTTAGACCACAATCATTTATTAGTGTGGTGTAGGGCCTCCTTTTGCGGCCAACACAGCGTCAATTCGTCTTGGGAATGACATATACAAGTCCTGCACAGTGGTCAGAGGGATTTTAAGCCATTCTTCTTGCAGGATAGAGGCCAGGTCACTTAGTGATACTGGTGGAGGAAAACGTTTCTTGACTCGCTCCTCCAAAACACCCCAAAGTGGCTCAATAATATTTAGATCTGGTGACTGTGCAGGCCATGGGAGATGTTCAACTTCACTTTCATGTTCATCAAACCAATCTTTCACCAGTCTTGCTGTGTGTATTGGTGCATTGTCATCCTGATACACGGCACCGCCTTCACGATACAATGTTTGAACCATTGGATGCACATGGTCCTCAAGAATGGTTCGGTAGTCCTTGGCAGTGACGCTCCCATCTAGCACAAGTATTGGGCCAAGGGAATGCCATGATATGGCAGCCCAAACCATCACTGATCCACCCTCATGCTTCACTCTGGGCATGCAACAATCTGGGTGGTACGCTTCTTTGGGGCTTCTCCACACCGTAACTCTCCCGGATGTGGGGAAAACAGTAAAGGTGGACTCATCGGAGAACAATACATGTTTCACATTGTCCACAGCCCAAGATTTGTGCTTCTTCCACCATTGAAACCTACGTTTGGCATTGGCATGAGTGACCAAAGGTTTGGCTATAGCAGCCCGCCCGTGTATATTGACCCTGTGGAGCTCCTGACGGACAGTTCTGGTGGAAACAGGAGAGTTGAGGTGCACATTTAATTCTGCCATGATTTGGGCAGCCGTGGTTTTGTGTTTTTTGGATACAATCCGGGTTAGCACCCGAACATCCCTTTCAGACAGCTTCCTCTTGCGTCCACGGTTAATCCTGTTGGATGTGATTCGTCCTTCTTGGTGGTATGCTGACATTACCCTGGATACCGTGGCCCTTGATACATCACAAAGACTTGCTCTCTTGGTCACAGATGCGCCAGCAAGACGTGCCCCACAATTTGTCCTCTTTTGAACTCTGGTATGTCACCCATAATGTTGTGTGCATTTCAATATTTCGAGCAAAACTGTGCTCTTACCCTGCTAATTGAACCTTCACACTCTGCTCTTACTGGTGCAATGTGCAATCAATGAAGAATGGCTACCAGGCTGGTCCAATTTAGCCATGAAACCTCCCACACTAAAATGACAGGTTTTTCAGTTTCATTGTCCAACCCCTGTATATAAAAAAACAGATGGAAGTATGAGAGTAATTCAAACATGTATTTCATCACCTGTAAATTAATTTTAATAAGCTATCTTTCATTCATTTAGATTGATTTTAAAAGATGAAAAACAGTCTTAAGATTTAAGAAAACAAAAATGTTTTCTAATCAGGATCTATGACCAGTAAGGGGAATAATCTGTTATTATGGAAAGAGCCATGACTCTGATCTTTCAAGCACCTTTAACTGTTCCACCTGATAGAAAACAGTGAAATAGTCATACTTTTTCATAAAAGTAAACTTTTAGGACGAAATGGTCAAAATATATATATTAGTCTTTTTATGATTTTTGTTCTGCGTCTGCAATCTTAAACGTTATACTTCATTACTTCAATCTATTCCTACATCATTGATTGATTAAGGTAACATTCCATCCTCTACAGCTTTTCTCCCACTGGTAACAGTGACTTTCTAATACCCTTTGGACTTTTCCACATTTGTCAAGGTACAGCCCCAAAAATTCATGAATTTTAAGAGTATTGTATGTAACAGTTCAACATAAAGTAGTGCATAATTATGAATAGAAAGCAACATAAATATTTTTCACACTTAAAAATCTGAAAAGTGCAGCATGCATTTGTATTCACCCTCTGATTTAATAGTTTCTGCAACCACCTTCCAATGCAATCAAAGCTACAGGTCTATGGGGGTATGTCTATCATGTAGAGACTGGATCTTTTGTCCATTCTTCTTTGCAAAGTAGCTCAAGCTCAGTCAAGGTAGATAGAGAACATCTGCAAACATCAACCTTGATGTACTGCCAAAGATTCTCAGATGGATGTTGTGGCTCTGGCTGTTTTCTACATAATTGTCCAACTGGAAGGTTAACCTCCAATCCAGTTTCAAGTGTTTTGCAGCCTCCAACAAGTTTTCTTCCAGAGTTGGACTATGTTCAGCTACATTCATCTTCCCATCAACTTTGAAGAAAAGTATTCCCACAGCATAATGCTACCACCACCATCTATCAACATAAAGATGGTGTGGCTAAGGTGCTTTGCAGCATTAGTCTTCCTCCACAAATAGCATTTTGCACGTTGGTCATGTAGCATAAAATATGGATAAGCTTGACAGTTCTGAATACTTTTGCGAGGCCAACCACACAATACACATCAAACGAATGAGGTAAGGTGTGTCTTAGTGCTTGTACAGAAATGTATTGATTGTGTATCTGTACCCTAGTGTGCTGGCATGCTGGCTTTATACACTGCTCAAAAATTAAAGTCAACACTTTTTAATCCAATTATAATATCAAATCAGTTAGACTTCTGTAATATTGATCTGTTCAGTTAAGTAGTAGAGGGGGTTGTTAATCAGATTGTTAATCAGCTGTTTTGGTGTTAATGAAATTAACAACATGTTCACCAAGGGGCAACAATGAGACCCCAAAAACCAAAATGGTTTTGCAGGTGGAGGCCACAGACTATTTTTTCCTCGTTTTTGACAGCTTTTTAGTAGTTTTGCATTTGATCTGAGTCAGTTTTACTACTGGTAGCATGAGGTGATATCTCAACCCTACAGAGGTTGCAGAGGCAGTCCAACTCTATCAGGATGGCACATCAATAACTGCCATTGCCCAAAGGTTGACTGTGTCTCCTAGCACATTTTCAAGAGACTGAAGGAGATTCCAGGAGAAAAGCGGCAGTTACTCGAGGAGAGCTGGGTATGGCCGTCAGGGGTCCTTAACCCATCAGCAGGATCTGTATCTGCTCTTTTGTTCAAGGAGGAGCAGGATGAATACTGCCAGAGCCCTGCAAAGTGACCTCCAGCGGGCCACTGGTGTGAATGTCTCTAACCAAACCATTAGAAACGGACTTCACAAGGGTAACCTAAGGGCCTGATGACTGCATTGTGCTCACTGCCCTGTACCATGGAGCTTGACTGCCATTTGCCACGGAACATTGGAATTGGGAAGTTCAGCAGTGGCACTGTGTTTTTTTCACAGATGAGAGCAGGTTCACACTGAGCTCATGTGACAGGAGTGACCAACGGTCAGGAGAAGCTGCGGTGAACATTATGCTGCCTGCAACGTTGTTCAGTATAATCAGTTTGGTGGTGGGTCAGTGTTGATGTAGGGCATACCCGTGGAGGGATGCACAGACCTGTACAGGATAAATGATGGCACTCTGACTGCCTTTAGGTATTGTGATGAAATCCTTAGACCCATTGTAAGACCCTTCGCTAGTGCAGTGGGTCCTGGGTTCCTCCTTCTTATGTTGTTAGAGTATCCAGGCAGTTCCTGCAGGATGAAGGAATTGATACGACTGACTTTTGTCCATGCTCCCTTGACCCTAAGTCCAATGTTTAGATCCATCTGACGCCACCAGGCTGCACCTCAGACTGTCCAAGAGCTCGGTGATGTCCTGGTCAGGATCTGGGAGGAGATACCCCAGGACACCAACGGTCATTTCCTAAAGAGCCATGCCCCAACGTTGTTAGGAATGCATGCAAACACATGGGAGAACCATTTCACTGCAATGACTTGTCAGCAAATTGGACAAGCCTGGACTAGTCTGCCGCATCGGTTTTTCAGTCTAAATGTCTTGGTGACTTTAGATAAAGCCCTCTGGGTTGATAATTGTCCTTTTCATTAAATGATGTGGCATTCTTTTGTTCCTAACACATTACCAGTTCCATATCAGTATGCATATCCAGTATAATTTTATTCCAATTGAGATCTGAAATGTTTTCAAAGTGTTCCTTTATTTTTATTTATTTTTTGAGCAGTGTATATGGGTCTGTACTTGTCAAAGCATTAAAATAAATCACTGAAAATATGACTTTAATTATATGCTCAGCTGCAAGGTATTAATAAAACATTTCCAAAGAAAAATAACTTGTCTAAATTATTTATCTGGTGAGGAAATGTTTTGACTGTTGTCTAAAGAAGATGTAGACAACAAAAAACGTAACCCACACAGTAAGGATAAACAGAGCTAATCAGAGTCTCCTGAGCCACTCAAACTCTTTCAAACTAGTATTTTCAAGGGAAAACTTCTAACTCTACCCCTGTCTTAGTGGATGTGTATTCTTTTGTCATATGAGGTCACTTGTAAACAGCTGTGGGAAACAGCAGAAGTGCTGATAAAGTTACTGGCCCCCCTGGTAAAGACACGTAAAATGCATTTAAACAAATTCATCTTTTTATTGCAGCAGCATCTCATGCACAGAAAATTGAAAATCTACCCTTTAATCTACCCTGAGCATATTTATTAAAGTGCCTGTGACATGCTTTTCACTCAGATGCTGATACTGAAAAGGAAATATCTTAATATTTAAGAAATTGGGCAGCAATTGAAATCATATTAGCATTAAAGACGTGATTATAGGCATATTTCGTTGTTAAATTTTGCAAGTCCAAAGACGCCAGGAAGTGACATCTAAGGGGAAGTCTCCGGTCATTCACTGTGTGAGTGTCAATTATAAACTGTTCAGGTAGAAGCCAAGTTGTGTTAAAAACAGAGTTAATATGGTGACAGTGCATTACTGGTGTTGGCAGCAAGCAGTTAGTCTGCATTACTTTTCTGCAGCGAAGAGAATCAGAGCTGCCTGGATTAGAGCTGGAAAACAGTTGTGATCGGAGGGCTCCTCGGCAAACTGCTTCGAACAAGAAACCTCTGAATTCATAAGAGAAATGATGTCAGAGGTCGGGATATTTTACAGAGGAAGGAGAATGTTGAAGCAGATGCTACAGCCACGCTCACGGTCAGAGCATCTGATGGGAAAAGATTGCCAAAGAAAAGGTTGTTGCCGCTGTTGCTAAACGGATCAAGGCTCAGCAGGTAAGAACACTTCCTTGTTGCAAAAGTACATTGAATTATCGACTGTTATTGTTAATAATTAAAAATGATTTTTATTATGAATAATCCGAAATTATTATTATTATTAAAATAAGATAAATTACAGGTGCATACGATATATTTAAATACATTTTATTCTAAAGAATCTAATATAAAGTAAATAAAATGACACCAGGTCAAGTCTTTAGATCTTGAATCATCCCTTGTGTCTGCTGCTACTGCTCCATGCTGCTGACTTCGCCTCTGGTTGTTTCACTCAGTGCCGTATTTCCTGTAACCCTGGATTTACACTGCATCTACTCCGGTCCAGTCCGGTCCTCTGCATTAAACTGCGTTAAACCAGTTAAACTGCTTCATGTTTCGTTTGATGCAGCCAGATATTTTCATGTGTTTTGTTCTACAATGGGTTAGTACCCTGAGTTCATATGCTGCTTAATTTGGTGCATTTATGTTTAATTGCTCGGTTTATAATACCTTAGTTAACCCAGTAACAGATCTAATTGATCAAATGCTAACAACTGCTAATAACCACAGCCTGCAGGATTTATCAGAACGTGTATATATAAATCTATGTGTGTATTTATTAATATAGCAAGATCTAGTTCGTCTTAAGTGAATTATTTTGAAAATACGGATGTTGTGCTTGTTCTGTTTCCTGGTGGTGTGGTATGATTCATGCCAATTGTCTCTGGCTGTGCTCCGGCATCCGGCACAAACAGAATCTGGTTGACGTCTGCAGGCCGTAGCACTTGTGCTCTGCCATCTGATGACAGCTGACTTTCTTCTCCTGACTCTGCTGCGTCTCTCTCTGTGACAGTGACTAAAATATATCAGATTCTTCACTGCTAAGCTTCGCTTCGTCTGTGTTGCTGGCCATTGTAGCAGCAGCCAGTTTACGTGTGGGGGTTCCCCTGTAATGTCATAAAAGAGTGCAACAAAATCGCAAAGGAGTAGACTGGAAATGCATTTTTAGTGAAATTTATGACCATATATCTCAACAACTGTTCATTTCAGTGGCATGAATTTACTTTTTAAAATATTGTATCAATGTTTCCTTTCCATAAATGTAATTGGATTTATAATGAAAATTCAATGTCACAGGCACTTTAAGGGTAGGAAAAAAAAACAATAAATAACTGTTTTTAAGATAATTGCAGGTGTGACAATTATTGGTCCCTCTGCTGTTAATACTTTGTGCAACCTCTATTTCCCAGTAGGACAACAATAAATCTTTTCCATAACATTTCATGAGGTTGGAGCCTAGAGAGAGAGGGATCTTTGTCCATTCCTCCTTGCACAATCTCTCCAGATCATCCATAATCCAGTGTCCTCTTATGCTCTCTTCTCCTTAGTGCACTCAACAGATTTTCTATAAGACTAAGCTCTGGGTCTGGTTGATTTTGAATCATTTTTGTGATGATCTGTCCATATGTTTTTGTTTATTGTTATGCTGAAAGAGCCAATAACAACACATTTTGAGTTTTCTGGCAGATGCCATCTTGATTTTAAATTTAAAATCTTGTGGTATTTCAAAGACTTCATGATGCCACAGACTTTAACAAAGTTTTTAACGCATTTGGAAGAGAAACAGGCCAACAGCATCACAGATCTTCTACTGTACTTAAGAACGATACTTTGTCTCAGGCCAAACCCACCTGGAGTGTCTGTTGCCAAACAGCTCAATGTTGGTCTCATGTCACCAAAGCACACAATTCCAGTTGAAGTCTCAGTAGAGATCTAACATCACAGGTTACATTTGTGATGTTAGGTTAGAAAAAGCTTTTTTTTTCTGGCATCACCTCCAAATAAGTTGGCATGTAAATAGCATCTAATGGTTGTTATGGTGACGTATTTGCCAACATATCACTGCTTGCTGCAGTTCTTTCAAACTAAGCTTTGGAGATTAATTTGTTTAATTAATTAATTTGTTAATTTGTTTACCTAATTTATTGTCCGCCTTACTACGCATTATGACAAGATAAATATGGTCCTCAGGTATCTTTGTGTCACATCATATTTATATCCAAGGAAAAGAGGAAGTCATGAATTTTTAATTAAATGTTCCTCTAAACTCTGATCAGCTTAAATAGACTTTAACTACATGTATCTTTATTTATTTCCTGACATAGGATTTTTCCTCCACTACAAAACTAAACATTGCATAAAAAAAAATGTGTCAAAAATTATTTTAAGGTTTTCTAAACCACTTTACCAGGGCTGCCAACATATTTATCGAAGTCTGAAAAATGGGGAAAAAAACAAATATGACATGCAAACTGTGGTTAGTAAATGGGACAACTTTCATGTCAACATGTATATTCATATTCAATAAATTAAAATAAAAAAAGTGAATTTATTTCTGTAGCTCAATTTACTAAGCTAAACATATTGCAGAAATAACACATAGGCTGTATTTTTAGGTATTTATTACTGATAAATTTGATTTTGGGCTTATAGCTAATGAAAACATCATTTAAGATTAGAATATTACATGAGACTAATAAAAAACATTTTAATAAAGAAATGTCGACTTTATGAAAAGTATGTTTAATACCTGCTTAAAGGTTTTAACTTTAAAAAGGCACTTTTAATCTGACTAAAGAACACATATTCTAATTTACTGAGTCTGACTGTACACAAAATTTTACTCTGTGAGCTAAACCCCCCATTAGGCTACTGGGAAATGGAAGTACAGACAAAAAGAGTGCAAATCTGCAATGTATTACTGTAAAGAAAATTGTCAACAGAAGATGGTGTGTTGGAGGAAATTCAACAGTTTTTTTGATGAATGTTTCAGAGGATGACATCGGGCAATGATAACCTACTGCCAGTTGAACATCAGATGAAGATCTGGATGATGATAAAGAAGAAACACAGACAGAGCAAACAACAGCAACATCGCAGAGGGAAAGAGCAGCATAAAAAAGCAAAAGCAATATAAAAAAGTTAACACACGCTACAATACATGTGGTTCTTGTTGCATATCGATACTGAAAGATTGGGCACCAGCTGAGCAGCAGTTCAAGCTAACGTAATAATTATTTTTTGACAGTAGTGTTCAGCCATAGAAGCATGACCATTCAGGATTACAAACATAAATCCTTATTTTGGTTTAAACCAGTACACTGTTCCTCTCCTGGTATGTTGTTGTTATTTATGCCTGGAAAGTGAATTTTCTCCCTGATCCCCAATTATCTTCAGTTCCAGCAGATAGTCAGGCCCTCAGAAAAAAAATACAACAGCCCCTCAGCAAAGTGAACCAAAAGACGGCCTCAGCAGAGATATGGTAGGACTTTCACTCCCCTTTACATCCCATAAATCAGCGACAACGTCTCGTCTTTCAGATTATTGGCAAAGAGTTCAAGAGAGGCAACCTGAGCTAAGAAAATATGGTGAGACATTAAACTTGCTTCAAATTTGCAGCTACGAAGCATAAAAAACATTTCCCCATGAGAGAAAACAGAACTCATTTAGTGCTTGAAAGGTTAAACAGGCAAATCTATTATGAAACAGAGTTTTCCTGCATAATGATTAGCGGAAATTCATCTCCAAAGATTACAGATTTTTGCATCATGTTTGCCTTCTTTAGTCAGAGAAGAGGTGACGGCACCTTTGGATGCTGGCTTTACACATGCTGCCCCTCAGTGGATCCTCTGTCATAAAACAGAGCTCAGGGTAAAGGCCCTGTCTCAACCTGACATTAAAGGCTATTTAAAATCAGGACACAGTCTGATTTGCCACAGTGATGAATGCCTAACCTGGGCCAGGCCTTCTGTGAAACACTAAACCCCCCGGAGCAGCAAATGAGCTCTGACTGTTTCTTTTTATTTGATCCTATTTCATTTGGTTGCATCCCTGCCCGTGTGTCTCGTCCAATTACACGGCAGCCAAAGGAACATTTTTGCCATGCTCTGAAAGTCGTAGTTAAAAAAAGAGAAAAAAAAAACATTTTTCTTGTGAGAAAGGTGGCATTTCACTGATAAGGACCGTATTCAGTACTAAAACAGCTCAGAGCTGATGTAAAATGTGGTAAAAACTAAATGTGAGACATTAGGACTACAGTACGTCCTTGTGGCCTCATCCCTCTCCCCCAAGTGGAGCCAAGAGAGAGGTCATCACCCTCTACCCAAAACAGGAAGCCCCATCAAAAGAGGATCATGTTTCTCTACAAGCCAATGAAGAAGAGTGCAGCCAAGCGGATGGTGACTCGTTCCTGAGCTTTGCTGGTGACTAGCGCAGCGAACAAAGTCATAACTCATGTATCTGCACTCAGGATCTGTATGGAATTTGTTTGTGATGCACGCATGGAAGCATCAACATGAAGGAGAGGTCAGACCATTGAATAAAGTGTCCACCTCAGGATCAGGTAAGCATCAGAGTGGTTTTCTGTCAAAAGCCATCCAATTCGAATCAACAGCACATACCAAACTTCATTTATAAATAAAAAGTGTCTGGACCTTTGTTACGACTCCATAAAATGGTGCTTTTAAATCCTTTCAAAGACCTCCTATGGGTTTGTCCGACCACTGCGTGGTTGATTTGGTTCCAACATACAAACCTGTCCTAAAGGAAATAAGCAAAGTTTGGCTGCTCTTTGGACGACGGAATCTGTCCAAAAACCTCAGGACTGTTTATTTTGTACAGACTGAAAAGTCTTTATTATTACTTGTTCAGACTTTGATGGACTAACCGAGACAGTAATTTCACAAAATAACTTTTGTGAGGATCTTATTATCTTGAGGAAAATAATTTGTCTTTCCATTGGGTTACAAAATCAGTAAAAAGTTTTATTAATGAGATGAATATGCTTTAACAAAGGGGATGTTATTTGTAGTAGAGAGCTGCAAAAACAAGTTAAGCAGGAACTCAAAATTGGTAAAATAAAATAAAAAAACAAAACACAAAACCTGCTGGGCTCTAAAAAGTCCTGCCCTGCACTGAAAGCGTCAAATCCAAAATGGGAATGCAGTCAGGAAAAGCCTTATATCCCCTGCTGCGAAGTCAGATTTAGATGTTGGTAATAACTTGAATCTTTTTTTATAGTCGTTTTAGCGAATGTTCCACCAGCACAAACAGACACTTTAATAAATATACATAGTGGCATAATTTCTAAACTCCTTAGGAGAGTAAAAGGGAGGAAAAGTCCTGGCCCAGATGCTGTAACTCTGGGGTCAGACGTTAAAAGAACTGTGCCAAACAGCTGGCTGGCCCTTTTTCTATTATCTTAACAAAGTCTCTCTAACTCCACAGTGCCCAGTCTCTGGAAAGATTCAAGAATTGTTCCTTTGTCAAAGTGTAAATCCCCAAAGATGGAAATGGTTTTTATCATGTTGCTCTTACCTCACTCATTATGAGGTATTTTGAGGAGATTATAAAAGCTGAGATCTTGAGAGACACTCGGAGCAGTTTAGGCCCTTTAAAGTTTGCTTATAGAGCAAGTAAGAGTGTTGGTGATGCTTTCAACACTCTACTTCATCTTGTTTTGGGTCATTTGGATTGGGCAAATCCTTTTATTTGCTTGCTTTTTAACTCCATACAACCCCATATTTTAGCTGCTCTTCTCTTGAACAGTTACACCATTAACCTGGATCTCGTTTGCTGGCTGACTTTTTTTAACAAACAGAGGGGTTAGCGGTGTTTTATCTGATGTACTTTTATCTTCCATCAGTTCCCCACACATGCTGTGTCCTTTCACCACTTGTATTCATTTTATACTAATGAGTGCCAGAGTCAAAATGAGGGTAGACACATCATAAAGTGTGCTTATGACTCTGTGATTGTGATGACCAGGACTTTGACCATGGCTGTGGTAAAGGATTTTACTGGCTGGCGTAAGCGCTCATTTCTGAAGATTAATGTCTCAAAAACCAAAGAAATGTTAATTGATTTTTAATTGAAAGAAACCTCCACCATGCCCTCCAGTTTTTATATATGGACAGGCTGTTGGAAGTTGAACAATACTACAAATACCTTGGTACAAATATCAATAAACGCTTGACCTTTGAGGTTAATACAGATGCGGTCTGCGCTAAGGCTCACCAGTGTATGTATTTTTATCGGAAATTGAGAGGTTTTAATGTTGACCGCCTTTTTATGAAAATGTTTTACGCCTGTTTTATTGAGTCAACTATAACATTTTCTTTTATTTGTTGGTCTGAGACCCTCAACCTAAAAAGTAACTACAGACTAAACAGCATTATAAAGATGTGCATCAAAACTATAGGAATAAGTTGTGTAGAGCTCCCCCAGCTCTACAGAACCAGTTTTCACACAAGGCCAAAACTATCCTTGGTGACCCAAACCACCCTCTTTACTGCAATTACAGGTCGCTGCCATGAGCTCGCAGATACATAGTCATAAAGCGCACTACAAACAGTTGCACATGTTCACGTTCCCCTGTTAGTGTCAGCCTTATTAATAATTTGACCTGGCAGGCCCAAATATAGACTGTAGTAGCCTATGTTTGTATCATGAATGATGTGGTTATTTCTGTATTTGTCAGTTGTCAATTTTCTTTTATTTGTTCTTTGCTGGCTGCAAAACAAATTGCCCCTTGGGGACAATAAAGTTAATCTTGATCTTGAAGCAGAACCATATTTCCAAGGGCTCCCCATCATACTCTTCACCTTTTCCTTGTCACTTCATTCAGGTGGTTGTTAAAATATGCCCCTGAGATGTAAGACACTACTTAAAGAGGCTGACAGAAAACCCATCTAACTGCATGGGATTTTATGTGACAGACCAACACAAAGTTGGGCATAATTGCTGTAGACAGTACGATGCTGCCACCACCAATTTGTTCATTGGGCAAGGTGCTTTCAAGGCATTAGTTTTAGCTACACATAGCATTTTGCAAGTAGGCCAAAAGGTACCATTTTGTCGTTATTTGACCAGAACACCTGTTTTCACATGCTTCTGTGTACCTAACATAACTTTTGGCAAACCACTGAGGGGAATTATTTTAGCTTTCTTTCACCAGTTCAGTAATCTAAAAAATCTTTCATAATGGCTAGAATAGTACAAACACAACTAATACTCATCCAAAGAGATCCCCACCTGATCTCTGAAGCTCTTTCAGGATTATCATGAGCTTCTCGGTTGCTTCTTCAGCCTGTTAGTTTTTGGCGGCAATGAATTGAACAGTGCTTTGCTTTGCATGTGTTTAAAGCTTGGGATCTTGTTTCATAACCTAACCCCACCTTAAAATTCTCCACAACTTTTTTCCTTACCTGTCTGCTGGGTTCCTTGATCTTAATGAAGTTGTTTGTTCACTAATGGTAACTAACAAACCTCTGAGGCCTTCACAAAAAAAAGCTGTATTTAAACTGAGAATAAATTAAACACAGGTGGAGTCTATTGACTGATAATGTGTTTTATAAAAGTAATGGACTTTATTTAGGGGTGGAAGAAATAAGGGGACAAATGGATGCCAAACTTAAAATGTTTGAAACCTATGAATCATTTTCACCAGCTTAATTAGAATTTTTGTAATGAAACAAAACCCATAATGTTGATGGGCAGTTAGTAATCAGTATCCTGGTGGATCTTTTAAACTTGTTTTTAAAATAATCAATTTCCTTCCTTAAGTTTCAGGAAGTAATGAAGCATCTAACAAATATTTTGCAGTGATTTTTTACACCAGTAAGTCCAATCTGTACAAAAATCTTTCGTGACCTCTCTCTATTCTTCTCTTTTTTTTTTGCAGCACCGGTGGCCTTTATTTTTCCCAGTATTTTTTTGACAGTAGATAGACAGGAAATGATGGTGGAGAGAGAGGGGAAGACATGCGGCAAATGTCGCCGGGGCCAGGACTCCAGGCCAGCCGCGTCGAGGACTAAAGCCTCCGTATATGGGTCGTGCGCTTAACCCCCTACACCACCAGCGCTGCGGCCCTATTGTTCTCTTTTTTTAGAGACAGGTTCTACTTTAACCTTCAAAATTTTCTTGGGCTAACCCATCTCTACTTCTCCATTTGCTGACTTCTGTGTTAAGAAAGAAAGCCAGTGGGCTGCTGCCATATTACTGCAAGCACAACTAAGTGTAGAAAAAAAAGCACGCACATTAATTTCTGTCACTGCAAAAGCCAGAAAAGGTGCACAGCTAAAATGAATAAAAATCAGAATCGGTCCAGAAAATACTTAATTTGGGTTAAAGAACTTCCCTAATTTAACTTTGTTTTTTAATCTCGTTTCTTTTCTTGTTGAGAAAAACATTGTTTTGCTTTAAACTACACATTTTGGTGGTTGTAATGCTTGTAAAAATAGTTTAGATTAAAATGTCCTGATTTTGATTTTTTTATGCTAACTAACAATAATTACCAGTGATACTGGATAAAATGCCTTGGGACACTTACATTTGTCAGTGGATTTGTAAGCCCTGCTGCTATCCACTTGTTGTCAAGTGAGCCGCTAAAAAACATCAGTTTATACATTGGGACCCAAACCCCTTATTAATATAGGGTAGAGGGTGGAGGACGAGGGGTGAAATGGGATTCAACCTGAGTGTCTTGTTGTGTATGGAAGTGATCTGTGTTAGACTTATAATTAGGACCAGTTGTGTTCTTTGGGCTGGTTTATAATAGCCAGGCATAAATATTTATTCCTGGCAGCAGGAGAGGATAAAACTAGTGGGAGTCATAGGTGCAGCTCGCCAAACATCTAGAATCCAGCACCCAGCCTGTGATGCTAATACCCCGAGGACTACTGTGCCAGACTGTGCTTCAGCAGAGATCAAATACGAGGGCCCTTAAGTTGCATTTATTGTCTTCAGGTCTTCCATTTTTCCTAATAAATGAGTGACAGCTTGAGGTGGGTCTGGGTACTTTAGCAGACTCTTTGTATTTTTCCCTTGGGTCAGAGAGGAGAGGGTTTTAACAGCAATGCAGAGCATATCTAATTGCTTTCATATGCCATATTATTGCTTGATTTAAATAACGACAGACACAAGGGGCACTGAGGGGCATCTCCTTTAACCTCCGCATTGCGCTGGCCAAGACTAACTGGATGGCTGTTTGAGTAACTGAGCGTCTCGGCGGCTTAGGAGAAGGCAAACACAGAACATCAAAAGTGTATGTGTTTATTTATCCACCAACTGTTGCTGTGAAGGTTTCTCACTGAATGGGAATGTTTTTCTTACTCATCCCAAAGACATGAAAATGCTGCTGCTAAACATTCTGCCATCAGTGCCAGAACAGAGGAAGCTGCAGCAAGACGATGACACGCCGGTCAAAAACAAAACAGTGTCTGGAAACTGGGAAAAGTTGCCGAAGGCCTTCCAGGGTTCTAAATATACACACAAAGCTCTCAAAGTGGGAAGAGTCCATGGGAAGTACATTTACATTTAAACTGCACTGGTGACAGATGGTAATGTATACAATTACACTGACTGATTTACGACGACACAAAGATGACCTAAGCAGTAACTTTTGACATGGTCTCATGTGAAAGTGCCTAAATGTGCTTCTGCGTTTGTTCTGCTACGATTTGGAAGCAGTCCCAAGAAAAGGTGGAACAATTTGCTTGCTCTTGCTTAGTTATTATAGGCACAAATTTGCTGTGTGTTGGAGTCAAAAATGTGTTAAACATATCGCTAATTTTCATTGTTCCCCCTGAATCCATATTTTGTAAAACCACCCAGTTCTTTTGCGTGTGTCTACTAGCTTTGCACATCTAGAAACAGACATTTTTGTCAAACTATTATTTGCAAAGCATCTCAAGCTCAGTCAGATTGGATGGATTTTTTTTTTTTTTATTTTGCCACAGATTCTCAATTGAATTTGAGGCCATTCTTACCCATGCATGTGTTTCTTGTTTTATAATCTAAACCTGCTTTAAACACCTCCACACCTTTATCCCTATTTAAGGGTATCAGATTGAAGGGGGCTAAATGTAAACTGCACATTTCAGACTTTTATTTACAAAACAAATTAATCATTGTTTTCCCTCTACGGTCATGTAGAAAAAGCCATACTTTATGTAGCTCTATCTTATTAAATCCTAGATAAATACATACAGGTTGGTGGTTGTGATGTGACAATGTGAAAACGTTTAAGGGGTTTTAAGACCCTTGCAAGCCACTGCAGACTAAGTTTTGACAGCATTCAATAGTTAAAAACCTCCACACTGCACACATTATAATGCATTTAAAGTCTTTAACACCATTTGGCATGTCCTACCAGTTAGATCCCGCTTTAGTTTCCTCATGTCTTTGGCAAGGTCATCAAACTTGACCTGTGCTGCCTGGAAGAATTCTTGAGGGTCAGGCAAAGGAAAAACACTCTTCTCTGTACCAGCATGCTAAAAACAAACACAAAGGTATATATTTTTTAAATATTAAAATAAAAGTGAAACATTTTTGGTTTTAAGTGAGTTGTAAGACTTACATTGTCAAAATTTCGCAAGTAGTATAAAACCACATAATCCACGAGATTGATGTGATTGTCCTGATAAAATAAAACAACAAATGATAATGATGCCTCAAGCCATTATGTTAATGCAACATCATTGAAGTAATCTAAAAGGTTGTATACCCTGCTCTTGACATCTTTTAGCTTTGGGAGGATCTCCAGCCCAAAGCCATCGGCCTGACCTCTTGTCCTATTCCCTCCATTCATATAGTTCCCAAAGGCCAGAACGAGACCCATCACATCTCGCAGGCTATCACAACCAAGGAGGTCCTAATGCAGAAACATGCACACAGAGTTTTCAGTTTACTAACCTTCAACATATCTTAACGTCACTTTTAAGGCAGCACTTGCTGGCGTTACTCTCTTACTTTGCAGACGTTGGAGATAATTTTCACCTTGCGACGTAATGAGGAGACAGTATCAAGGAATACCGATTGGAAGATCATGGAATGAGCTCTGCCTTCAAAGTCAGGAATCTGGGAGAGCTCGTAAAGAAACCTGGAAAACAAAAGAGGATGAGAAGCAATGGGAGGAGGTGGAGAGAGGAGAAATTGGATTTGATGTGTTATGGCAGAATTAAACAAAATGTCTAACAGGAAGAACTATTCTGGGGCCTTGGCAAGTTGAGCTTCTACACACTGGCTGGTTGAGTGAATGTTGCTGTTCATAGGCAGGCAGGCAGCTGATAGTCATAAGTGGTGCTGCTCTGCTGGGTTTGAAAGGTCCAAGGGGGTCGGGTGGAGGGAGAGCAATGAGCGGTGAATGGAGACTGATCAAAGTTAGCTCCTGCCTGATGCAAGATGACTTATGTAAACAGTGCCGTGTTGGAGGGGAGTGGAGAGGTAACATCCTGTGTGATTAGGGTCGGCTGATGGAGGCAGACACTGAGTAAGGATGAGTCAGGCAGCTATAGTGACAGCTCTGGTCAAACATGGAAATGAGAAGGTGAGGCTGAGCAGCACCAATTGATCCAAGCTACGTTAACAGACCAAAGCTACTTAATCCCAGCCTGAAATCCTAAAGCACCCCCCATTAATATCTTGTAGTTTTAGGAACTGACTTTAGGCAAATATAAAAATTCTTTCAGTGTTATGACTGTAAATGAGAATTTGAATGATGACGCCAATTGCATGATTTTCAGCTTGACAGACCCTGACCAGTTACCAGCCTGTCGAAAGCATCACATGTAACCGCTACTGGGTTGCAATGATAACAATACTCTTTGGTTTGGACGCTCCAGCTGAGGGAGAAAGACTCAAAGCTGGCTATTTTCAGTAACAGCTAGGTAATTAAAAATTAAGTCAGAGGAAACATGGAGCTTAAGAAGCTATTTGAAATGAAACTACTCTCTTGGCATGTCGAAAGATGTCTTTGGTTTTTTAAGGCTGTGACAAAGCAAGAGTAAGTACGACATTCAGCAGAGTACATCGAAGTTGCTCCATTTCCCCAATCTGAACTTTTGGAAATGTGGCAGATTTTACGTTAAGGTAAAGATCTACATCCTCTCAGGAATACACATGTAGATTGCTGTTAAGGTAATTCTAGCTATGCTAACTGTGTCAACTGCTAATATAAGAAGCCAAACACAGCTTAAAATGTAAACTTTGTAATCATTTTGTGTTTGTATCAAACGAGTAAAGCATTTTCCTAACACCATGGTGTGACGTTGCATCTGCTTCTGCTAGAAATAATTAGGGCCACTCACAAAAGAATGGCTTTTTAATGCTGTCCGAGCATCTTCTTATAGTTCTCAAAGAGAAATCGATATTGGCGGTCAGAGTGTCATAAAAACTGTGGGGTCACCGGCATTTGGATTGGCCTGGCGGAGACAGTAGAGCTGAGTTGGTTGGTGGTTCTCCCCAGGCTGGCATTAAAGTGGTGGTGGTGTGGTGCATTTGCGGGGGCATGGTGGGGGCCGTTGGTCCTGGGCGTGTGTCGCCTGAGCCTGTCTTGGTATGGGGTCGGGGCATCCGATTTGGGTACGGGGCTCTGTCGTGTCTGCTCTATTGTGTTCGTGTGTGGTTGCCGGGGTGGCGTTGAGTAGGGCTGTTGCCTTGCATCGCAGCTCGCTGTGTGGTGGGGGGGTGGTTTACAGTGGGAGTTCTCAGAGCGGTGGGTGTGTGTGGGGCTTGTGCTGTGTGGATGTGTCTTCATCGGCTTTTCATGGTTGGGGCTCTCTTATGGGGGTGTGCCCCTGTGGGGTGGGGATTCATGGCATTTGTGTTCGGGGACATATGTTCAATATCTATGTCCTAGTTGAGGGTGACCCTGTGGGGAAATTCATGTTGGAGTTCATGGGGGGTGGGAGGTTTATGGCGTTGAGATTGGAGTTCATTAAGGGGTTGGTCCTGGGGCACCTCCTGTTGGCTTGTTGAGGATGAGGTCTTGGTTCTTCAGGTTCGGGCGGTGCCGGCCCTAGTAAAGAGTGTATAAGGGGAGTGCGAATGAGTGTAGGCCGTTCATTCTTGTGTTCTTACTTTGGTTGTGTGGTTGTATATGTACGCATGAGGGTGGGAAAGTGTGATTGTGACTGTATGTGCCTGTTTTTCTGTCAGGTTGGGTCTTGGGCTGCCCCCTCTCCTGGATCATCTTAGGCCCCCATCAAATGTGGAGCCTATTTCCCCCTTGTCACACTTCCTGCCGGTGGCTAGTGTCTCTACCCGCCTGTGCATTGGTGGTTCTCAATGTACGGGGCTGGGTGTTAGGGTATGTGCAGTCTCACTCCCCATGGCTGCTTGATGGGGCCTGGGCCCCTTGGCTCTGTTGGGCCTCTGCTAGGGGGTGGTGTGCCCTTGGTTCTCGGGTCTCTGGGTCCATGGCTGGTTCATGGTTGGTGGTGGTCCTCCCTGGGCTCCCAGACACCTTTGGATGTCTGTGGCTCCGATCTCCTTTGTGTCTGCCTTGTGTCCTGGGGGGCAGGCCTGTGGCCCCTCACACCCGCTATTGAATATTCTTATGGAGAACCCTTTTGTACACAAGCACACTCAAATATACATCCACATGTTTGGATTCAGGTATTTACATATACACAGCTATATGTTCTTTCTTTCTCTCTTTCTGTAAGTATAGAAACAGCCTTCTAGGGTATTATCTTGTATTATCTGTACCTTTCTTTCTCTCCTCTCTTCTACTCTACTCTCCTCTTCCTTCTAACTTTTTGCTGCACCTCTCTTCCTTTCTTGCTTTTTTTCCTTTTCGTTTTCGTCTCTGTGTTTATTGCATTTGAAATAATCCCAAAGAAATTTCTAATAAAGTTTTTTATATACTTCAAGCGGAGAATTATAGAGAAAACCGTAATGCTACACTTGTGAAAATAAATCTGTTGGGCTTCTTCTTGGCTCTCAGACAAGTGCTACTCTGCCTTGCAACAAACGAATAAAAAAAAAGAAACCACAAAATTCATATAGGTGCATCTCTTATTATGAGTCATTAAACTGCTACAAGCACACGGACCTAAGGTAGAAAGGACACCTTTTACATAAGCATGTACAAAAGATATATAAAAATACTCTTACTGTTCAGGTTTGTCCAGAAGTTTCATTTCATCTTCTTTTGAAGTCTCATAATGTTTCAAGATTTTGTCAATCTCATCACTGGTGGCCCTCTGTTAGAACAAGGAAGTTGTCATTCAATAGAGCTATTTGAGCTTAGAAGAATTATTGAAAAATTAGGCTATTTAAGTTAAATGGTGATAGGAAAAAATCTGTCTTTACTTTCTCTGTATTTTTATCTTAATCACACAGCTTCTTACGTTTTCATACAAAGCCTCAATGGTCTCCAGATCCACCACAGAGTTGTCCACATTAAGAACAGCTGGTGAAGACAAAGAAGGACATTAATTATAGGCAGTTACTCTTATTAATGGGTAAATCCTTGGCTCAAGTATGCTGCCATTTAAGTACTGACTTTAAAGAAAAAGTCCCACCAGAAAAATAATCTGATGATAGCTCTGTAAAACTGTTGAAAGTTAGAGTAAACATCATTACATCTGGATAAACACAATGAAAGAATTCACATATATGTCTCAGAAAAAAAGAAAAACTTGAAAAAGTATAAAAAGGTGTGTTTAACTGAAACCAGAATGCTACTTGTTCAGTATGTCCCATCTTTTTCCCTCAACCATCCAAATACATAATTTACAAGATGAATTATACAACTGGAATTTTATGTGGTTTAACTGCACAGGGAACTCAGAGACCACAGACAGTGCGTCAGGACTGGAGAACCTCTCTACTCTTCTTGACCACGACTGGCAAATCAGGGAAAGAAGCCCCTGGGTAAGGCACTAAAAAAGAAGCCTGAAAACTGCTTGATCTTGGCATTCATAGGTAGAACCAGAACAGCTAGGAGTCAACTAATGATTATAGAAAGGGGCAGAAGAAGGTCAGCTACACAACAAGCAACAACTGACTGTGTCCAACTTTGCCTTAGGCTTTTACATTTCATGGCCTACAAGCCAGAATGGAACAACAGAATAAAATAATCTATAATCCAGGTGTCCCCGGTTTCTGACAGAGAGGAAGGAGAACAACAGCATGAGAACAAAGGCTCCACTGCTCCTGGCTAAGTTAAAAGTTGTCAGTCAATGAGGACTTTTAATCAAAATAAGTTTTTAAAATCAGACAACTGAAATGTCTCACAGTCCACACTTTTTAGAACAGAGAAAAATGCAATAAAAACTATAAAGTACAATGTAAAGTGTCTTGCATAAGCACAATTTTTTTCCACATTTAGTCTTGTTAGCACAACAAACTTATATGTGTTTTAATCGGATTTTATTAAACAGACCAAACCAAAGTGGTAATAATTGTGAAGTGGAACGAAAATATTACATAATCTTCATAAAAAAAAAGAATCTGAAACATTTGACACAATTGTTTTTATCTCCTGTTACTCTGATACCTCTAACTAAAATCCATTTCAACTAACTGTCTTTAGAAATCACCTGAATAGTAAAAGGAGTCCATCTGTGTTAAATTTACTCCCAGTAAAAAATACAGCTGTTCTGTGAAGGTTTCAAACGTTTGTTAATGAGCATTCTAAACAAACAGCATCATGAAGAACAAGGAACACACTAGACAGGTCAGGGATAAAGTGGTGAAATTTAAAGTTTAAAAATCAATCAAAAGTTTAAAGGAGGGTTAGTTTATAAAATAATATCCCATGTTTAGAACACAGAGCACCCTCCAATCCATCATTTGAATTGGAAAGAGTTTGTCACAACTGAAAACTCACATGGCCGTTTACCTAAAATTACAGAGAAGAAGCCAAGAAGCCCATGGTAACTCCAGAGCAACGCTCTGATCCACCAGATTCTACCACCAGACCCACAGCTCTGGAGGTATAATCCGTCAACAGGATCATTTTAGTCGTGCAACCCACAAAGTGCACTTTTGGAAGTCCTGTTACTTAAGCCAAGTAGAGCACATAGCAAACATGTGGAAGATGGTGCTCTGGTCAGTAAAGGCCAAAGTGTAACTTTCTGGCCTAAATCCAAAATGCTATGTGTGGTGAAAAACATAGTCCACATAACCCGATCACACCATCCTCTTGATGAAATCTAGTTTTGGCTGCATCATGCTGTGGGATGCTTGCCTTTAACAGGCAAAGAGAAGCTGGTCATATTTGATGGCAAGATGGGTGGGGTTAAATACAAGGCAATCCTGGAAATAAAACATGCTAGAAACTTCAAAAGACTTTGGACTGGGTCACAGGTTCCCCCAACAGAACAATGATGCTAAACATACAGCCAAAGCTATAATTGAATGCTAGAGGCCAAAGCATATCCATGTGTTAGAATGACCTACTCAAAAGCCAGAAAATGGGCATAACAGGTTAAATCATTGTCTTTGCTTCTCAACCTAAAATGCTTGAAATTTACAAAATCCAAACTGCCAAATATTTGATACACACAATGCAATAGTAACAAAAATTAATTTTCCCCTCTTTGAAGTCACACACTAAATTCAAGCCAACAAGCTAACACTTTGCACTCTGGTTTGCAGCTGGTCTGCAGTAGAGAAGCTGTCAATGTGGTCCCACAGACTGGATCAGAGAAAACGCTGGAGGTCCATTTCCTACATCTTATTAGAGTGGATTATTCAGTCCCTTAGCCATGCAGCCGTCAATCAGACACCAAAAGGGGGCCTGCCCCAGTGTGCACAGGAGCACTCTGATCCGAGGGGAGCCGGATATCTCTCCACACCGACAGATCAAAGCCGGCCTGCCAACGGCCTCACACCCTCTCCTTCCACTTTTCACTCCTGCGTGCGTATGTTTTTGTGTGCGTGCGGTGTGGGGGAGAGCCTCCCTTTGCCCTTGAACCATGGTGGCCCTTGAGGTCCCCCCCCCAGTCATTTCAATTGGTGACTAAGACCCCCCTCCTCTCTCTTAACCACTGTGTTGCCTTTCCCTCCTTCCCTTTTCTCCCCCGCAGCTGTAATTGCATTACATGTCCTTTTAATTTGGCAACAAAGGGGAGGCAAGCAGCCTTTAGAAGTGTTTCTTAAGGCGCTGTCCTTTATTGTCAAATTCAAATTGTCCATTTCACATTCACCTCCCATTAAGGCACAAGGAAGCCGCCTCACGCTGGGTGAGAACGAGCATTTTCTACCAAACAACACTGCAGCAGGGAAAAGTGACCAAGGGGAGAAAGGAAACAAAAATCTAAACAAGATGGTTGCAGTAGTGCATGTGCTGTTTGCCTTGTGTCTGAGGCAGTTTTATGTGGTAGCACAGTGTCTGCAAACTGTAGAAGGTGGTTTTGTACATGCTTAGATCATTAGTGGGGTGTCAGTCCCATTAGGCTTGTGGAAACCGTCACTGGCTACAATAAACAGATCTGCTGGCCGCATGCTCAGACTAGCAGGCGGCAGGCACTCTCCGCCACAGTCCCAGGACACGACTGATTCCTGGCCCATCAACGATGTCCCCAACACACGGAATACGTATTTACACAAACACACACACAGACACACACACACACACACACCATTTTCCACAGATCAACCAAGCGTGCAATCAATCTGTGCAGCTCTTTAAATGAAGTGGATGGCAATTTGATTTTAACCAGTACAGGAGGGCTTTCATTCCACTCTGGCCATCTTTCGTTTTGACAGGTCACTGCTTTTTCTTCTTTTCCCACTGTGGTAACTGGAAAATAATCCAAGCTCCACTTATGTCACAAATGAATCCAAAAAAAGTGTGTTGAGTTACAAATTAGCTGCTGTCAAGAGAGAGGAATTTATTCTCTACTGCAAGGTTCCCAGTATCTCATCTCTAAAAATAACCCTGTCTGCATTTCATCAGGAGTCATCCTCAGTTTATTCTTTAATAGGAAGCTAAATTTAGCTTGTAATGACTGAGTCTAAATCAAAGAGGTTCTTCCTTAGATTAAATGGGGGAATGAAATGCAAATATTGTTGAACTTATGAAGAGAGTATTGCTTACCTTGCTGAATCTCCTTCATTTCCAGATGCAGGCTCGATATGAGGATGCCAACTGCTTGAGAACGCTTCCCATCCAGCAGCTTAATGATCTAGATAACCAAAATGTTGTTAACACTGTTTAGCTCTTAACATTTGGTCAGGAACCTATGTTAGGGAAGCAATTAACCTACAATTCAGAACAAGTTGCTCTATGAATTTCTTCACATCCGCACTGATGCTTATTTTTGCTGTGCACAAGCACAAACTGAAGAAGAGAGAAATAGACAAAAAAGCTAAAGTTCATTTAAAGAAACTGATGAATGTTGAATATAGGTTCAGAGGGCTTTAAAGGATGAAGGATGATGGTGTTCAGCATTGTACGACTGAAGCCCAAATAAGACTAAGATGTAATGATATACCAATATATCTGCTGATGGCTAGATTGATTCATTTTTCAGCAAACCATGTTAACTGCACTAATCGCTATGTGCAAATATGACTGTCCACCCCAGGAAGGCTTTTTAAATGCTGTCCTGATATCATCTTCTATTACAGCCCCTAAAGAGAAATCGGAGTCGGCTCAAATCGGTATCAGCTGGCCAAAGCTTTACAAACATTGGAATTCAGCTTAAAAAAAATGTATCACTGCGTCTCTACTAAGCAGCTAACAACTCATCTGAACCGACCCCAATGACCAAATTTGGCAAACAGGGCTCCTTATTGCACATCATAATGACACAAACAACATAACCAACTTTGAGACAGAGAGTTAAATTTGTGCAAAAGAAAAAAAAAAAATCTCTTTCTCAAGTTTACCCAGGAACACATGTAAGGATTAATCAGAAAATATCAAGTGGCAGTGAAAGTACAAAGGGAAAAGTGGCACCATAAAAGGACAGTTTTGAAGAGTAAGGCGAAGAGAAGCAGGGCTTTTATAACAAACTATAAATTCACAGGATTTTTATTTGTGCCTACAGATGGTCACAATTACTAATGACTGAATTAGCTGTAAAGGCAGAGAAAGTTTTGGCAAGGTAAAGCCCTGCTCTAAAACTTAATGTTTCAAGCTTCTTCATTAGGTATTACGGCGTTGTCGGCTACTAGGCCGTCCTGTAAGAGTTGCAAAACAGAAGCCTTAGAAGTGAGTATTGCATTACAGGGCGTTACTGGGTGCCATGCTGCTTCCAGCTTTGCTACCATGGATCTCCCACACTGGGAAACTGGGACAGCTGAGGACCAGGCGTTCCCAACACCTCTAATTAACCACTTTGGACAGGCCGCCACTAAAACCAGCCCAGAATTTAAACTAATGAGTAAAGACAACTGATGCTTGATTTTTACTTTTAGACAGGCAAAAAGCTTATTGAGGAGGAGACAGCCAGGCGATGCTGATGCTGAGACAGGTAGACATCAAGAGCTAATGGCTCCCTCCTGTGGACAGAAAAGGGACTGAAAGATGTCCTTCACCCTGGATTCTGGAGCAAATTACTGAGTGAAAAAGTGAGCAGGCAAAGAAAAATAAATAAGCTGATAAAAGGAGACAATGCAGAGCTCTGAGGCAGCAGAGGTGCCTTATGTTTGGCTGTTTTGGATGCAGATTTGGAGCAGAAAAGATTACACTAGTAGAAAAGTTTACACTAGTTAAGAAACAAGCCTGACTAGCTAAACGACTCTTTGTCTAGAAACATATGTTATATTGACAACTAGATCAACACTTCTCATCAGGACCCACCTCCCTCTGAGAGGGTTGATAATCTTACGCCCACTCTCCCACGTCATAAACTGCACTTGAAATATGTCTTTAATAAACGCACAATGATTGTTCATAAATTATAAACGGGGTAAAGCAACTGTTTGTTTAAGCAGCTCCACCACAAATAAACCTGATACAGCTTTGATTTATGTTTGTATAGGACAGTGTATATACCAACACACAGACAAACCCAAAAGCTAGTTCAGCTTGGAGGATTTTTTTTTCATTTTTGTCCATCTCTCCCCAATTGCTCATCCCTTAAAAATGCACCGACAGCCTATATTTGTGCCCTCTCTTTCAAATAGGTGCAGTGGTTTCCTTTTTCTTCTACTGTGGAAGCCATATGCATGCAATTACACCCCAGGTCCAGTCTAGTTCGGTCCAGTCTGCTCTGGTGGGAGAGCTCTATTCTATGTCATCCCCCTGGCTTTGATATGTTAATCAGCAGAGGGTGAATGGCTCCAGAGTAAACAAGAGCTTTGATTTTTTTTTTATTTTAATGGCACACATGATAAACATTAACTCACACACATAGGCATCTGCCACATCCCCACGGTTTTCAACTTTTTGGCAAGTGCAGTTGTTGGGAATAAGGGAAGTGGCTCATATGCATAATGCACACACACATCCCATTCCCCAAACACTCATCACCTCTTGCCGTTTCAGAGCCCCCGGCTGTGGGGTTTGCATGATCTGGCAACACTTTCTGATCAACTGCATAATAGGTTGCGAGTGCTGTCATCACGCACACCAACGCACATATCTGCATTACACGGGTTACTGTATATTCAAAAAAGCAGAAAAACTGGCATATGAGGTGATCTGAAACTTCTTTTGGAGTCACAAACACAGATTTACTGGCAGCATTAGACAATGAGTGTGTGCAGACAGACAAGAGGCACGTAGTCTGTGTGTGAGAGTTGACTGGTATCGGTAGTCATTCAGAAGGACGTGGTCCACTGTCTGGTCAGATTCTGCAGAGTGAAACACTCTGCCGTGCACAGCGTGCACAGTTTATACTGCTGCTGAAAGTTGCACAAAGGAACTTAAAGAAACAACTCAGATAAACATAACATTCTGTAAGATCGAGTTACATATAAGTTGTAGAAAAATGAAAAGTCAAGACTCATAAAGGCTTCAAAAAGATACTGAATTGTGAGTTACATTTTATTTAACATATTAATAAGCCTTTAATATTTCCAGAAAGAACTACGAAAATAAACTGAACAGGATAGAATTATTCACTTATCAATTACTGAGCTAAAAGTTTATTAATCAACAAATATTTAAAGTAATTTTTGATTAATCATTTCAAAGACAAACTATAACAAATGGAGTGCTGTGGTTTTTCAAACTGAATATATTTAGGTTTTCTTTGACACAATAGAGTATCGACATTACCTCTCAAAGTTTTTAAGTCTGCTGTTGAAACAGCAAGCTTCAACTCATACCAGAATGTATAATACAGACAGCTATTATTTATAAAAAAAACATTTACTCCATAAAATTTCAATAAAAACAGTTGCAGTTCTTGGAAATGTTTTGATATGAATTTAGTGAGGTGAAGACTCCAGCAACACTTGAAGTACTTGGAAGCAATTTTATTAGCAGACCAACGCGTCTCAGCTTGTAGCCTTCATCAGGGTTGATATGAATTTATAGATGAAAACTTCACAAAAACAATATAATGCACCCTCTACTAATCTTGGCATCCCTGGCAAAGATGTGAAAAAGTTTTAATAAATCCATCTTTTATTGCTTTAGTATAATCTCACACTGAAAAATGTGCTTGTAGCCACTTTGTGACTTTAGCACTGTCTGACTTAAATGGCATTTCTTATCTTTCCAATTTTGGAGAGTGGCTAAGAGAAATGGACCTCTGTGCAATTCCATATTATTGTAAGGGAAATGAAAAGCCAGGGGTTACTGATTAAAATGTTTCCAGATGCTGATTAACTAAAAAAGGAAAAGTTTTAGAATATAGTAGGATATGCCAGGGGTGACTAAAAGTCACTGCCGCTTTAGTAAAAATAAATAAATAAAAGAATGTAGAATGTATTTTCTTCCCCCACTAAATAAATGCACCTGAATAAAAGGTTGGATTTTCAGTCTGTGATTATTTTCTTCCAATAAAACCTTTTAACAAGAATTTGTACACGTTTAGCAGAGGTGCCAATACATGTTGAGGGCATTGCATCAAATGCAACCAAAGTTATTATTATCGGTTAGAAATTATCATAATATTTTAAATTTGACAACAGCAACACATTTCAGCCTACAGAGTTGAAAGTTGTTAACTAAGATGCTTACTTCTTAGCTAACAGCCCTTTGCCTAGAAGACGGGTTCTTAAAATATGTCTGGAATGTGGTTTGACATTAACTTGCTCAAACAGGCAAGGCGCTCCATGAAAGAAAGAAACCCTAATGTTGACTTCAACACATGCTGCTCAAAAACATGAATACTGTACGTTGTTCAGCAACAAGTATCCCATAACAGACGCATGATGTAACAAGTTGCTTGTTTTGTTTTAGCCATGTTAAGCGCACTAATCGCTGATATAAACTGCTAAAATATAAGATGCTAAAGGCAATTAAAATGTCAATTCTGTAATTAATTTGTTGTTTTAAAAGCATAAAATCTTGTTTTACAGTGACTGGTCTCATTGACACATAACAAGTGAAGTTGCTCCTGCTACAAATTTACCATTTTAATGCTTTGTCACAGCTGTAAGGCTCAAGAGAAAAAAATACAGTTCTTATGTGTTCTGAAAGAAGAAAGAAAAGAGAAGTCGGGATAAATCTGTATCGGCAGGTCAAGAGATTGAGAAAAACCAGAGATCAGAAATTGGCCACAAAACTCCGATCAGATTAGATTTTTTCATATTTTAATGTGCTCTGGTTTATTACACCACATGCTAGCTGTTTTTGAAAGCTATGTAGAAACCTAAATCAAATAAAAGATGAAGCAATTTCATAGATGGGTTTGATCTTTCAGCCTAATAAATAAGCATGATTTAGTTTACATTGGAAGATGTAAAATAAATTAAAAAAAATTCTAAGTACAAATTTTCATTGCTTCTTTCCATAAACCATCAACTTTTACCTTTTTCCCAATTTCCTGCTATATATACCTCTGTTATGCAGTCATCCTCAGCTCAGTGCCTCCCCCCCTCCCCCATTCTCAAACAGCACTTATTGGAAGTCATCATCATCAGTATAAACTTGCAGGATATCACAGATGAAGTAAACAAGTCTCTATTAGTAGGACAAGCTTTCCAGTAAGTTGGACTTCCAACTACATCTTCCTGGATTCTGTTTCCATCTTTAATCCTAGACTTGGACTACAATCACAGACTCAGATTCTCCATTTAAAAACAAAAAAACACAAAACAGTTTTCAGGAACAAAATGTTTAAACACGGATAACCTGTGTGCTGTATAAGTTCTTTCAAACAATAAATAAAGCTGGGGGTTTATATTTGAACGTTATAAATTGGTATCAGCAAAGTTTCCATAAACGTGGTCATAACTCCACCAAGCTGACCTTAGCCACGAGAGGAGACAGTTATCTGAGTTGGATCAAATGTTGGACAGTTTGAGTGACCAGACTGAATGGAGAGAGACACACATAAACACAGACATTGGCTCTCTGGAGCAAAGTGGAGCCTTTACAAATTGATCAGAATAGGGAATGTGTATGGATTTAGAGGGCCAGTCTGGGGCAGCAGTGGATTTTTAACTGCTTGGACGCCAACAGAGAGGACCATAAGGGAGAAAGGATGCTGACACAGAGCTGGCTCCAGGAGTAGTGCAGAGTTGCATCATTGGACAGGACACCAAGAAGTGTGATAAACGTGGATCAATCCAGCAAGAATGCATCTCTCTTGTTTTTTCTTGACTTACTATAACTTGGCTTGAGGTTGCACAAGTGAAATTAGAATAAGAAAACATGCCTCTAATACTGTCCTGTGCAGCACAAGTACTGTATGTTACTAAAAGATGAGCTAGCTCGGTGCAAGACCAGGCAACTGCAAGAAGTTTGGAGGTAAGAGCTTCCATTTTCTACTGATTTGCCACTTTGCAAAAACATTAATAACCCTTAAACTTAACGCAATATACATTGTTGGGATTTCAGGTGACAGATCATCGCAAAATATAAGTGTGAAGAGGAGCTAGAAGCTTTGAAGCTTTTTTTTACAAACAAAATCAGAAAAGTATAGCGTATTTGTATCCACCCTATTTTACTGTAATACCCTAAAAGTCCAGTAAAACTAGTCGTCTTCTGAAACCACCTAATTACTAATACAGTCAAATTGCAAACCTACTAAGACATGTCGTACGACCTAAAACTAACACTCGTGGCAAGAAGAGTATTAAAGAAAGAAGCAAAACAACAGCACACGCCAACTAGAAGAGGTGCGGAGATCCGTAAGATCCAAAGATGCAGAAGAAGGTGTTCTGTTCAAATGAAATCAAAATGTAACTTTTAGCCAACATGTAAAACGTGTGGAGGAAAACTAAAACTGCACACCCCCCTGAATACACCATCCCCATTGTTAAACATGGTGGTGGCTGCATCATGCTATGGGGATGATTTTAATCTGCAGGGACATGGAAGCTGATCAAAGTTAATGGGAACATGGATGGAGCTAAATATGGAGCAATACGAAAATCTATTATAGCTCCAGTAGAGAGTTCTGAGAAAACCGTAGCCTTAGCCTGAAAATTTGACTAAGTACGCCTTACCGTTCCCTCTCTCTTGCTCTGTGATGTGCTACAGCCCACCCTCCACAGCTCCACTGGAGGGCCACTGATGATGGCGGATAAACAGCTATGGCACATTTACTAGCAGGGAAGAAACATCAACGATATGCTTTACAGTGACAATGGCTGGCCCATACTTTGACTACAGACTGGGTCCTCAAATCATTAGTACAGCTGCAGCACACCGGCAATCTTGATCTTGAACGACGGTCTTTGCTGTGTGGAGGCGGGGTGCGAGCAGCGCGTGCACAAGCGTGATTAACACTGCTAAGACATTCATCCTGGTTCTGATTGGTTGTTTCTGACTGGGAGCGGTGTATTTCTTCAAATGTCAGTAGGACCACTGAGAGGAGCCAGAGGAGCTTGATTTTCTTCACAGATTACCTGTCCCATATTCTACTATCAGGACATGGTGACAGTTTAAACAAATATGTAAAAATTTTTTTTTTCAAAAGTTACCTACTACAGCTTGAAAAGACTGTGTAAAAGACTTGCCAAAGTGTTAGAAAAGCCCAGCTAAAGTCCAGTCCCACATCTAACTGAGACTCTGTGTCAAGACTTAAAAACTGATATTGTCAGATAATCTAACCTGTAATCAGTCTCGCTGATTTTGTACAGTTTTGCAAAGCGTAACTGGCAAAAACAACAATTCTAGATGTGCAAAGGAAGTTACTTTGTGTTGCTCTATGAGGTAAAATCGTGAAATGTGAAAGAATATGACAAAATTCAAGAGCAATGAACAAATTTGCAAGGCACTAAAGATTCAAGGGTTTCATAGAGATGAAAAGAGATGAAAACAGAGCAGCAGCTGTGGACCAGCACCTACCTTCTTAGCTTTGGTTTTCTTTTCATAGGTGTCGGACAAGGGCTTCTTCTTCTGCTTGATCGTGGCTTTGCAGAAAAAATCCTCAAACTCGTTGGTGTTGACGATGTCGGGCTCTTTCAGAGAACCCCAGAGTGTGTTGTTGCTATATAAAAAAACAACATTAAAACATTGACTTTAATACAAAACATCAAAATTTAGGTTACAAGGTGCAAAACATTTAATCAGAGCAGCAGAGACAGCAGGCAGGCGAACAAAAAGGTTACATGAGCTTAACAAAATTGTGGAAACTCATTTAAAGTTTATTTGACCTGTGCTCCATTTTCCATTTCGCAGGCTGACAAAAACTTGGCAGGAGTTCCTGCGATCTCCACTTTCAAAAGCGATGTTTATGAGGTAGGTGATAAAAATAACAAACGTTTCAGGCCCACTTGTTTCTGTATTAAGGGACCAGTTCCCACAAGAACAAAAAAATTAGGGAGGGAAACTCTGTTTTTGGAAGTTGCTGAGATACGAGGGAAGGAAAAAAACAAACAGACAGAAACAAGAGGTGGCTGAAGTCAAGAAGATGTTCAGTGTGTTGTTCTCGCATCTGGCTTTGCTTTTCTCCACCAAGTCTGACATCAACAGCCCAATCAACAGCTTTGAAATCAAATGAGCCTATTCTAAACAAAGAGTCTGGAATGTTGATGCTTATAATTTTCTACTATCTTCTCACACATTGCAGATCTTCTTCTTAAAGGTCATTACAGCTCATCTGTCAAGGCATATTTAGAGAGAGAAAGTAAATCTGGAAACAGGGTATTAACACAAAGGTTATCAGAGTTTAAACAGCTAAAGAAACAAGTCTGTCTTGACTAGTTGCAGTAAGAAGACTACTTGTAAAAAAGGTTTCTCTGTTCAGAACTCGATGATACTGTGTCGGTATTGTACACCATTCAGAGGTGTCACAAACATCGTCACTGTTTTCTCTGAAGGACAGCAGACTAATAAAGAAAAATGCTTCCAGGTCCCAAACAAGATTTCCATGCACTACCATTTGTGAATGAATTTAAATACAGCCTTTAAAGCAACATCCAGTGCCTCTCAAGTGAAGCCACACCTGTTAAAACACATACGAGCTCCTTTTTATGTGACCTATATCCTATACCATCTAACTACAAGTTTGTAAGGGGAAACATAAAAAATAAAAAAGTTTTTAAAACAAATGATGGCATGAGTGTGCAGAATTTAAACTGATACTTTGCTGAAACACCTATTGATTTCATTTGAACATTCAGCCTTCTTTATGCCTATGCATAAATTGGTCATATATGCCCATATTGCTCTGCAAAAGTTCTTCAACTTGATAAAGTTATGAGGACATTTCTTGTTCACAGCCCTCTGTAGGTGAACAGACAGGATTTTTCTCAGATTTAGCTCTGACATCTGGCTGGACTATTCCAAAACTTTTAATCTATTTTACTCTGGTAAAATCATTCCTTTGTTTATTTGAACGTATGCTTGGACTCAGTGTGATGCAGAAAAGTTAAATCCCTCTTCAGCTTCAGCTTTCTGACAGACATCTAAAGGTTTTGAGCCAAAACCAATAATTGTATTCACATTTATAAGTTTGCAGTTCCATTGACAGAAAATCAACCCTAGAGCACGAAGCTGCCACCACCATGTTTCACAGTGGGCATGGTGTTTTTGTTTCTTCCACAAGGTTATATGAGATGTTAGACAGGCCTGGAGGTTTTCTTTGGAAGAAATTACTTCTGTCTTGGAACTATACTTCTTTTCTTTCAGCCTTCTGGCATTGTTTGTGATTTGTAAATAGTAAAATTGTATTTCGATATGACCCTCTGTGGCCATTGTGATCCTTAGCACTACCTCTACGGAAACCTTCTCATTTTTCCTGGCCCCATGGCCAATCATTGAACAGCAATCTGTTCACCTCACTGGTAGTCCCTACTCAGCCCCGGTAATGCTCGCAAAACAACCCGAGTATAGTGGAGTGGAGCCGGCCTAATTAGAGCCAGTGAAAAAGGAGAATTGTTTTGAATTTCAGCAGTCCAACATTTCTGCTAAGCAGCATGTTGCATATTTAAATGTGTATTTTTGAGGATTCATTGTAGGCAATGATATCCAAGTCTTAGATGTTGGACGTTTGTACAATGAGATTATTTTTATCTACTGTAACATCTCTGCAAACTGGCTTTATGGGTGAGAGATCCAAATATTATGAAAGTTTTACTAAAATCTATTTCAAGTTCATTAACCTTAATATAATTGTTGAGAGCTTTGAAATGAAAAAAGGCTGAATGCTGAAAGTAAATTCAAGGGTATTTCTGCCAATTACAAGGGTGTGCACCCTTATGTAAGCCGGTCAGTGGAGTTTTTTTGTATTTTAATTTTTTTTATTTTTTCCCCTAGTAAATGTTTTTTTAATCACAGTTGACTTGAACAGGATATTTGTTAAATTAAAAGGGAAAATTGTCATTTTAAGTGTGTACTTTTTAGAGAGCAACTCCATGTAGCTTTGCAGTAAAGGTCTGTCCTGCAAACTGCCTACTGTTCTGACATTACTTCTTCCTTATACTGCAGACCCTCACACCATTAACTGACCTCATCCAACTGTAGTTAAACATGTGACCCATCTAATGCCCCTTAACTTGTATCTTTACAGTTTGATTTATAGCTGACATGAAACTGCTGTTGAGCAGCAAGCAGCCCTCTGACACAGCAGAGGGCCTGCAAGAGAAGCACAGTTCAGCTTTCCTCCACTAATTCAGCCATGGAAATACAAGGCCATAAACCTTCAAGACTGGCACTGTAAGGCAACATTACAGTAACTGCAAATGGTCTGAATAACCCTGAGTATCCCAACAGAACCCTCAAATAAGAAGGTGTGGAGGACTGACTGTATCCTTGAATGCTTAGGCCCTTTTTATGTGATCTATTTAGGCTGACCAGAATATCTGAAGGGGGCTGCACAGGACAAGGCAAAAATCTGTGACAAAACTAAACTGTGAGACTTTAATCTTGCAAAGTTATCCATACACTTTGAACATTTTTACATTTTCTCCAACATAAAGTAGGGCATCATTTTGAAGTAGAAAATGATAAATGTTTTTTTATCATTAAAGTTTTTTACAAATCAATCAAATGTGGCATGAATTTGTTTTCAGTCACCCTGAGTCAATACTGTATAGAACCACCTTTTGCTTCAATTACAGCTGCAAACCTGTTGGCAATGGTCTCTACCAGCTTTGCATATCCATAGGCTAAAATTTTTTCTTATTGTTCCTGGTGAAATAGCTCAAGATTGTACAGAGAGCATCAGTGAACCTCGACTTTCAAGTCTTGCCACAGATTCTCATTTGTATATACAGGTCTAGACTTTGTTTTGACTATTGTAACATGAAAGTTGTTCATAGACTTTGTTTACTAATTAGGTGATGTCTGAAGAAAAGTGTTGCAAGAGATTTTATTTAGGGGTATCTGAATGAAAGGGGCTAAATACATATGCACCCCATTTTTTCCACTTTACAGTTATGTACTACTTCTTGTTGGTCAGTCATACAAAATAATCATCTAAAATGAGGTTTTTGGATGTAACGTGACCATATTTTCAAAGGTTCAAGGCGCATGAATGCTTTTACAAGGCACTGTACAATCCGGTGTTTATGCAGTTTTTTGTTGTTGTTTTGTTTTCAAACAAATTTGTAGATATAATCACATACTTGTTTTCCTGTATCTGTATCCTGGTCCAATACAGCGGCTTCATGGGACAGGCAGGCTCAACGGCAGGTTTCCTTGGAGCAGCCTCAACTTGCAGGCTGAACCCCCCCATTGGGGGAGGAGGTGGGGGCCCGCAGCCTGGAGGAGGTGGAGGAGGAGGTGGACCGCCTCCAGGTAAGCCAGGAGGAGGAGGAGGAGGCGGAGGGGGTGGTGGACCCCCTCCTGGAGGAGGAGGTGGTGGAGGGGGTGGTGGTGGCCCTCCAGTGTGGCCTGGCAAGGGGGGAGGAGGGGGTGGTGGTAATGAGAACCCTGGAGGAGGAGGAGGGGGTGGTGGTGGTCCTGAAAGGTTTGGTGGGGGAGGTGGAGGAGGGGGAGGAGGTGGCAGTGGTCCAGAAGGTCCAGGGGCTGTTTCGGCATTGAGATTTAGTCCGATAGAATCCAAGTTAAGTTTTTTACGTAGGTTCTGGTTAGGGCTTAGAACAAGTTCCTCTCCATTCCCCTCTGGGCTCCTAATGAACGTCTCCCTGTCAGTCTGGATCCCCACAGTGCGACAGTTCTTAGGGGTCGAATTTTTTGAGGTGGACATAGCCACATCGCACACAGGACTATGATCCTGACCTGCACTGTGCAGCCTGTCCTTCTGCAGCTTTCCAATGGCTCCCTCCAGCTGTGATATTGAGACAGCATGTTCACCTCGAAGTTGGAAGATTTTCAGCTCAAAGTCACACTGTAAAAGCAGAAAGGAGATGGACATTGTTTTTCTTGAAGTGAACAGATTACAGTGTATAATTACTCCGAAAAGAGCCCTTGAAATGAATAATCTTTAACCGAAAAATAACAATGACGTAATTATAAACTTTCCCCAGTTAAATGTTTTTCTGATCTTATAATAACTTCTGAGTCAAGTGAAATCTGGTAAGTCCAGTTTTTCATTCGGCCTTTCAAACAATGAAAGGTATACCAGCTAAACAACAGCAATGGAAAAATGCTTTGTAATAAATCATCAGCGTGTTCTTTATTAACTCCTGTCATCTTAGAATCAGGTACATTCACACCCTCTGTGGTAGGTTCACTGGGAAACAAGCATCTCTGCAAAACCTCGGCAATAAAATAAAAGCATACAGCCAACAAACTCTAAACAAAGGTCTGACTTTTTAAGGCAGTGTTCCTGAAAACAATTTCATAATGACACTAATTAAAGAATATGGCGGAATTATGTTTTCTTCTTTCAGCTTTCCATGGGCATGTTAGGCTCTTGTTTAAATTAGCAGAATGGAAACACCTTTGTCAGGTCTTTCCATTCTATGGCTCTGGACATTTGTTTCTAATTGTTTCTATCATTTTTAAAAGGGGTTGCTCAATAAAAGGTACTTGAAGATACAAGAAAGACTAATTTCCATGCAACATTGGAAATTGGACGGCTGCATCTGCATCTGAACATTTCATGCTCACTTACTGCCATCTTGTGGTCGAAATTATCAGTTGCTAAAAATCTGCATAAAACTAACTCCTCTGTTCATTTTAAATATGTTAAATATGTGCAATTGATGGTACAAACGCCCAGTCAGACCTCTCATTCTACATTTAAATATTTTAGGCAAGTGCATCTTATTAATAAATTACAATATTTATTCAAAAGTGATTGATTACCCACAGACTGAAAGTTGTAAAGAGTTTGTTAATCTTGAGATAAAGGCTTAAAGCTAATAAAAAAAAACAATATTCAATTCATAGTAAAATTATAATAATATTACAAAAAACCAATAAGAAAAAAATAGTAAATATTATGTTATAGCTTACACAATTATGAGGATGGCTGCTGATTTGAAAGTCATTGACACTGTCCAGAAGGATGGTAGGCCTCAAAAGTCATTACTTTAAGAAGCTGTGCTGTTCAGAGTGTTATATTCAAGCATATACATTGAAAGTAAAGTGGAAGGAAAAAAACATCCTCTTTTTGGATGTAGGCAATTTTTACTTTGAAATCAAGGTCCCAGAGTCTGGAGAAAGGGTGGGAAGCATGGAATCCAAGTTGCTCTTGGTCCAGTGCGAAGTTTCAACAGTCACTGACGATTAGGGGAGCATTGTCACCTGCTGGTGTTGGTTAACTTTGCTTTATCAAGTCCACAATCAACGCAGCCATCTACTCTAAGTTTTAGTGCACTTCATGCTGCCTTCTGTTGATAAGCTTCATGGAGAAGCTCAATCTGTTTTCCAGGAGGACTTGGCACCTGGTTGAAAGTCCATGGTATTACTGTACGTGATTGGTCAGCAAACTGACCTAAGCCCAATGGACAAAGAGACACTAGACCAAACAATGCAAATGAGCAGAAGACTGCTATTAAACCAACCAACAAATGCCGCACGGAGGTACAAAAATACCAGCACTGTGGTTCAATGACCCCTACATAAATTTATGAAGAGGTCAACACCTTGACACGGGCAGTCTCGGTTCTGTGGTGAGCACGGAAATCTGACTGGAAGACATCAAAGCAGCTGGTCATTGTTAAGAAGGTATTTAACTGTTGACACACAGCTTTTTCAATAACCCTATTAATGATTGGGAGATTTGAGATGGGCCTGTAATTTTGCAATAGCAACTTCCAGAATATTCTTTTTTAACAGTGGTTTGATAATTGCTGTTTTTAAGGCTTTGGGGAATACACCTGACATCATAGATAAGTTATCATTTGAATCAAATCGGACACAATGACAGGCAAAACCTTCTTAAAGAAAGCTGTGGGTAAAATATCAAGACAGCAGGAGGAGCAGCTTAGGCGATGTATAATTTCTTCTAGGCTTTCATTTGGAAGCATTGTGTCTTTTTGTCAAAGTTGTTTTGGTTGGAGTGAACATCGGTGCTGACCTTAATACTGACATACAGAGTACTCTTCTAATCTTCCGAATTTTCTCTGTAAAGAAATTTGCAAAGTCTTTGCAGGCAAACATAGATTAAGCGGAGAAATCGTCCAAGCAAGCAGAGGGGTGGAAGCAGCAATGATACAAAAGGAGCCATAGCA